>OW028576.1:34341746-34774246 GCA_932294295.1 Alitta virens
GGCAGCAAATAACATTTCCTAAAGATCCGACCATGTCTTATAAACCATTCCATAAAGTCTTTCCTTTGACATGAACATTGTTCATCTGATACTCAAGCCATTGTAAGGGATGACAATGGCAATTGTTAGGAGACAAGTAGTAATCCCCGGATGTAGGTCATTGTGTCATACAGCGCCACCAACGGAATCCTCTGGAATTAACCAGGGGTTAAGGTGTCAAGCTAAGATAGGGTGTAAATGTACAGAGAGCAAGATGGGATATCAGATGACCTACATACTGAAAGTATGTGGACATTGAGACAATATAAGATATGTTTGATCTTAGCAGTGATAGATGTTCTATCAATAGTGAATGGTGAGGAGTTCAACATGCAGTTTTGTGGGATGAGGAAAGAGTATATTGCACGAGACGAAGCCGAGGACAATATACTCTGTCCGAATCCCACAAAACTGAATGTTGGACGACTCATCATTCACCATTCACCATATTCTCTGCTGATGAAAGTTAAAAGAGGCAACAAAAAATAAATAAAATAAAAGACAATGATTGACAGTTCCAAATATCATTTTTTCTGCACATACAGAATACAACTTTGATTATTCAACAAATATTAGGGATGGTTTGACAGGAGTAGTTTTTTTTTCAGAAAATTGTAATTATAATATATGATTTTTATTGACAGTAAAATATCATCCATGATATATATGTCATAATAACCGAACAGTTAAAAACTGGTGGTCATGCAACATCGGGAACGCACCGTGCAACATAGCCTGATATTGACTGGTATTTCTGCAATCCGATTGGTTGTCAGCAGCTGATCAGAGTATATAAGCAATATGAATGGAAAAACGATAGTAGTGTACACAATATAAAGCTCGATAGCTGAAGAGTCAAAGGAGACGTGACAATTATTGTTTTTAGTTGTGAATGATCCATTAGATATGAACAATACCAAAGAAATAGTAATTAATTAACCAATGAAATATTTGTTGAAGTTAGATTTGGTTTGTGGCACCTCAGTGTGGTTACAACATATTGGTAATGCTGTCACTTAATCCTTAAATTGTATGGACTCTAGTAGGTTAATGCTGTCTGGAGGCCCCAGGAGACCCATGGGAGGTTGTCATAATTGACCCCCTTATAACATTAAATATGTGTCTTATATATTAAAACGCTTGTTTTTAGCACAGTAACTGAAGAATACACTTTTTTAAAAAAGATGATTTTATAAAGACAGCCTCAAGCCATTTTGGGGGTAAAATGTGTAAAATTAGAAATTTGTACCTTAAAAAAAAAACCCTAGACCTATAGATCTATGCTAGTGGATATGATTTGGTAGCAAAATGTGTGAAATTAAGTGTTTCTTAACCAAGCGTTATAATATATAAGACACATATTTAATGTTTTCAGGAGGTCAATTATGACAACCTCCCATGGGTCTCCTGGGGCCTCCAGACAGCATTAACCAACTAGAGGACATTTCCTTAATCAAAATGTCAGGAATAAAATGTGACATTCTCATATAAATTCAACTCTGATGGTCCGAAACCATAGTAAAAAATGGGTTCCTGGCCCTTTCAGCTTTTTTTTTAAAATCATTCCAATTCTTAAATATGTCTATCTTGCTGAATTTGCTAATATTTGATTATTTATTTATGTTCATTGGGCCTGACTATACTAACTTCTATAATACACTGAAAATATTCCAATTTCTATATGCAATCCTATATAAAACCACGTAACTTATATTGTCTGATAAGACCACCTCATTATTAAAACCAATAATATTTTTGACAAAATTACATTCCTGACATTCTATAATTTATATTACTTAAATAACCAACTGATTATAATATGAAAACTACAAAATATTCAACAAAAAAGGTCCTAATGGTGAAGCCCTACTCTCAAACACCACACATATAGTTATAGTCAGCATGCGTAAGGTTGTCTTCACTTACACATGACAATAAGCCCCTGCGAGGTGTTAGACAGGGAGACATACTCTGCCCCATAGATCAATATCATGTTTGGGCAGAGAGTACACAGCCTAGGGTATATGCCCTGGCCCTTTTTTGCTGTAGTGCGGCTAATCCTCTTTGTGCAGATCAATCATAAAACATTTGTGCTGGTGCACCTGGGCTGTGGAAACAATATATTGCGCATTTACAAAAACAAAAAAAACCCTTTCCTCCCCGCCCCTTCACTCCGATATTTTTAGAAAATGCCTCAACCTAGGCTTCTATTTGAGGTAGGCTTCTATTCGAGGTTAAATGTTATTTTTTAGGGTAGTATAGGGCGCCATGAAATTGTAGATATTGTAATGTCTTGGGGTTTAGGTCAGTTATAATTCAAGGGCTGTCTAATCGAATAAATTCCGTTTGGCATTGAATAAAGAACCTCACAATTAAGGCCACCCTTGAAAATTACTGACATGGTCTTTATATCGGGGTGGTATGAATTCTGGAAATTTGTTATATAGATATTTTGTATTAGTAATATATTTGTAGTCCAACAAACTGCCTTACGATGACAATCATGAAACGGCGCGCTTGCAAATGACAGCAATATTTCGGTCTAATATATTTGTAAATTTGGTATATACCTTTGGTATTCATTATGTACTTGTACATACTGTTCTAAGTTCTGAGTTCTAATATATAATAATAACAATTTTGGAAGCTGCTGTATAGGTTCAATACCTGGGCAAATATACCTATACACACTTCTAACATTCTTCCGAATTCCCATATTACACCCAACCAACATATAAATTAACATTCTTCGTGACTCACAGAGTCAAAGAGCCTAAGTCAGAGAAGTTATTTCGAAAGCTGGGTAAAAAACGTCTTATGGAATATTCTACGTCTTGGAGAATGTCTTGGAGTTACGTCTTCAAAGGAATGACGCTGTGTAGGACGCTGAATGATGACCTTCTGCAGGCCCAAGATAGCACCTTTGTATTTATAGAACAGACACAGTCAGTTGTCACTGCTATATTTATCAAGGTAGCGTAGAAGGTATAATACAGTCTGTGGATAAAGATATATAATGCCATATACCATACAACCTCACCATTAAGAGGTAAAATGAAATGATAAGAATTAAAATGTGCCTTGAAACATCTACATATTTTTTGTTTTTGATTCGGAGTGCGTATACATAACCGTTTTACTCGTATTATATAGGGTTGTTCTTGTCTCACCTCGTCTCGTCTCTTCTGTTCTCTTCTGTTCTCCCCTCTCCTCTGTCCTATCCTCTCCTCTCCTCTCCTCTCGCAAATAACACAATAACCCGCGAAAACAACAAAATGGATAAAATAAAAGAGTTGAGCTTGACCCTAGGCAATCTACCATACCTAATTGGCACATTTTGTGTGGAGAGACAGCTCCTGGTGAGTTGATGATGCCTGGCTAATATTTATAGTGGCCTTTGCTCTGTATTTCATTGATTTTGTTGCAAAGCTAGCCACAGATTGGCTGACTGGTCGCGACAGCAGGTGGAGTTTACCCTGTGGTTGAGGTTTAGGAGGGTAATCACTTCTTAAAGGGGGTTTTTTGTTGGGTAGGTTATGATCTATTTCTGTGGTTCAAGTAATTTTATTTATATAGTTTTATCATTTTTGTGGGTCTTTTAAATTGCATATTCTGAGCAGGCACTCAACAAAATAGTTCCACTAGAGGTATGTGCTGCATGAGTCATGTCATATGGTATGGACACCTAGCCTTGTCATCTTATCATTACATCTGCCTCTGGCAGCTGGTCATATAAGCTTATTAAGGTTCAGACCTGTGGCACTCATAATAATATATATTATACTCCACAACTTTTGTTCTTTTGCAGGATATAACCAACACAAATTTTAGGTAACTCAATTTTTAGTGCAAAATTAATTTGTTTTGCATAATAAAGGTAGTAAAAACAAACAAACAAGCAATCAAACAGATTAGTAAATATGCCTTATGGAGTATTAGTCTCCACCTTCGGCGTCGGCATATAACCAAACAAAAATATTAGGTAACTCCCTCCTATTTGGAATATAACTAATACCAATACAACACATGATAGGAGGACCGTGTATTTGCAGCATAGCATCGTAAATTTACTGTCCTTAACTATGAAGTGGTCTTAATGGCGAACACAATAAAATAAAATGCATTTGAGGCAAACATAAATTACCGTAATATAGCAAACATTTTTAATGGCAATTCTGTCTGATAATAATAACGTAATAAGTATCTGCAGTCCTAAAAATTTCAGATTCATTTTCATAATGCATATGCGTGTTTTCAGTACAAATAATATGTAACACTAAGATATGCATTACAAATTGTTCTTCTTTTTTGACAGGCGTCAGGACCCTAGACCTTCCTGACACGAACCTGTCAAAAGCAGCTGCAGAATTCCGTAAGTGTTATATGCTTTTTCTATCGTGCTTCATATTTTTCTAACTATATATTCTATATCTTGTATAATATTTCTTGCTATAAATGTGCTGTGTTATTCATGAAGTGTTTATAGATAAGTGTGAGATATCAAGTCCACTATTTTCGCTGCAATGTGTGACTTTATTAAGGAGATATAGCCTTAATAAAGCGGCAGTTTTAAGGTCAATTGCAAATGGCCAACCTATTAGATTACTAGTATACAGTATACATTATATTGAAATATATCTCTTTTCTTTAAATTTGTAACATTATAAACAAAGAGTCAACTTACTTATTCTTGGATAGTAAGTTTGACAACTAGTTAAAGTGTATGAGTGCCATATATGATTATTTTTAGTCATTAATTCAAAAATGAGTCATACCTAAAATAAAACTCCAAAGAAAACCCTTGCCTGTCTTTTTATACACTTTTAACACTATGAAATTTACCTGTAAGCAAACCTTTTAAACAAAAACAATGAACCATTTAATATTCATAAAACATATAAACCTCTTATATAGGTTTTGTTACAAACAAAACACTGATATTTGCACCTGTTTATGACACCTAAATACGCCATAAACAGCCCAACATCACTCTGTCACACTCTATCTTGTAATCTGAATTTTGAGTGCCGATTTTTACATAAGAAATGCACTGCACACAGCTTACAGGAAACGTAGCCGACCTCTGAATTGTGTTGTTCTGATGCCGAATTGCCCATTGGACGAATTGCTATTTCCTGTCAACACAAAGGGACTTCCGGTGAACAGAGTTAAACAGCCTCCTGCACAGGAGAGCTCTCTGAATCAGATCGAGGGTGTATTGTTGTGTTTCCTGTTGTGTAGCGACCGACTTAAAAGGCCAAACATCAAAGTGAAATTGCAAGAAAGTAGCTACCACTATATATTCTTTTGAAGTTAATTGTATTGGTTGTCATGGCTTCGGTGTCATTTGTTGCTATGGCAACAGAGGTATAGGGGTGGGAAGTAATTATTTGATAATTTTGACATATTGTGTGAAAACTTAATAATACTTTAGCGAACGATGCTCGATATATTTTATATGTTCAAGTGATATTGAAGAAATGTATTCTATTCTATTCTAATCTTTTATATTATATTATATTCCACCTAAACTAAATAAACTCTCTTATTCCATCAAAATTGCTCCACTGAAAAGATTAATCTAAAACTGCTACATTTTCGCAAAATCTACAAAAATGCCTTGAACATCCCAGACAAATATTAAAGAACTCATAGATGTTTCATTTCTGTGATTTTTATCTCTGGGGTCTTTACAAGACACTGAAGTGTCATATCTGACAGTTTGCCTTGTCAAGTGTCTCTAATGTGTGTCTCTAATGTGCCATGTGTCTCAAATGTGTCTCACTGGAGTGCCCAGTGGAGGCAGTTCTTCGGATCTGTCAATAAGGCAATTTAGGTACAGTCCCAGAAGTAGCTCAAGTTGTGCTTGAAAGACGAGCAGTTAGTAGGGGAGGGAGAGAGCGAGAGAGGAAGTCAGAGAGAGTTGTTGAAGTAGTCAGTGAGAGTGAGATAGTCAGTTGAGTTGGTGTAGCCAGTGAGAATTAGTGTAGGAGAGGCATTGGGAGATAATCAGTGAGAATTTGCGAATGGTGGTCAGTGAGAGTTACGCAAATAGTCAGTTAGAGTTATAGGATAAATTGTAAAGCCATCACTTAGAATTAGTAAGAAGTCAGTGATAGTGAACCCATATAGCATTCCAAATCCGGCCAGCGTCATTTCTATATCCACCGACGGGGTACGAAATCCTTTTGACATCGCCGATATCGCGCCGATGTTGAAACGATTTGGAATGCTATCTGAGAAGTGCTCATTGAGTATTTCAGAATTAAGGCCACTTTGATATGTGACATTTCTTAATATAACACACATTAAGAAATCTTCAGTTATTTCATCATTGACCTTTATGATTGCAGGGTTCCATCATGCAAAGAGTAGTACATTTCAAAATAATACACCAAGATGTCACAATGGCGGTTGACTTTAACTTTAGACCTTGTCATATCATTTCATCTTTACATCTGCCTACATATGATACTCACTTGGAAATATAAATAAGTCAGTAAACATACATATATTCCTTATGCGTCAAATTGTGATGTTAATATTATCTTCCAAATGTATGTGTCAAAAATCACGTTTTCAGATATAAATTCTCACATGTTTTTAGACATACATTCTCACATGTTTTTAGATATAAATTCACATGTGTTTTTAGACATAAATTCCCAGAGACCATCTCTGCTTTCAAAACGCATCATCTTTCCTTAGGCATATTGCATCTTCCTGCTGGGAAAATCTTCATTCAATTTTGTAGCAAATATAAATTAATTACGGAAACAGCTTTCTGCATTAAAGATGTCATGAAAAGACATTGTCAACAAAATTAATCATCATTTCAAATTCATAAGAAATGTTTTCAATTGAGGTAATCATGATTTAAACCGCAACTAATGATGAAAAACCTGTTACCATGGAAAAAATTATGCCTAATGTTATTAATTACAAGGCATCGTGAATTTCTTATAATTTGCAGTTGAGCATGGATTTGAAAATTTCACAAAAAAGCAAAGAAACAAAGAAGCTAACTGACTAACTAACCAACTAACTAACTAATTAACTAATTCACTAACTGTATTTAAGCTACCTAGCTAACTAAGTAACTAAGTAACTAAGTAACTAAGTCACCAAGTAACTAATGAACTAACTAACCATCTAACTAACTGACTGACTAATTAACTAACTGCATTTAAGACTAATTCAATATATCTCATAATCCTTGATACCTCAAAGACTAATTAAAGTCAATAAGTTTTGATTTTCCGACCATCAGGTTTCTCTTTAAAATACCTGCATTTTCTTTGATTAGATTTTGATTGGGATGGAATTTGTTGAAATATTTACAGAGAGTTCTGGAAAGCAGCAGACAAAAATCAAGGCGCAACTATGAGAATTTATGATATTAATCAAATTGCTTTGGAGACATCTGTTTTGAATAACTAATGAAAATATTATGTTGCGTAATTGTGGATAAAACATTTTCTGTAATTATTTTTTAAGAAGAAAATGTATAAAGAAAGAATGAAATAAAGTTAAGATATGATGAAATTTTTATGGGAAATGAGAAAGAAAGAGAGACAAAATAAAGAAACAAGAAAGAAGGCAAGAAAAAGAAAGAAAACATAGGAAGATTAAAGAAATAAAAGAGAGACGCAACGAAAATGATTCCTTATTGACATTCTGAAAGGTGTTAGAAAAAAAAAAACAGAATTAAAAAAATATATATTTAATTTCTTTATATATTAGATAAAAAGCATTTTACCATTGTGAATTTTACTCAAACCAAAATCATATATAAGCTTGGTGCCTACATTGTGCCTTCGCATATTATGTTTACTTCTGCTTCATGTAGTTAAATTATATATTCTGAAGCTTCTTATTTCACGACAATGTACACAAACTGTGTTTCTCCAATAAAACACAGATAGAAGCATTGTATAAATCCAACTAATGACATTAACTGCTTTATCTATTCATAGACCTGTCCTGCAACTCCCAGAATCCTCTGGGGCTTTAAGGCAAATAAGTTTAGGTCTAAACTTCCCCTTAAGTGACAGACAAACAGACTGTAACAGCCTTACACAGAGAGAGAATCCCACAGAGAGGCCAACTGTCATTCTACAAGGCAAATTGTATTGTAAGCTTTGCAACAGTTTAAAAACTTTGGGAAACACTTCACTGCATTTAATAATCTCAGTAGTGTCAATGCTACTGCTTTGAAGTTCAGTCAGCTTATATGACCAACTGCTGGGAGACATAATGATGAGATGATAAGGACTGGAGTCCACACTATGTTCTACATTTACCCCATGGGTTGAGTCTTTTACTTGCCTCAGCATAGACACTGAGTACAAGGCACCTTCAATTTAACATGTCATGTGATTGACAGTGTGTGGGTTTCCCTGCAGAGCTGGCCACTGCCAGCTTTGGGTCGACATCAAGTCAATATGTAAAATCTATGAAATTGTCATCTATATGACTGCAAACAAAAATACCACTCAAAATACAGAGAGAATATAATGAACTTCATTGAACATAACTTCGCTTAGAAACATTATAGCTAATAGATCTCTTCCAAAAGATACATTTTCCTCTAATCTTTGCATGAGAAATGTGAACACCCAGCACCAACGTTGCAAGTCAATAACAGCTGCGCCTTCCTGTGAGTATGCTGCAACTCTTCCCGGAATGCCTCAGTGCATTGTGTTTTGTCATGGCAACATTATTTTTCCATTCTATCTGCCTAAGAAGAAATGCAATTGTGGAAAATCAACTTAACGCTAAATATTGTAGGACAGAAATGATGCTCCAAGCTTGTTGTCATCTATACAATTAGAAGGATATATTTAGATATATGTTTTCCCATTGCAGCCATATGAAGTGAAATAGTGGATGATACAGGCTGGGTGATCTGCATTTCATATGACGTTCATGAATGCCCTAATGAAGAAACTCAAAACATCGCTATATCCAAATAAGGGCAAAACCAGATAAATAACATGATATTCTAACAGTATATGGCTTTAACTACATAACAAAATCAAAATTTCCCTAATGTGCCATGCGTCTCAAATGTGTCTCCCTGGAGTGCCCAGTGGAGGCGAAGACGTTCATGACTCTCGTGTGAATGGAATAAGTGCCGTTCTCATTAGAAATATACAATGGCTTCTTGTACATTAAATTTAAGTTCCTCCCGTATGAAATTAATTGGGCATAAATGGTGAACCATGACTGGTCACTGATCTGTTTGGCAGATCAGTGACAAGTGTGGTGTTCCTATATTACCTAAAATGTACAATGTGAATGTAAGATATTTATGGTATTGAATGCATTACTGAAATTGGAATGGATTTTAAAGTATAAAGGAATTATCCAGACAGTGAAAATGATTGGATATAAATTTCATTAGCTAATGGATGTTTCATAGCACAATAATTATTTCAACACAAATATGCTTTCTCTCCTCTCCTCTCCTCTCCTCTCCTCTCCTCTCCTCTCCTCTCCTCTCTTCTCTTCTCTTCTCTTCTCTTCTCTTCTCTTCTCTTCTCTTCTCTTCTCTTCTCTTCTCTTCTCTTCTCTTCTCTTCTCCTCTCCTCTCCTCTCCTCTCCTCTCCTCTCCTCTCCTCTCCTCTCCTATCCTCTCCTCTCCTGTCCTCTCCTCTCGCAAATAACACAATAACCCGCAAAAACAACAAAATGTATAATGTAAAAGAGTTGAGCTTGACCCTAGGCAATCTACCATACCTAATTGGCACATTTTGTGTGGGGAGACAGCTCCCCGTGAGTTGATGATGCCTGGCTAATATTTATAGTGGCCTTTGCTCTGTATTTCATTGATTTTGTTGCAAGGCTAGCCACAGATTGGCTGACTGGTCGCGACAGCAGGTGGAGTTTACCCTGTGGTCTGGGTTTAGGAGGGTAATCACTTCTTAAAGAGGGTTTTTTGTTGGGTAGTTTATGATCTATTTCTGTGGTTCAAATGATTATATTTGTGTAGTTTTTTATCAGTTTTGTGGGTTGTCTATGAATTGCATATTCTAATCAGGCATTGGTCAAAATAGTTCCACTTAAGGTATGTGCTGCTGAGTCACGTAATATGGAATGGACTCCTAGCGTTTTTATCTCATTATTACATCTGCCGCTGAAAGCTGGTCATATTAGCTTATTAAGGTTCAGACCTGTGGCACTTATAATAATATATATTATACTCCACCACTTTTATATAACCAACAAAAATGGTAGTTAACTTAATTTTGAGTGGAAATTGCATTTGTTTTGCATAATAAAGGCAGTAAAAACAAACAAGCAATCAAATAAATTTGTAAATATCCCTAATGAGTATTAGTCTCCGCCTTCGGCGTTGGCATATAACCAAACAAAAATATTAGGTAACTTCCTCCTATTCGGAATATAACTAATACCAATACAACACATGTATTTGCAGTATAGCATTGTAAATTTACTGTCCTTAATAGTGAATTGGTCTTAATGGCGAACACAATAAAATAAAATGCATTTGAGGTAAAAAAAAAAGACCGTAATATAGCAAACATTTTCATTGGCAATTCTGTGTTATAATAATAACGTAATAAGTATCTGCCAATCTTATAACTTGCAACTTGCTTATGAATTCCTTACTTAATGAATATGTGTTTTCAGCACAAATCATACGTTACACTAACAAATGCATTACAAATTGTTCTTCTTTTTTGACAGGCGTCAGGACCCTAGACCTTCCTGACACGAACCTGTCAAAAGCAGCTGCAGAATTCCGTAAGTGTTATATGCTTTTTCTATCTGGCTTCATATTTTTCTTACTATATATTCTATATCTTGTGTAATATTTCTTGCTATAAATGTGATGTGTTATTCATGAAGTGTTCATAGATAAATTAGAGATATGAAGTCTACTATTTTCGCTGCAATGTGTGACTTTATTAGGGAGATATAGCCTTAATAAAGCAGCAGTTTTAAGGTTAATTGCAAACGGCCAACCTATTAGATAACTAGTATACAGTATAAATTACATTATATTGAAATATCACTCTTTCCTTTAAATTTGTAACATTATAAACAAAGATTCAACTTAGTCTTGGATAGTCAGTTTGACAACTAGTTAAAGTGTATGAGTGCCATATGTGATTATTTTTAGTCATTAATTCAAAAATGAGTCATACCTAAAATAAAACTCCAAAGAAAACCCTTGCCTGTTTTTTTATACACTTTTAGCACTAAGAATTTTACCTGTAGGCAAAACTTTTAAACAAAACAATGAACCATTTAATATTCATAAAACACATAAACTTCTTATATAGGTTTTGTTACAAATGAAACACTGACATTTGCACCTGTTTATGACACCTAAATACGCCATAAACAGCCCAATATCACTTTGTCACACTCTATCTTGTAATCTGAATTTTGAGTGCCGATTTTTACATAAGAAATGCACTGCACACAGCTTACAGGAAATGTAGCCGACTCTGAATTGTGTTTTTCTGATGCCGAATTGCCCATTGGACGAAACGCTATTTCCTGTCAACACAAAGGGACTTCCGGTGAACAGAGTTAAACAGCGTCCTGCACAGGAGAGCTCTCTGAATCAGATTGAGGGTGTATTGTTGTGTTTCCTGTTGTGTAGCGACCAACTTAAAAGGCCAAACTTTAAAGTGAAATCGCAAGAAAGTACCTACCACTATATACTCTTTTGAAGTTAATTGAATTGGTTGTCATGGCTACGGTGTCATTTGTTGCTATGGCAACACAGGTATAAGCCTGGGAAATTAAATTGTATGTGATCATGTTGACATATTATAGGATTATTTAATGATACTTTAGCGAACGATGTATATATTGTATATGTTCAAATGGGATTGAAGGCGTCTATTGTATTCTATTCTATTCTGCCTACACAAAATAAACTCTCATCTTTCATACAAATTACTCCACTGAGAAACTACCATAAATGCTTTTTGAAAAATCTACAAAAATGCCTTGAACCTCCCAGACAAATATTAAAGAACTCATGGATGCTTCATTTCTGTGATGTTTATCTCTGGGGTCTTTACAAGACACTGAAGTGTCATATCTGACAGTTTGCCTTGTCAAGTGTCTCTAATGTGTGTCTCTAATGTGCCATGTGTCTCAAATGTGTCTCACTGGAGTGCCCAGTGGAGGCAGTTCTTCGGATCTGTCAATAAGGCAATTTAGGTACAGTCCCAGAAGTAGCTCAAGTTGTGCTTGAAAGACGAGCAGTTAGTAGGGGAGGGAGAGAGTGAGAGAGGAAGTCAGAGAGAGTTGTTGAAGTAGTCAGTGAGAGTGAGATAGTCAGTTGAGTTAGTGTAATCAAGAGAATTATTTAAGATAGTCATTGGGAGATAGTCGGTGAGAATTAGTGAATGGTGGTCAGTGAGAGTTACATAAATAGTCAGTTAGAGTTATAGGATAAATTGTGAAGCCATCACTTAGAATTAGTAAGAAGTCAGTGAAAGTGAACCCAGATAGCCTTCCATATCAAGCCAGCGTCATTTCTAACTCGACTGCCGTCGGTACAACATCCTTTTCAAAATCGCCGACATCGCGCCGATGTTGAAACGATTTGGAATGCTATCTGGGAAGTGCTCATTGAGTGTTTCAGAATATTAAGGCCACTTTGATAATATAACTTTCTTAATATAACACACATTAAGAAATCTTCAGTAATTTCATCATTGACCTTTATGATTGCAGGGTTCCATCGTGCAAAGAGTAGAACATTTCAAAATACACCAAGATCTCACAATGGCGGTTGACTTTAACTTTAGACCATTTCATATCATTTCATCTTTACATCTGCCTACATATGATACTCACTTGGAAATATATATAAGTCAGTAAACATACATATATTTCTCATGCGTCAAATTGTGATGTTAATATTATCTTCCAAATGTATGTGTCAAAAATCACATGTTTTCAGATATAAATTCCCACATGTTTTTAGACATACATTCTCACACATTTTTAGACATAAATTCACATGTGTTTTTAGATATAAATTCTCAGAGACCATCTCTGCTTTCAAAACACATAATCGTTCCTTACGCATATTGCATCTTCCTGCTGGGAAAATCTTCATTCAATTTTGTAGCAAATATAAATTAATTACGGAAACAGCTTTCTGCATTTAAGATGTCACGAAAAGACATTGTCAACAAAATTAATCATCATTTCAAATTCATATGAAATGTTTTTAACTGAGGTAATCATGATTTAAACCACAACTAATGATGAAAAACCGGTTACCATGGAAATAATTATGCCTAATGTTATTAATTACAAGGCATCGTGAATTTCTTGTATAATTTGCAGTTAAGCATGGATTTGAAAATTTCACAAACAAGCAAAGAAACAAAGAAACTAACTGACTAACTAACCAAGTAACTAACTAATTAACTAATTCACTAACTGTATTTAAGCTACCTAGCTAACTAAGTAACTAAGTAACTAAGTAACCAAGTAACTAATTACCTAACTAACCATCTAACTAACTGACTGACTAATTAAGTAACTGTATATAAGACTAATTCATTATATCTCGTAATCCTTGATACTTCAAAGACCAATTAAAGTCAATAAATTTAGATTTTGTGACCGTCAGGTTTCTCTGTAAAATACCTGCATTTTCTTTGATTATATTTTGATTGGGATGGAATTTGTTGAAATATTTACAGAGAGTTCTGGAAAGCTGCAGACAAAAATAAAGGCGAAACAATGAAAATTTATGATATTAATCAAATTGCTTTGGAGACATCTTTTGAATAACCAATGAAAATATTGTGTTTCTTGATTGTGGATAAAACATTTTCTGTAATTATTTTTTAAGAAGACAATTTAGAGAGTAATGTTTATCTATCTATCTATCTATCTATCTATCTATCTATCTATCTATCTATCTATCTATCTATCTATCTATCTATCTATCTGTCTATATATGTATCTATCTATCTATCTTTCTATCTATATATCTATCTATCTATCTATATATCTAACTATCTGTCTATCTATATATCTGTCTATCTATATATCTATCTATCTATCTATCAAACCATCTATGTATATATCTATCTATATATCCATCTAATGTAATGATGAAATGCTACAGTAAGGCTTGGTGTCTTTATCTTAATGTAAGTCTTCATCATCTAAATTAATTTCTCTAAACAGCTGATTCAGCAATTCCGACTGTTCTGCTAGAAAGATTGTAACAAGGGCACTTCAAAGTAAAATATAGAAAATAAAGAAAGAATGAAATAAAGTTAAGATATGATGAAATGTTTATGGGAAATGAGAAAGAAAGAGAGAACAAAATAAAGAAACAAGAAAGAAGGCAAGAAAAAAAGAAAGAAAAGATAGAAAGAATAAAGAAAGAAAAGAGAGACGCAACAAAAATGATTCCTTATTGCCATTCTGAAAAATGTAAGAAAAAAAAAACTGAATTTATTTATTTATTTTAATATATTTTGACAGCAACACATTGTCAGCAATACAACTGTTTTTCAAATGGTGCTGTTATAAAAAAGTGATACATAAAAATAAAAATATAGTTAAAAACAAATTATACAATAAATACATAAATAGCTAAAAATGTACAAAAGTTTTGACATTCCGTTTAAAATCAGAGACATCAGCTAAAACATTTAAAGAATTAGGAAGGCCATTCCATAAAATAGCACCATTGTAGTTAAAAGAACATTTTATCACAGAAGCATCAATATATGGCACAATAACATTTTCACTTGAAGAAGACCGTAAGTCGTAAACACTCTCAATATTTCTGTACATGGTGAATTCATTTGACAGGTAATTTGGTGCAAGACCTCTTAGACAATTAAACATTAAAACCAATGTAAAATAATTTCTTCTTTGAACAACATTCATCCAGCATAGTGATTTAACAATGTCAATTCCTCTGTGGTTAATATAGTCAAAAATACCTGTTACAATTCTGGCTACATAGTTTTGCAAACGTTGAATTTTATGAATATTACAATTAGATGTAAAACCCCAAGAACATATCGCATAATCAATGGTAGGTTGAACAGCACTTACATAAATTTTATTCAGGATATGTGAGGTTGTTATGGCTCGCAGGCGTGCCATCTTACTTATCTTACAACCAAGCGAGGAGCACAGTTTTTTTATGTACATATCCCAAGAGAGGTTCTGATCTATGTTGATCCCAAGGTAGTCAGCAACCTCAACATTGTCCAGAGTCTTTCCATACAGGCTTATGGCAAAGTCATCATAGTTAACATGTACATTACGAGGTGAGATAAGAAGAACATTACATTTATCATTATTGAGACAGAGACGATTGGCATTATACCATTCAGATGCATGATCAACGCTTAGCTGCAACTTATTCTGAACTTCAAGCAAGTTAGAACCACTACAATAAATTACAGTGTCATCAGCATAAATGTTGCAACAGGACAAGGATACATATTGAGATAAGTCGTTCACTAACAGCATAAATAAGATTGGTCCCAGTACAGAACCTTGTGGGACACCAATATTAATTACAGCATCATCAGATTTTTTACCATTAGCAAAAACAAATTGATTTCTGTTAAGGAGATAGTTTGAAAACCAATCACATTCAATATGCATAATTTCATAGTATTTTAATTTTTTGACAAGAACTTCATGGTTTACTGGGACAAAAAAACTCGCGAATGTCTAAAAAACAAAGACCCGTCAATAGCTTATCGCATAAATTGTCTATACATGCATCATTGAGTCTTATGATAGCAGTCTGTGTGCTGTGAAAGCGGCGATAGGCAGATTGGTCATCACCTATGTAGTCATTCACAGCTAAATAGTGCATCAGCTGTCTCTGTACACAGCGTTCGAATATCTTGGCGATGTGACCAATTACTGCTATCGGACGATAATTGTTCTTCTCATGCTTTGAGCCTTTACCTTTATACAAAGGCGTCACACGAGCTCTCTTCCAGTCAATTAAAAAAATATATATTTCATTTCACCATTGTGAATTTTACTCAAACCAAAATCATATCAAAGCTTGGCACCTACATTGCGCCTTCGCATATCATGTTTACTGCTGCCTCAAGTAATAGTTAAATTATATATTCTGAAGCTTCTTATTTCACAACAATGTACTCAAAGTGTTTACCCTATGAAACACATAGAAACCTTGTATCAATCCAACTAATGACATTAACTGCTTTATCTATTCATAGACCTGTCCTGCAACTGGGGCTTTAAGGCAAATAAGTTTAGGTCTAAACTTCCCCTTAAGTGACAGACAAACAGACTGTAACAGCCTTACAGAGAGAGAGAATCCCACAGAGAGGCCAACTGTCATTCTACAAGGCAAATTGTATTGTAAGCTTTGCAACAGTATAAAAACTTTAGGAAAGACTTTACTGCATTTAATAATCTCAGTAGTATCAATGCTACTGCTTTGAAGTTCAGTCAGCTTATATAACCAGCTGCTGGCAAACATAATGATGTGATGATAAGGACTGGAGTCCACAATATGTTCTTCATCTTACCCAATGGGTTGGATCTTTTACTTGCCTCAGCATAGACACTGAGTACAAGGCACCTTCAATTTAACATGTCATGTGATTGACACCCAGCTGAGATGCAGCTCATGAAGAGTGTGTAGGTTTTCCCTGCAGAGCTGGCCACTGCCAGCTTTAGGTCGACATCAAGTCAATATGTAAATCTATGAAATTGTCATCTATATGACTACAAACAAAAATACCACTCAAAATATATAGAGAATATAAAGAACTTCATTGAACATAACTTTGCTTAGAAACATTATGTGGATATACCTAATAGATCTCTTACAAAAGATACATTTTCCTCTAATCTTTGCATGAGAAATGTGAACACCCAGCACCAACATCGCAAGTCAATAACAGCTGTGCCTTCCTGTGAGTATGTTGCAACTCTTCCCAGAATGCCTCAGTGCATTGTATGTTGTCATGGCAACATTATTGGTTCATTCTATCTGCCTAAAAAGAAATTCAATTGTGGAAAATTAACTTAAAGCTAGATATTGTAGGACAGAAATGATGCTCCAAGCTTGTTGTAATATATATACATGCAGAAGGATATATTTAGGTATATATTTTCCCATTGCAGCCATATGAAGTGAAATAGTGAATGATACAGGCTGGGTGATCTGCATTTCATATGACGTTCATGAATGCCTTAATGAAGAAATTTAAAACATTGCATAAGTGCAAAACCAGATTAATAACAACATTATATTCTAACAGTAAATGGCTTTAACTACATAACAAAATCAAAATTTTGAAAATCAGACCGTTATTGACAGAGTTATTCCAACTTATCAAAGACATTCGTGACGCTATCGTGAATGCAATAAGTGGTGTTCTTTAAATTTAAGTTCCTCCCGTATGAAATTAACTGGTTACTGATCTGTTTGGCAGATCAGTGATGAGTGTAGTTTTCCTATATTACCTAAAATGCACAATGTGAATGTAAGATATTTATGGCATTGAATGCATTACTGAAATTAGAATGGATTTTAAAGTATAAAGGAATTATCCAGACAGTGAAAATGATTGGATATAAATTTCATTAGCTAATGGATGTTTCATAGCACAATTTCAACACAAATATGCTTCCTCTCCTCTCCTCTCCTCTCCTCTCCTCTCCTCTCCTCTCCTCTCCTCTCCTCTCCTCTCCTTTCCTCTCCTCTCCTCTCCTCTCCTCTCCTCTCCTCTCCTCTCCTCTCCTCTCCTCTCCTCTCCTCTCCTCTCCTCCTCTCCTCTCCTCTCCTCTCCTCTCCTCTCCTCTCCTCTCCTCTCCTCTCCTCTCCTCTCCTCTCCTCTCCTGTCCTCTCTTCTATTCTCTTCTATTCTCTTCTCTTCTCTTCTCTTCTCTTCTCTTCTCTTCTCTTCTCTTCTCTTCTCTTCTCTTCTCTTCTCTTCTCTTCTCTTCTCTTCTCTTCTCTTCTCTTCTCCTCTCCTCTCACATCACAAATATCATAATAACTCACAAGAACAACAAAATGGATCAAATAAAAGAGTCGAGCTTGACCCTAGGCAATCTACCATACCTAATTGGCACATTTTGTGTGGGGAGACAGCTCTCCGTGAGTTGATGATGCCTGGCTAATATTTATAGTGGCCTTTGCTCTGTATTTCATTGATTTTTTGGCAAAGCTAGCCACAGATTGGCTGACTGGTTGCGACAGCAGGTGGAGCTTACCCTGTGGTCTGCGTTTAGGAGGGTAATCATGTTTTAAAGGTTTTTTTTTTGTTGGGTAGGTTATAATTTAATTTGGTGGTTCAAATGATTTATTTGTGTAGTTTTGTCATGTGATATGGTATGGACTCCTAGGCTTGTCATCTCATCATTACATCTGCCTCTGAAAGGTTGTCATATGAACTTATTAAGCTTCAGGCCTGTGGCACTTATAATAACATATACAATACAATACAACACCTGTTAGATTGACCATATATTTGCAGTATAGCATCGAAAATTTACTGTCCTTGATAATGAGGCGGTCTTAATGGCGAACACAATAAAATAAAATGCATTTGAGGTAAACAAGAATGTTGTCTATAAAATTTCACAGCATTATAATAACGTAAAAAGTATCTGCCAATATTATAACTTGCAACTTGCTTATGAATTCATTACTTAATGCCTGTGTGTGTTTTCAGCACAAATCATATGTTACACTAACAAATGCATTAAAAATTGTTCTTCTAAGCAAAAATGCCTGTTATATAGGAAACAGTTTCAATGGCAATTTTGTCTTACCATGAAACTTCACAGCATAAACATAATAAGTATCTGCTAATCTTGTAAATTACAACTTGCTTTCGAATTCATTACCCATAATGCATATGGATGTTTTCAGCACAAATCATTTGTTACACTAAGAAATGCATTACTAATTTTTCTTCTTTTTTGACAGGCCTTAGGACCCTAGACCTTCCTGACACGATCCTGTCAGAAGCAGCTGCAGAATTCCGTAAGTGTTATATGCTTTTTCTATCTGGCTTCATATTTTTCTTACTATATATTCTATATCTTTATAGATGTGCTTATGCTTTTTGTGAAGTGTTTATATATAAATATGAGATATCAAGTCCACTGTTTTGGCTGCAATGTGTTACTTTATTAAGGAGATATAGCCTTAATGAAGTGTTTTAAGGCGAATTGAAAATGGCCAACCAATTAGCTAACTAGTATACAGTGTATGATACATTATGTTAACATATCATGCTTTTTTTAAATTGTAACATTATAAACAAAGAGTCAACTGACTCATTCTTGGATAGTTAGTTTGGCAACTGGTTAAAGTGTCTGAGTGCTATATGTGATTATTTTTAGTCATTATTTAAAAATGAGTCATACCTAAAATAAAACTCCAAAGAAAACCCTTGCCTGTCTTTTTATACACTTTTAGCACTAATAATTTTACCTGTAGGCAACACTTTTAAACAAAAACAATGAAGCATTTAATACTCATAAAACACATAAACCTCTTATATGGGTTTTGTTACAAACAAAACACTGAAATTTGCACCTGTTCATGACACCTAAATACTCCATAAACAGCCCAACATCACTCTGTCGCACTCTATCTTGTAATCTGAATTTGAGTGCCGATTTGTACATAAGAAATGCACTGCACACAGCTTACAGGAAATGTAGCCGACTCTGAATTGTGTTTTTCTGATGCCGAAGTGCCCATTGGACGAAACGCTATTTTCTGCCAACACAAAGGGACTTCCGGTGAACAGAGTTAAACAGCCTCCTGCACAGGAGAGCTCTCTGAATCAGATCGAGGGTGTATTGTTGTGTTTCCTGTTGTGTAGTGACCAAATTAAAAGGCCAAACATCAAAGTGAAATTGCAAGAAAGTAGCTACCACTATATACTCTTTGAAGTTAATTGTATTGGTTGTCATGGCTACGGTGTCATCTGTTGCTATGGCAACACAGGTATAAGCCAGGGAAATTAAATAGTATGTGATCATGTTGACATATTATAGGATTATTTAATGATACTTTAGCGAACGATGTATATATTGTATATGTTCAAGTGGGATTGAAGGTGTCTATTCTATTATATTCTATTCTATTCTACCTACACAAAATAAACTCTCATCTTTCATACAAATAACTCCACTGAGAAACTACCGTAAATGCTTTTTGAAAAATCTACAAAAATGCCTTGAACCTCCTGGACAAATATTAAAGAACTCATGGATGCTTCATTTCTGTGATGTTTATTCTCTGGGGTCTTTACAAGACACTGAAGTGTCATATCTGACAGTTTGCCTTGCCAAGTGTCTCTAATGTGTGTCTCTAATGTGCCATGTGTCTCAAATGTGTCTCACTGGAGTGCCCAGTGGAGGCAGTTCTTCGGATCTGTCAATAAGGCAATTTGGGGACAGTCCCAGAAGTAGCTCAAGTTGTGCTTGAAAGACGAGCAGTTAGTAGGGGAGGGAGAGAGCGAGAGAGGAAGTCAGAGAGAGTTGTTGAAGTAGTCAGTGAGAGTGAGATAGTCAGTTGAGTTGGTGTAGCCAGTGAGAATTAGTGTAGGAGAGGCATTGGGAGATAATCAGTGAGAATTAGCGAATGGTGGTCAGTGAGAGTTACGCAAATAGTCAGTTAGAGTTATAGGATAAATTGTAAAGCCATCACTTAGAATTAGTAGTAAGTCAGTGATAGTGAACCAAGATAGCCTTCCAAATCAGGCCAGCGTCATTTCTATATCGACTGCCGTCGGTACAACATCCTTATGAAATCGCTGATATTGCGCCGATGTTGAAACGATTTGGAAAGCTGTCTTAGAAGTGCTCATTGAGTGTTTCAGAATTAAGGCTCGTATGTGACATTTCTTAATATAACACACATTAAGAAATCTTCGGTGATTACATCATTGACCTTTATAATCGCAGGGTTCCATCGTGCAAAGAGTAGAACATTTTAAAATAATACACCATGATGTCACAATGGCGGTTGACTTTAACGTTAGACCTTGTCATATCATTTCATATTTACATCTGCCTACATATGATACTCACTTGGAAATAAAAATAAGTCAGTAAACATACATATATTCCTTATGCATCAAATTGTTAATATTATCTTCCAAATGTATGTGTCAAAAATCACATGTTTTCAGATATAAATTCTCACATGTTTCTAGACATACATTCTCAGAGACCATCTCTGCTTTCAAAACACATAATCTTTCCTTACGCATATTGCATCTTCCTGCTGGGAAAATCTTTATTCAATTTTGCAGCAAATATAAATTAATTACGGAAACAGCTTTCTGCATTAAAGATGTCACGAAAAGACATTGTCAACAAAATTAATCATCATTTCAAATGTGAAAGAAATGTTTTCAAGTGAGGTAATCATGATTTAAACCGCAACTAATGATGAAAAACCTGTTACCATGGAAATAATTATGCTTAATGTAATCAATTATAAGGCATTGTGAATTTCTCATTTAATTTTCAGTTGAGCATGGATTTGACAATAGAGTAATGTTTTTGATAATTTGTAATCTATCTATCTATCTATTTATCTATATATATCTATATATCCTTCTACATGTTTATCTGTCTATCTATCTATCTAATATATATCCATCTGATGTAATGATGAGATGGCATAGTAAGATTTGTTGTCTCTATCTTAATATTAATCTGTTTGTCTTTATCATCTCAATTATTTCTCCGAACAGCTGATTCAGCATTTCAGACTGTTCTGTATTCAGGCCATTTCCTTTCTGGGATAGTTTAAGCCCAAGTAGCTACTCACCGCCTCACAACAACCTGCCCTTCAGGGTTATTTGCCCAGCTCCCATTCGATCAATGATCCAAGATTTACCTTAAAGGGTGATCACCCAATGCACATGCGAAATAAAGATTGTTGGACAATAATTATAGGAAATGAGAAAGAAAGAAAGAGAGAAAGAAACAAAGAAGGAAAAAAGTTAAAAAGAAAGAAAGAAAAACATAAAATATAGATATAAAGAAATAAGTTAGAAAGAAAGAAAGAGAGACAGAAAGAGAGACAGAAAGAGAGACAGAAAGAGAGAAAGAAATAATGAAGAAAAGAAAGAAAGAAAAACATGAAATATAGATATAAAGAAATAAGGTAGAAAGAAAGAAAGAGAGAAAGAAAGTGAGAAAGAAAGAACGAAGAAAAGAAAGAAAGAAAGATGAAAATGTTGCCATTAGTCTCACATTATAAGGATTCTTCATTGGCTAACTGTGAAAAGTGATAGAGAAAATTTTTTTATAAACAAATTGAAATATTATTTCTTGATATATGCAAAGCTTGGCGCCTACGCATATCATTTTTACTTCTGCGTGCCTTGTAGTAATTAAATAACATATTCTGAAACTTCATATTTCACAACATTGTACACAAACAGTGTTTCCCCAATAAAACACAGATAGAAACCTTGTATAAATCCAACTAATGACATTAACTGCTGTGTCTATTTATAGACCTGTCCTGGAACTCCCAGAATCCTCTGGGGCTTTAAGGCAAATAAGTTTAGGTCTAAACTTCCCCTTAAGTGACAGACTGCAACAGCCTTACACAGAGAGAGAATCCCACAGAGAGGCCAACTGTCATTCTACAAGGCAAATTGTATTGTAAGCTTTGCAACAGTTTAAAAACTCTGGGAAAGACTTTACTGCATTTAATAATGTCAATAGTATCAATGCTACTGGTTTGAAGTTCAGTCAGCTTATATGACTAGCTGCTGGCAGACATAATGATGTGATGACAAGGACTAGAGTCCACACTATGTTCTACATTTACCCCCTGGGGGGTAGGTTTTTTACTTGCCTCAACATAGACACTGAATACAGGGCACCTCCAACTTAACGTCTCATGCGACTGACATCCGCCTGAGATGTAGCTCATGAGAAGTGTGTGGGTTTCGAACTGGGTACCTTCTTCAGAGCTGGCCTCTGCCCGCTTCAGTTTAGCATCAAGTCAATATGTCAAATCTAAGAAATTGTTATCTATTTGACTACAAAATATCACTCAAAATATATAGAGAATAAAATGAACTTAATTGTACAGAACTTCGCTTAGAAAAAGTTATGTGGATATACATAATATAGTACCTCTTCCTAAAGATACGTTTTCCTCTAATCTTTGCGTGAAAAATGTGAAACTCAGCACCAACATTGCAAGTCAATAACAGCTGCGCCTTCCTGTGAGTATGTTGCAACTCTTCCCGGAATGCATCAGTGCATTGTGTGTTGTCATGGCAACATCATTGTTCTACTCTATCTGCCTAAAAAGAAATTCAATTGTGGTAAATCAACTTAACGCTAGATACGGTAGAACAGATATGATGCTCCAAGCTTGTTGTCATATATACATGTAGAGGGATATATTTAGATATACTATTCACCAAATGCAGCCATATTATCTGAAATAGTAGGTGGTACGGGCCGGGTGAGCTGCATTTCATACAACACAGAATGTGTGTCTCTTTGTGTGAATAAATGTCTTTGTCTGTCTGTCTGTCTGATGTTCATCAATGCTCTAATAAGGAACTCAAGAAGTTGCTGTTTCCGAATAAGGGCGAAACACGTATGGCACAAAATTTAATATGCTGGTGCGACTACAGTTTGTCTGACAAGATTATTAAAAACGTTATATTCTAACAGTATATGGCTTTAACTACATAACAAAATTGAAATTTTGAAAATCTGACAGTTATTAACAGAAATATGGCAAATTTACAACTACAAATCAAGAACGTTTATGACGCTAGTGTTTTGGTTTTCCTATATTACCTAAATTTTACAATGATACATCTTTCTATTTTTGTTGGTTCTGTAAGATATTTATGGTGTTGAATTGCATTACTGAAATTGGAATGGATTTTCAGTTATAAATGAATTATTCAGAAAGTGAAAATTATTGGATATGAATTTCATTAGTTAATGGATGTTTCATAGCACAATTTCAACACAAATGTCTCGTCCCCTCTCCTTTTCTCTACTCTCCTCTCGTGACGTCTCGTCTTGTCTCATCTCATCTCCTCTTGTGACGTCTCATCTCCTCTCGTCTCCTCTCCTCTTATATGTCGCACCCCACATCTCTCTGCATTATGCGATAAAAGCCAAGAAATTGCTTGATAACTTTTTGATTGCCTCAATAACCAAGAGATAAGACTTAATCAACAGTCCATAAGGAAAGCACTTGCTCAGAAGGAATTGCTATCAGGGGATGTCATCTCCTAATATTCTTGCTTTTGAGGAAAATGGATGGAAGAAAATGAACATGCGTACTCTTTATCTCTAGGGATAAGATAAGATAAGATAAGATTTGTTTTTCTTTATTTAGGATAGATAGATAGCCAGATAGATAAATAGATAGATAGATATACAGATAGACAGATAAATAGATAGATAGATAGATAGATAGATAGTCAGATAGATATACAGATACATAGATATTTAGACAGATAGTTAGACAGAAAGATAGATAGTTAAATAGATATATAGATAGATAGATAGATAAATGGATAGATAGATAGACAGATAGATCGATAGATAGACAGATATATTGGTAGATAGACAGACAGATCTACAGACAGACAGATAGGTAGAAAGATAGATAGACAGACATATCTACAGATAGACAGATAGCTAGATAGATAGATAGATAGATCTATAGATAGACAGACCCAACGACATAAATTACGTCAAAATAGATAGATTATTAGAAACATAGATATAATTTATTATTATAGATGCTTAGATGTAATTGTACATAGATAAACACCGAAATATAGATGCATCAAAATATATATGACCCACCTAATAAGACAAAAGGGCTACATTTGAGTTACCCCATTGTAGCGTTGGTATCACACAGCAATATTGCACAGCGATACATCCCTATTGCTTAAACACGAGATATGTTTGCCGAGATAATCCTTATGTCAACAGATATGGCTTTCATCAGGCTGTTCATTCTTGTTGCCCTTAGCCTGGGAGTTATTGCCTCCCTGAGCACCTTTATGAATGAGAATATAGTGTTTTGTATACCGTTTTGTTGACATATGTTGTACGTGTGTAACTGACTGGAGTGGTTCTTTGTATTGTTTTGTGGATGGTGTGGGTACTTCTGTATTTTTTTTATTTTTTTTATTGTTGAGTAAGGTGAAATGGGAAGTTGAGTTCGATGGAATATATTTTTGAGATAAGAAAATACATAGTAGAATAGGATTTATGATAAGAAACGAATTAGTACAAGACAGTTATATGAAAATTAAATGTATAATATACGTTTTATTAAAGAATGTGAAATAAAATGAATGAATCTGAATCTGAATCTATACAATGTTAGGATTTACATGAAAAATGCAGCTTCCTTTTTATATAAGTGTTCTTTATAATATCGCGTTATTTTCCGCTGTTTTTGTAAAATCAGATCTCTTCATTTATGCTATACGACTGTCTAATATGCTATGATATGGGATTAGAAATTATATTGAGAGAAAACTGTTATATACTGGACACATGAGAGCATCCAATACAGAGTTTTATTGGATTGAGAAAAGCTATATTGGACTCCTTACCCTCCAGTATTTTTATTGCGTTTTCTCACTGAGATTGCTGTAAATTGTTTTACACTGGGTAAACTTATACTTCTTTTTTGCCAGTGGCAGATATAGCGATGAAATGCTAACTATTGGCACCCACTCGGTAAAAATGTACCACAGGCATCAGCTGCGAATCCCGTATGTCATATTACACTGGATTTATAAAAAGATTACGATATTATGGTGTATTCTATTTGGATTTTACACTCTGTATATCTGCATTGAGTGATAGATACATAGTTAGATAGATAGACAGATATATAGATAGATAGATATGGAAAGTGCAGCCCTCTTAGGCAAGTCCTTACCGCTATCAAGGGTTGATTGCTGAGGTGAGAGAGGAGTCCACCCGTGTTTCACATTCACCCCATGGGTGGGATCTTTTACTTGCCTAAGCATAGACACTGAGTACAAGGGATCGCTAATTTAACGTCTCATCCAAAGACATAAAGCTGGGATGTTGCTCATAAAGGGTGCTGAGCCTTGGTTTGAACACGGGTCCTTCAGAGGAGCAGGCGCATCTTGCCACTAGACCACCAAGTGAGTGAATAAGGACCGACAGGGGCAATGGCAATGAGCCGAAGGATGAAAAAGCCATCAAACTTAGGCCCATCGAGTATTGAACCTGAATCCCAGTGGATGGAAACAAGTTTCATTACCACTGAGCTAAGGTATGGTACTCTGATTAACTTGGGAATTCTCTGGCACCAAGGACATGGCTTCTGATTGGCAGCAGACAATGTGGATTGTCAACACTAATCTTGAACCAATTAGAATCTTGCATTCAAAGAGAATCAGGTCAGGTCAGTTAATTGATTCTGAGCGTCTGAATTTTCTGACTGATTGTGCTGAGAGTGCCCAAATGGTATTCCAAAACGGCCCAGCATTGTTTCCATGTAGGCCACTGTCGTTACAACATCGCATTAACATCGCCGACATCACGCCGATGTTAAAATGATTTGGAATGCTATCCGGGAGCCACTTTATGTAATACTTAGTGAGCGTTGATGGCAGCCCTAACGATATTTTAATTTTCTATGAGTTAGAAATTCCAATTTTGCTAAAGCTGTTTATAATTGAGTATAGGAAGAATCTATAACGAATTAATTATAGCCAGCGCAAGTTATCATTATTGGATCATAGTTTTTTATGTAGTCTTATCCAGCCGCAATCCAACTCGGACCAGCATCGTCTCAATATTGGCTGCTGGCAGTGCAACATCGTACCAACAGCACCGATGTCGCGCCAATGTTGTCCCGATTTAGAATGCTATCTGGGTAATTGTGATTACAAAAAAATTTCTCGCACAATCTTTAGATCTATCACTCTTGTTCACAACATTTCTGGATCTAATGTTTTTCTGTCATATCAGCCATATAGACAAATATTAATTTTTAATTTTTCGCCACTAGGGAGAAATACCATTTTCGATATTTCCCCCTGGTGGTTACTTCACTCACTACAGCGCCCTCTTGGGATAATTCCATCATTTACACATTTTAGACTTTAAGAGTTAATGATTAATATATCTTTAGGGACGCGAAATATCACAAGTGGGAATACAACAGTCATCAATTTTCAAAATTCAGCAGTTTCATGATAAAAAGTTGTTCCTCTGAGGAATTAAGTGTGAAATAAGTGTGAATTGATAAGTCTCTTAGGTGGCAGTGCACCAGTCATCATTAGACATGCATATAAGTGTTGGCAAAATGGTGCAGTTGGTTTTCTTTCATTTGAAATGAAATTATATATATTATATAGTATTTATTGCACACCATGGCAAACATAGGTGTAATACAAATAAACAGACATGCAGAAGTCATAATAGATTAGACACAGAATATTAAATAATAGAGATTAGAAATGAATATTAGAAAATTGAAATGCAGTTTATCAAGTCTTTAAAATTTTCTCAAAACCCTTGCAGCTCAAGACTATTTTCTTGGCAGCGATAAACTTTTTCATAACTGCTTCCGTCGTTGGTGGTATGAACCTGTTGGCCAAGAAAGCTACATTTCTAGCTATTATTCCATTATGGAAGGTACTACTATAACTGATACACTTTATTTTTTTTATTTGAGCTGTTTATCATTTGAGTGCACATCTTGTGGCATCTTTGATAAATTTGTTCCTGTACTGGTTTAGAGTCAATAGAAAAATGGAGAGCAAGGAATTTAACTGGTAAAACCTTAAACTGAGCAATAAATTTAACAAACCAATGACTGAATGAATATATATTATATGGTTATATTATGAATTTGTTAAATTGACAGATTTTATAAGAATATAGACAGGTTGAGTAAAAATTGCAATTGATAATAAAAAAAACGAACTATACGAATGGATAAAATCAAATCCAACATTTTACAGTTATAAACAACCGAAATATCTGACCATACAAAGCAACAAATAAACAGATGAATATATAGCTGCCATACATATCACTAAATAAGAATGATGCATTTACATTAAATTATCAAAAATAGCAAATATAGAAATATGAATTATCATATATTCGAAAAGACAGGGACATATCACCAGGACATGATTATCGTTTAATATGCATTTGATTATCATTTATGTATTTGAGAACAAATGAATAATCGTCAAGAAAATAAGCCACGATTTTAGAATTTAATATATATAGATTTTATTGACATGTAAAATATCATAAGTGATACATATGTCATAATACAGTTGTAGGAAAAGTTAACATCATATTTAATAATCATATTTAATAAAGATGTCTTTGAATGAGTCATTTCTGCAGAATTTGGCATTTTGACTACAAATCACGTTTAACTCGACCTTCAAGAGGCAAACGTTGGCAGTTATGTGAGAACGGAGCCTTCCTCAAGGAGAGAACAAAATTAAAATCACACTTCGCTTTCAGAGTTGGATTCGAAAGAATTGCAATATTCAATACACGGTGCTGAATATTTGTAGTATTGTACTCATTAAATACTTAATCGTTACAGTTGTAGGAAAAGGTAACATCATATTTAATAAACTTAAAGTTCATATGTCTCTAGATTTAGCATAGGCAAATAATTATAAACAATCATACTACCTTCTTGTCTTACGATATTCGTTACCATTACAGGCCAGTTTGTGCACAAAATAAATTCTATTAAGTTACAATAAATACTAATTAAACGGTTTTCATGCCATCAAAAATGCGATACACATAAACAAACCTAGTGATGATCTCACAATACTGAACAATGGGTGATGATGCCATTTCCATTGTATTTCAATGTTTTGGTCTGGATTTTCTTTCAATATATGATTTTTTTTTAGTAATTATAACGCCTGATAGATTGACTTAGCTAGACAAATTTAGTGTGTCCTGATTTATTAAGGCAATTTCGAACTATTTGATAAAGTCTTAGAATCTTGTGGTTTTGACAGACAGTGCAGCTTTAATTACGTTTCAGAATAAGCATAAAGCCTTTTGAAAATGTTTGGGTGACTCCCCTCCCTCGTCACTCTGACTAAAAATCAAGCCAACTAAATCTAAAATGACAAATTTGTTAAAGCAGACTAATTAACTAGCTATGATTAGTCATTCTACACATTCTGAATGTTTACAGTTATAGTCAAAATCTAAACAAACATTTATCAAAACGTTTCATTTACGTTTTGTAATAGATAGAAATTAACACGTCACGGCTCTCAGAATTTTTTATTTTTATTTATTTTTGCCAAACTCGAGGTCGATGTTAAATTACACAATGTAATTTATTTTTTCACAAGACTAAACATCTTTAACCATTTGTTTTTCTGTAGTTGGGTAGACTGAATAGTTTCAGGCTTAGATGTAGAGTAAATTCACCAGATTGCTATTTCATCATTACTTTTGCCTGGTGTTGCTGAGAAAATAAGCAGCGTTTCCAAACTTCTCATCATACTGACTTAGAAAAATATAAAGATTATCTATAGCACAAAGAAAGTTAGGAAAAGTGGGAAGAAATACAAGAAAAGTGCAGTAAACTGAGCAGGTTTTTGGGGAGTATTGCAAGGAGATTCCTTGTCATCTGTGTTTAGCAGCAGATGGTCGGATACCTGAGTTGCATTGGCAAGTACTGAGAAATGCTTGGGGGAGTAGACATTGCAAGAAAACGAGTTAAAAAATCTGTGAGAAAGTGAGAAGGCAAAAGATTAGTATGTAAGAAAGAGGGAAAGATTAAGAATGAAAGAAAGAAAAAGAAAGAATGGAAGAAAGGAAAAAAAAGAAGGAAGAAACAAACAAAAGTAGTGCAAGTGGCCAGCCTTAAATGTATACTATATTAATATTTACAGTCGTGGAAAATAATTTCTGTACACCCATTAAATAAGCAAACTGTTGGTGTAAATATAATGTTCTAATTTAAGTTCTTGTTTACCCATATATGGAACATTTTGGCAGTGTACTTGATAAGGCCAATAGAAACTTTGCCAATTATATATTATCGACTGCTCTTGATTGTCTCAGGAAACACTTTCGTTATATAAACCAATTCAATACATTTTGGAGGATGCAGTAAAAGGTATCTGATGTGTGGAAACTTTTTGTTAACACTGTACAGCTGCCCTACCCCAAATTTATGAGAGAATTTCTCTTTATATCAGAGTGGGCAGTGAATGAACGACTATACCTTAGCCATCTCTACAGACATCTCTGCAAGGCTGGAATGTCTATATTGGAGCTCCAGTAGCCTTGCAATATATGAGGAATTGTAGCAGTGTAGAATTACTGTAGGCAACTGGCCACTATTCCCACAGTCAATAAACCAGGATAGGTAGCCACTATTCCCACAGTCAATAAACCAGGATAGGTAGCTAGGGGATGTGGGGTGGGGTGATGTGAGTGAAATTAAGAATGCAAAAAGGCAGAAATAAAGGGGGAAAAACAAGAAAAGAAAAATCTGAAATGGACCAATAAATAAATAAAGGTTAGTAGTTGTGAGAAACTAGGGGTTAGAAATATGCCTTTGGCTAGCATTAATAAAAATGTATTTATGATTATACACATGATACCTTTTAAACATTAATTGTGATCATTCTCATCGACTATCAAAGAATTTTAAAGGCTAAAATTATTACCGTTATTTCAGATAGTGTATATCAGCTAAAACACCTTATGCAACTTTCACAGGAGTGTACTTATTTTGAGAGCAACTGTATGAAAACACATCATTATTTATCTCTGCTATTAACTCACAGCTCTATGCTTGTTATGCCCCCCCACCTCCCCCTCCAATTATTCTGTATTGCAACAGTATCTGCAATTCAACAGTTATACAATAGCTCTGGTCAGTAGTTAGGTCAGCGAGGACTGGACAATGCCTGCAGGCAGACGAAGTGATGTTGTTGGACCCACTAAGTGCGAGTTGCCAATTTCCATGTCTTGGGGCCAGGGGTAATTTCCAAGTTGCCAATGGCTAGCGGAGGATATTTGGGGGTAAAATGTGTGCTATTGATGGAAATGGCACTATTTCCAAATGTGGAATTTCTAGAAATATTGTGAAATATGTTTTTTTCTTTTAATGTTTTTATATATAAATTTGTTTTGCGATGATGAAAATAAAGTATAACTAAAAAAAATGTTTTTTAATGATGCTATGAAGAATTTCCTCTTACAAAATAATGTTTTGCCTTTTTTTTTTATTTATCAATTATTTTTAATATAATGTTCCAGCAAATTTAATGGTGTAGGCGTTCTTAATATTAAACTGGTAGGAAAGTAATAGCACTAAGTCTCAATAGTGAGGTGGTCTCAATACAGGGTTCTCCTGTGGCCTAATTACTCTTGTTCATTCAAATTCGAGAAGGCCCCATCACAAGTCAAGCACAGCATGTTAGACATTGTCAAGAATCCGTGCCTAGAATTTCCATGACCTGCTAAAAGTCACTCACAAGGAAGATGCGTCAACTACATGCTGAGATAAGACAGCCCTGCATGCATGTTAAAAATCCTTCGTTCATAGTGTTTTGTATTGTGTTTTCTTGTGTTATATTGTATTGTATTGTATTGTGTTGTGTTGTGCAGCATTGTATTGTATTATATTGTGTTGCATTGTGTTGTATTGTATTGTGTTGCATTGTATTGTGTTTTGTATTGTATTGTATGTATTGTATTGTGTTGCATTGTATTGTTTTGTATTGTATTGTATGTATTGTATTGTATTGCATTGTAATGTATTGTATTGTAATGTAATATATTGTCTAAATGCAACTGTTTACATTTTATTATGGTGTCTAGGAGACGTAATGATGCTGGAGTCCACACTAAATTACACATTAATCCCATGGGTGGGTCTTTTACTCGCCCCATCATAGCCATCTTAGCAGGAGAAAACTAGTAGCAAATTAAAATATTCTCACATCAATAAATTCCTTATTAATTTAACTATATCAGCTTCGCAGCAACTAATAAACAATTAGGAAGTCGATTCCAAGCTTATTAAAAACTCAATTACTAAGGGAACAGCAAAATAATTTCCTCCGCATGATCTCATTAATTTTATCGCCCACTCGAATGACATGAAATCTTGCAGTAATTTAAATGTAGATTCCAAGGTTGAGATTGAATCAGTTTTGTAGAAATCCATTGCTATTTTACAAGCAGTTGTAATTCTCACATATCGTAATTGAATCATTTATAATCGAATTGCGAAAAACATATAACAAATATTTGTCATTATATATTACAAGATCCTAAAAGAGGAAGATACATTATAATGATTATATACAATACTTTATAGCAATATATATGCAGGTCCCAGAGGCAGACATAATGATTAGATAGCAGATTAACCTTAAATCCCAATATCACTGCCAAAGGTGTGATTTTCATTGCTCACCTGACCAGGTATAACGCGATCCTGTTTCAAGACTACCCCACCATAAAAACCACCAAATTTTAACCATAGCCAATATTATATAAACAGTGGGCCCTCTTTATTAAGACCATCACCTTAAACGTTGTTATTGGTTTTAATACCGAGGTGGTCTTTATAGAGAGGTGTAATACAATGACAAGAATACGTCCAACATTTTTTGTCTTAATACTTAATAGTGCGGTTTTCTTAATAGTGAGGTAGTCCTAATACTGAGGTGGTCTTAATAGTGAGGTGGTCTCAATAGTGAGGTGGTCCTAACAGTGAGGTGGTCTTAATAGTGAGGTGGTCTTAATAGTGAGGTAGTCTCAATAGTATATATGGCTTTTATTGACATTGATTCATATCAGAAAAGATACATTTGTCACATATAACTACAGCTCTACTCACTAAATCTAACTAAAGCTACACCGGTCTACAGAAATATGCTATACAGGTTCTCATTATTTTATACATAAATCATAATATGCTAAATATAGCTAAAAATTCAAGGTAATAATATCCTTACAGTAGGATTTACATAAAACATAAATCACATATCAACCAGTGAGGCATTTAACAAAAGTACTGATCCCAACATAAAATAAGATTAAAATTTTCATAATTATATACAAAATACTGATAATAATATCACAATACAAGTTAAAATTTGCAGTTTACATATAGGTTTCAAATGAAATATGGGAGAGAAAAATACCAGGCAACATTGCGCTGACCCTGGCATTTTGACTCATCTAATTTATGATGGCAGTTGTCAAGGAAGTGGCAAGTCAGAGGAGCCCAGTGGAAATTTAAGTCTACATTACTTTATTTAGGAAATTACCAAGAGCATATATCATTTCAGGTTCTTTATTTGACATCAATGATTTAAATTGTTGTGTTTTATCTAAGTTATGGAAATTTGGTATCAGGCTAGTTGCTTTTAGGATTAATTGATTTCTTGGTCCTGCATGATTGTTACAGATTAAGAGGCAATGTAGTTCATCTTCTACGTCATTACTATCACATTTATTACATTTTCTTTCTTCTAATGGTATTTTGGGGGTCTTGTGTCTTCCAGTTTCAATTTTGAGGTTATGTGAGCTAAGTTTAAATCTCGCTATGTTATTATATGTTCTCTTGGGGAGGTTAAGATTTAGATAAGGTTCAAAGCAATAAGTAGTTTTAAATAATTTATATGTTCTTAGTTTTGGGTGCTTCTCAGAGTCATTAATCTCCCTAAGGATCCTTGATTGTTCAATTTCATACAGTTTAAGTTTGATTTCAGTGACCAGAGTTTCTGGCTCCTTTGATTCCCAACTATTTATATTACATTCATTTATGATATGTATTGTTTTATTGTACCAGTTGCTCTGACCCTTCAGGTGTAGAAATTCTTGAATTTTGAGGCATTTATGTAGGATGTCATAGGATGGCAGTGTCATTAGTCTTCCCCAGTACTTAATCATGTTTATCTTTTGTCTAACCATAAGAGGAAACCTGCCTGTCTCAGCATACACAGCTAAGGTTGGGGTTTGTTTTCTTACACCTAACAAACTTTTAAGATATCTAATTTGTAATTTCTCCATGTCATTGTGTTGTTTACCCATGCACCATAACATGCTATTGTATTCAAGGATTGGCAGAATATAGCTATCAAACATCTTGATAGCAAGTGATGGGGGTATGTAGCCAAGGGATGGTTTTATTCTACTTTGGAGTGCAAATAGTGCCTTTTGTGCTTGGTTGACTAGATATTCAGGCATTTTATCATGTATTTAGAACATGGCCTAAGTATTTATATGAATTAACAATTTCAATATTTTGGTAGTTGAACCTAAAGTCTACAGTACATTTAGTCATAATTTTCATGACTTTTGTTTTAGAAGTGTTAACAATAAGGTGCCATTTTGCACAAAAATTATGTAAAGAATCAATGCTATTTTGTAGTCCGGTAGCAGAGCCAGATATGAGGACTATATCATCTGCATAAAGGAGGTGGGTGAAGTGGGTACCATTTATTTCTATTCCATCTTTAGAATTTAGGTAATTGGGAAGATCTGACATGAACTCATTAAATAATTTGGGACTTAATATCCCTCCTTGTAGTACCCCAAAAATACTGTCTATGTGGTCACCATATTTTCCCTGTTGATATACTTTGGCCTTTGCTTTATCAAACATGCTAATAATAATATTAAGCATCTTCTTTCCTATTTTATTTTTATGAAGTTTGTAGTACAGGGCGTTTCTATTGATATAATCAAATGCTTTTGTGAAATCCACAAAACATAAAAATGTTGGTTTCTTATGAAATAGCTGATATCGAATTACAGTATCCAGTGCAAAAATACAATCTGCTGTTCCACGCGAGGGGGTAAACCCAAACTGAAAAGGGTCATCAAGGGACATGGCGTCATTTTTAAAATAGAGTCTTGCATTCAAAATTGAATCGAAAACTTTGGCCATAGCTACTCTTACAGTGATTTTCCTATAATTATCGGGATTCAACTGGTCGCCTTTCTTATGTAGTGCATTGATAATTCCCTCTGCCCATTGAGACGGATATTCTCCTCTTTCAAAAATGTAGTTAAATATTGTGCAAAAGGGTGTGACTAGTTCATCTGCTATATACCTATAGAATTCACCGGGGATACCATCAGTACCGGATGCTTTATTATTTTTAAGTTTCCTAATGTGTATAGCTACTTCATCCTCTGTTATGACAGAGTCACAGACATGGTCAGTTACTGTAATTTCATTAAAAAGTTTGTTGGTCAAAATGTATCATATCAACATAATTGTTTATCTCTGTTAAGTGCTCTATGTCAAAATAGTTGCATACGGGTGGACAAGCCTGGTTAGTGAAATACTCTACGGACAGTTTATTCCAAAATTTCCAGCAATCAGTTTGGTTAGTGGATTTAAACTCACTAAGTTTATCTCTGTTTGACATCTGATATAATCGTTTCTTATGTTGTATTACATTCTTATATCTTTTAATTAGAGATTTGTATTGTTCATTATGTACAGAAATATCTAGGCTACGTGTTTTAGCATAGTTATTAACAGCTTTTCTAGCATCTTTACATTCATCATCATACCAATTATTAACAGGGAAGGTGTTTGTTGCAGGCTTTAGGTATTTTTTCTTAAATGTGGACTCTATGCTATACTTTAAATAATCATAAGTGGAACTTATGACTGCATCTGAACCTGCATTCTCACTGATGCTCTCAGTGACACTGAAAAGTTTATCCTGTGCTGGCTTACTTTTGAGATTGTTTATATAATCGGGTAGTCTATCCTTGTCAAATACATAATAAAATTGTTTGTCTTTATGTGAGGTTTTAGCTAGTTTAGGTCGTATGCATTCAGTGTTTTCATTGGATGTGTTTAAAAGAATTGTGAATGCTAGAGGTGTATGGTCCGATTCCACTAATTTGGAACAGATATTAAAGTTAGTTAGTACATCACTCAGTTCTTTTGTGCTTACTAGGTAGTCTACAATGCTCTTGCCAAGAGGAGTATAGCACGTAAAGTTTTCAGTATTATTGGCATTAATATATCCATTCATTATTCTCATTCAACTGGTTTTACACATTTGGATCAATTCTTTACCATAGTTATTATGTGTGGTATCTTTTGTCTGTCTAATTTTAGTATACCAATTTGAGTTTTGGTGAGGTATGCCCAGATGTGTATAAGTAGCATTTATATCTAGTATTAGACCTGTGTCTTTACCAGCAGTGTCTTGCGCAATATCATTAAGTCCCCCAGTGCGACTGTTTAAGTCACCACAGAGTGCAACCTGTGGTGAGAGTTGGAGAAATTGTGCAATATCTTGTTGTAACAGGTTATAGATATCATTCATTTTATTAGTGTTTAGAAATATTTTGGAGCCTAAAGGCGGTTTGTAAGTACCACCAATAACTATAGAAGCTTAGATTTCTGTATTATTTTGAGCCAAATAACATATTCATTAATTTTCTCGATTTTAACTAAGCGCTTTACATTATTTTTTATAAGAACAGCAATGCCACCAGATGGCCTACGTGCACGAGAATGCTGGTATTGTCTTTGACAATGGGTGTATTGATATCCTTGCAATGAAGGCTCGAAAGAGTTCAGTTTCATTGTTTCGAATAGAAATATGATTTCATATTTAGAGAAAAAATGTTGTATGCACTCCAGTTCAAATTTACCACCTATGCCCTTTATATTCCAGAACAGTACATTCATGTTAATAGGTTGGTGTTTATTTGCATTGAGGTCTGAGTGTGTCTTACTATTATCACTTTCATTGGTAACGTTACCCACATTTTGTTTGGTATTACTCTCTACATTTTGGTTTTTATAGTTACTTGCAAGTTGTTCGAAAAAGTTTATACTTTCATCCATATAATTTAGGTTATTCGTCCGGTTGGTTTCGTTTCTGTCATCATTTAAACACAAGGATTCATTAAAGTTAAGTGTTTTATCCATTTGCTCCTTGTTATTATTTAGGCTGAGGTTTAATGTTTTTCTTTCCCTGTTATGACTACAATCTACATTTGGATAGCATTTAAGCTGAGCTCCCCCAACATTACCAGACACATTGTTCACATAGATGTCAATTGTGGCATCTGGACAGGCAGCTGGGACCATCTCATCTCATCTAAATAGTGAGGTGGTCTTAATAGTGAGGTGGTCTTAATAGTAAGGTGGTCTCAATGGTGAGATTGTCTCAATAGTGAGATGGTCTCAATAGTGAGGTGATCTTAATAATGAGATGGTCTTAATAGTGAGGTGGTCTTGATAGGGATGTGTAGTTAAGATAAGATAAGATAAGATAAGATAAGATGAGATAATGACATTAAATGACTGCTTAAAGTCCACGAAATCTTATTCCTATACCAACCAACCCATAACAATGCAATTAGAATATTCTTTTCTGACCAAATTGACTTTCTGTCTTTGCCTGGACTCAGGTGGGATGCCTGAAAGCCTTAATCGGCCCTTAACAAGCCTTAATGACCCCTTGGCCCCATCTGTCCGTTCCAATTGTCCTGCAGAACTGTCCTAATTGACCTCTGCCAGGAAAGAGGTCACTGTTGGACACCAAATGAACTATCGAAGTGAGGTGAAGAGATTTGGGAAAAAGGGGTACAGTGAGGTCAATTGAGCAGGAGGATGAGGAGGGGGAGGAGGGGGAGGAGGAGGATGAGGAGGGAGGATGAGGAGGAGGATTCTCAATGTAGTTTTAAATTTATAATATGCTCAGATAAGATAAGATAATACAAGACAAGACAAGATAAGATAAAATAAGATAACATAAGATAAGATAAGAAGATAAGATAATACAAGACCAGACAAGACAAGATAAGATAAGGATATAAGATATAAGATAAGATGGTCTCAGATAAGATAAGATAAGACAAGATAAGATAAGATAAGATATAAGATAAGATGGTCTCAGATAAGATAAGATAAGACAATATAAGATATAAGATATAAGATAAGATGGTCTCAGATAAGATAATTAAGATAAGATAAGATAAGACAAGATAATATAAGATAAGATAAGACAAGATAACACGAGACAAGACAAGACAAGATAAGATAAGATAAGATAAGATAAGATAAGATAAGATAAGATAAGATAAGACAAGACAATATAAGGTAGGATAGTATAAAATCTATGATTTATGACATGCAGACGGCGCAGATTCAGAATACATTATTTTTCACGTTTCTTTTGATTTTGTACACAACCTTGAAATAGAGAGAAAACAAATAACAGATGTTTGTTGAATCAAATCCGTTTAGACAAGTATCAAATTTGTTTGCTTGTTTGTCTGTCTGTTGCTGTCAACTCAGTGCATAACCATCTATCTGAACAAACGTTCATGACTTGATTCTATTCCACTGTATATAAATGTGTTAATGTCTCAATGCTACTGGGTCTGAAGCTTAGTCAGTTAATATGACCAGCTACCAGAGGTGGATGTAATGATGAGATGATAATGTTATGGTACAGCTCTCAAGCTCGGGCCTCTAAAATACATGACTTTTTGCTTTGAACTTGGCTTTCAAGGAAAAAACAAAAACAAACAAACTTCATTATATAGTTGTAGAATTGTCTACTTTTAATTGAGAAGTGGCCTCGTGTCAAAATTACTCTAATTCGAGGTCAAAATGCGCATTTTAACCAACAGTTTATGCTTAATACACCCCGCCAGCTGCCTTGAGAAGTCTGGCCTAGTTCCTGTACAGTTTGAATAATGCAGGAGATCATACATTATGCATAAGCCTAATTTTTTGCTGATGTAAAAGATTATGGTTTTTGTCACTTCGTGTTTTAGTCAATTCCCACTCTGGCGCACATATAGGGGGCACCACCAGTTCTCTAATGTGCTGATAATGGCCTTCTGCTCTCAGAGAAATCTAATAGACTAGCTTAAGTCAAAGCTGGCATATGGAGAATAACTGCATGTATATTGCGGTGTACATAGCCTGAATGGAGGTGTCGATAGAGTTACAATATATTTGGCTAGTAGGCTATTTTGTTTAGAGTCATGGCGTTGAGAGAGACTGCTAGCTGCAATCCGCTTACTAAGCCACTTTCAAAGGTTTTTTTAAAGCCACTATCTCACATAGCCGAGTGACGAAGCAGAGTAATGACGATCGCTGGAAAGCAATCAATCGGCTTCACTCTTGGTCATTTGATGCCTAGAAAAAGCAAGTCAGCAAGGTCTCGCCGATCGCTCGCAGATCACTCGCCGATCACTCGCCGATCGCTCGCCGATCACTCGCCGATCGCTCGCCGATCACTCGCCGATCACTCGCTGATCGCTCGCCAATTGCTCGCCTCCTTCAAACGCCGACCACTCGGCGAGGAAATCACGTCCACACAGCAATTCAGTCTGATCAAGTGTACACCCAGAGTGACCAAGTGTACACCCAGAGTGACCAAGTGTACACCCAGAGTGACCAAGTGTACACCCAGAGTGACCAAGTGTACACCCAGAGTGACCAAGTGTACACCCAGAGTGACCAAGTGTACACCCAGAGTGACCAAGTGTACACCCAGAGTGCACGGCGAGTTAATCCCGTTTAAATCTCGAGCAATATCAGAGCAATTTTGCTCGGCGACAATTCTTAAAAGTTTTAAACATGTTTAAAACTTTACGATCGTTCTACGAGTATTGCCGTGTATTTACGAGCTTTTCCAGAGTGGTCAGCATGCAGGGCCGTGTATTCCCGACTGCCTAATTTATTAAGCACTCGGCATCACTCGGCATTGTCACTCGGCTATGTGAGATAGGCCCTTTACTTTAAGAAGAAATAGCAAAAAAATATTCTTGATGTTCTTGGCACTTTTTGCATACCTTTTAGACTGCAGTGATAAATGTAGTGACGCCATAGCCGTAGACGAGCAATGAAACATCGGTAGCCTTACATTGTGATTTACTTTCCCCAGGGAGTTGAGAAAGGCTCATGCTTGAACAGGCATTTCAGCGGAGTGATAACAGCCTATAAACCCCAGTTTATATTAACCTCACTATTAAAACCACTTCACTATAGCTCAGTGACCACGCCGATATTAAGACAATTTTAAATGATTAAACAGTGGCCCTGAGTTTGGAGTTAAACTGCATCAAATTGTTTTTATATATTTATTGAAAATAAACATTTTGTCAATTCTTATTATGTGAACACTACTGCAAAAGAAAACGGCAGTTTTACATAGCTCCTAGTTTCATAAGTTGCAAGTTTTACATCCAATTTTAATGGCTCAGAATTCATATAAAACCCATCTTCTACGACAGGATTCTGAGGATATATGTGAGCAGCTACCCATTTTATTTTAGATTGTTTGTGACGTGAAGTCTAGCTCAGGTGCTTTTAAGTTTTGACATATCATGCAAAACTCTCATTCTGTGAAGAAAAAAAAGCTCCCCTCATATGTAACGGAGTATTGGCTGAGATTTAAAAGATTCTAGGAAATGTTTTTAAAGTTAGGTTGAGTTTAACCAGAAATGTATATTGAGTTGGATGGGCTAAATGATGCTTTATTAGATACGATTTAATAAAACTACTAAGTCGGGTGTTATAAAATAATATATTTATGATAGAGCAATTATATATACACAGCAGATATACATTGAGTTTTGTGGGAGGAGGAAAATTACATTTTAGATGTTGAGAAACCCACATACCTATGTTGGATTACCTACCATCCACCATTGCTTATATACACATTGTACACAGCATGCAATGCAGCCATCCAACATACACTGCTGTCATCCAACAAACACTAAAGCCATCCAACATACACTGCGACCATCCAACATACACTGCAACCATCCAACATACGCCACAACCATTTAACATATACTGAAGCTATCCGACATACACTGAAGCCATCAACACACACTGCAGCCATCCCCCATACACTGAAGTCATCCAACAAACACTAAAGCCATCCAACATACACTGCAGCCATCCCATATACTCTGAAGCCATCCAACATACACTGCAGCTGTCCAATATACTCTGCAGCTGTACGATATATACACTGATGCTGGATGTCAATGAGACATTCTGATAGACTTACAGTAGCTGAGAGGATAATTTAGTATAAAAACAGGTTAAAAAAATCCACAAAATTTCCATTCCATGTTTAGCAATGATACAAATTTCTACCTGCTCAAACTCTGTTAGTTTTAAAGTGACACAGCAGCATCCAAAAGTAATTAAAAGTTGAGCACACCTGATACCTGTGCGGACGGACTCGCACGAAATGCAGGGATAGCTTCTTCATGATCAAGGCCTAAGAAACCACATCAAGAAAAGAGGATTTGCTTGGGAGGTAACGTTAATTGGAATTGCCTCTTAGAAGTGGTGTAAAGCAGAACAGCATTTGCTAGGAGGTAACTAAATTTACTAGACACAGGTGGCAGAGATGCTCTAACCAGAAATTTGGACACACATAAAACTTCTCAGAGTGTGATTGAAACTGACCGATGAAACAGCTGCGGATACTACAGCTAATGATGCTACAGCTGTCCGCTACATATAGCTTACAGCTGCAGTGTAGGCCAGTGGGCATGGTGTGTTTTGCAGCTACCCATGGATTCCTGGGTTCAAATCATGTTTGTGTGTTTTAAAATATAGACCATGCAAATATTTGTACTGATGTATATCCTTGCTCACAGTTGAAACCTACCATTTTGAAACTTGGCTTCTAAAACCAGCAACAGGCAGACATAATGGTGAGATGATATGCTTGGAGTCCACGTGTGTCTACATAATCACCACATACAAGATATAGTAGCGGGTTGAGATTAACCACATGTCGAGTTGTCATTGTATAAAGATAAGATAAGATAGGATAAGATAAGATTTTATTTAAAGTCGGTGGTGATACAAATAACAATAAAAGACAAGGTATAAAAGCTTTTCATCGACAGAAACCTGCTACCTCTATGAAACATAGACGTTAATGAATTAGCTAAAAGAGCATAATTTGATATGCAAACAACACAAAAGGGAAAGTCCAAAGGTAACGTTCAGTTAACGTTCAAGTGGACGATGTCTAGCGGAGATTTAGAAGAAACTGGCCAGTGATACGTGAACAATACCGAAGACAATTTTCACCACAATGCAACCGGTTTCTGGTTCTCTCAATTTCTTATTCTTCTCCTTATTGTCACTTTTTTACTTCTTGCAGCAATCAACGCAGATGGCCCAGCGGGCACGAATGTTTGTTTTCTGATTGAATTATGAATTTTGCAAAAAGCGAATTGCATTTGGCCGGAATTCAATCAAACGCAAAGGATGGGACCTTGAAACTCCCAATGAATTTTCAGCTTCATGAGCTTAATTATAATTTCATTTTGGTTATCTTTGTCCAAAATGTAACCTTGGGTAGGAGAGGTGGCGTCCACTGAAGGGACGCGACAAAGTGTGGACCGACAGATAAACTGTCAGAAAGACATCGTGACAACTCTCCGGATAACATGCATCATCGTCTCAACATATGCCTGACGATGGTTGTCAGTGGCCAACATTGGAGCAATGTGGACCTGATTTGTCTGTCAGTGGCCAACATTGAGGCAATGTTGACCTGATTTGTCTGTCAGTGGCCAACATTGGAGCAATGATGACCTGATTTGTCTGTCAGTGGCCAACATTGAGGCAATGTTGACCTGATTTGGTTGTCAGTGGCCAACATTGGAGCAATGTGGACCTGAATTGGCTGTCAGTGGCCAACATTGAGGCAATGTTGACATAGAGATAGATGAAAACAGTTCATTCTGAAGGTATGTTGACCATTGTGTCAGAATGCTGGGTGGCCCAATGTTTAAACAGCTGGCCAGCTCCTTTGAAAAGCATTAGATTTTCAGTGATTCTCTACAGGGGCACTCTTCCTCAGCTAAATCTCAGCTGGATGTTGGTCACCTGAGACGATGAATTGATACTGCCTTGTACTCCAAGTCTATGTTGCTGCAAGTGAAATACCTCCTCCATGTGGTAAATATTTAACATGGTGTGGACTCCTGGCTATATCGTCTTCTTTCAGCTGTATCTGGTAGCTGGTCTTTCAGACTGACTAAGTTGAATACAAACAGTAGTCAAATACATTTGCACATGGATGCACAGAAATAGATTGGGATAAACCACAAATCGAGTTGTCATTGTATAAAGATAAGATAAGATAAGATAAAATTTTATTTAAAGTCGGTGGTGGTACAAATAACAATAAAAGACATGCTATAAAGCGTTTCGCTGATAGAAACCTGTTACCTCTATAAAACATAGACATTAATAAATTAGCTAAAAGAGCATAATTTGATATGCAAAGAACACAAAAGAGAAATTCCAAAGATAACGTTCATTTAACGTTCAAGCGGATGATGTCTAGCGGAGATTTAGAAGAAACTGGCCAGTGATACGTGAACAATACAAAGTCAAATACATTTGTATGACTGAGATGCGGCAGACTCTGCATGGAAATAACCTATAAGAAAGTATTTTAACTTCAAAATGTGGACAGACATCCAGAAAGCTGTAGATACATCAATCCACGGATACAAAACCAACTTCAAGGATACAGAAAAATACAAAAGCAAAACATGATTTAAACACAAATATGGAGAGATACACTTATTTTACACACAGTGAGCCCCAGAATTATGTTATCACAAGAGGAAGCCCTGGCAGTTGCCCAGAATGACATTAACAAATCTGCTTAGGGGATAGAGTGTGTGCACTTCAGTTCAGTGTGACATAACTGAATTGACACTAGCTCCCCCTAGTGTGAGGGTGAAGAGGGTGGCCTACTTAACTGACAGGAGGGGTGAAAGGTGCTGCCCTCTAGTGACATTTGCCCCAGACCCCCTCGTGGATAGTTCAAGAACTAGTGCTTGGACCCTGGTGGCTTGCTGGAATCTAATTAATGGCAGTTCATGTCAGAACTTGTGTCAGGGTGTCAGGCAGGGTGATATATTGTTCCCAGAACTGTAATGGCAAACCCCTGGAGTGTTAACTGTCGCTTGTAGTTGAGCAAAACCACCAGATTTCCTGTTAATCTGAACAGAGTTTATATAACCTCATAGTCTCCAATGGATCGTGGTATTAGCCTAGGGGGTGTTCTGTCACCAATGCTTATTTCATAGGCTACTGGCTTATACTACATCTGTCTGAAAGGATATGATTCTCTCTGTGTAAATTGGTTAGCATTGATAACTGACACCAAAACATTAAGACTGGTGACAATCCTTGGATATTTACTGGCCAGTGAACCGGTATTTTCGTCCAGCGATACTCAAGAGACTGTGAAGAATGCTTGGCAATTTCACATCACACACATGTGCACACTTTCAATTATAGTTCTTTAAAACAAAAATATAGCTTCTAATGCTTTTGGCAATACATACATCAGTAACATCAGTTCAGTATTAGGGATTGTTTTCCAATACTTGGCAGGCATGACCATAGTTATTCCAAGCCAAGACAATACGATGTGAAATTATTAGCATTATTGATTCCATCTTCTTTATGTATTATGGTTAATGAAGCTGTGTGCAAAGTAACCATGCAGACCATTTCCACGAGTTGAACCCAGACCCCCAGAGAAGTAGAATTCTTGAGCCACTGGACCCTTTACAACGTTGTAATAAGCAAGAACATGTCTTAGAAGGTTGCAATTGGCTGAAAAATGAGTACTTTCTGATGAGTACCAAATTAGTATTTGCTAGTAACTTCAAAATTAGTTATTTCTAATTCTAAGCTACACATATGCGATTAGGCTTCGTGTTTAGGCATGAGATCAGGTGTTTTAAAAACTGGTGGTTACTAGCAATTGTACTCGGTTTCTATGCGGAGGCAAGTGAATAAAACTACCCGTGGGGGAACTGTGAAAAATGGTGTGGACTCCCAAGCCATCATCGCATCAATCTTCTCTCATATCATAAGCATAAACAACTTGCCTTAGAGGGCTGCAGTTTCTTAATCCTAGCCTAACAAAGCATTCTCCTCACACCGCCAAACACATCATCAATAATCTCAAGTTTCCGAAGACAATGAAAGCCATTGTGACGTCACAATCAAGAACACCCCATTAAACAAAAGAAGCTACGGAACACCCTGGGGGAAACATGAACCCACAACAAAGTTTTTCACCCCTTTTAAGAAGGGTTTTTGTCAAGGTCTTCGCTGCGGGTTAAATTGCCTCAAAAGCAGGTCTGTGTCTCAAAGTTTTGGCTGATGTTGGTTTTTGTACTTGATGTATTTGTAATCTCATTTGGGCACACAGAGCAGGGTAAAAGGATAACTGTGGAAAGTGGGGGGGGGGGGGGGGGCGGGGTTGGGAGGGGTAGATGTTTTCTGTTGTGAGTTTGTATAATGATAATGATACAACTTTGTATGTTGGTAAAATTGTAAATAATTTCATCAAAACTTATTTGGACACCATTAGAATTTGATGGGATTACAGACTGTAACTACAGTCTATAACAGAAGTGATTAGTTTTTATGCATAATTTAATATTATATGTCTGATTCAATGGCTGCCTATTACTATGATTTCAATATTGAATTTTGTCATCTTGTTTTTTGTTATGAATGTCAAACAGTATGTGAATGGTAAAAAACAAAACAGAAAAAAATAATATTCAAAGATAAATTTAATAATTATTAAAACAACAACAACAAGAAAATCAATCAATCAACTATAATATAAATCCTTGTCCTGTGTTTGGGAAACTAATTGTGCAAAGAAACAATAAATTAGACCAAGAGAAATCAAACAAAATGGAACCTCTAACAAATAGAGATCACAAAAAAAAAGGCTAACCTCTGAGCCCCCACCAGCTTCAGAATCAAAACTTCCAATCCGTCAACCTCCCATAAAATACATCTTACAAGGCTCTTGTCAGAGAGACTGTGAATTCATATTTCTTTCACCCTCAAATCTTTAATTGAAGCCCTGGAGCTGCGGAAAGTCTTTCAACGATTGGCCTAGCTTGGTAATTGCTCAGTAATTGGAATATTGACAACTTATGGTAATAGGAAAGATATGGGGGAGCTGGTTCATTCAGTCTTGGGCCTTGGATGGCTCCTGATGCATTGGGAGGTCAGCCCCTAGGATCGATAGTTCATTTACAGGAGTCAGGGCAACACTGACATGTCTTGGAGACTATATGGGCCTACATGTAGTCATGTGCCGAACATGCATGTAGAGTACATGGAGACATGTAGATAGCATGCTGTTAACTTTAAAGGACTTGAGTACAGTCGGGCTCAATAGTTTGCGAGCGAGATGTCATAATGAAATTGTTGATAAAAATCGCCCAAATGAAAAAATGTTGCTAAAACCTTTGATATAAATTAAAGGGAAGTGGTTAAAATTGTTATTTAAATGCAAAGAATTTAGTGATTATTTGTTTAAGAAAATCAATATGAAAAAGAAGTGAATGATACTTTGCTCAGATATGAAACTTATTGGCTCAACTGTAATTCTTGGACCAGGTGACATCATCAAAGTATTCAACTTCATTTTTAAACAATTTAGGTTTGTCTTTACTCCACTAGTTGAGATAATGTTACTTTTTGTTTTAGCTGTCTTTGATACATATGAGAGACATATTTCATATTATTTTGATTAAAGTATGTATATAATATTGACATCTCTGAAGCAGAATTTCCAAGGAAAGTGTCAGATTTTGGGTGGTTACTTGGTTTTGAGAGGTACTGTACAGTGAAATTGTAAATTTGATAACTCTTAAATACTACCTCACCACATTAGGACCCAGCTGTATACAGCATATTGCAATAGACAACTTTTATTACCATTAATACTAATAATCTACGAACCATTTTCTTATTAGAATGGTTTCACAAGGCTACATAATAACAGCATTGGACTTACTCAATGTGACACTAATATCAACGGTGCCAGTAACATACCCTGTTGTACCCCTTTAGCCCATCACCACTCTTTTGCCCGCAGCTATGACAATAACACTCAGTTTATACCCTCGCCCTCTCTGTATCTCTCTCACGTGGCAGAACAATCGGACAATCACGTGGTCCTGACAATGGTCATAAAATCCAGAACGAGGCACAATGCTTGCTACTGTGAATGAGAATGTCCACATAGGTGGGACCATAGTTCCTAGTAACCAATTTGACTCAGACGTATACTGCAGACTTCTGGTGAAAGCATATATATAGTCTTAGATAGTAATGTAACGGATATCTGATGAGATGTGAACCCTTCCCAGATCGAGTTGATACTGTACATGCTGAAGTGGGTCGACATTTTACAAAAAAGCTAAAAGAATTCCTAATTTCGAATTATGCCACTTCATGTACAATAGTAATTGTTATATATGTAATAAACATTGATAATCATCAGTATATAATTACTCCCCCCCTCCCAATCACATAGACTTCCAATTCATTATCCCATCTTCAGACTTATATATATATATATATGCATACAATTAGTATCCAATGCTTTTTTATTTTACAATTTTTTTCCCTCCCTTTTTTCTCCTTAATTCCCTATTTTCCTATATTATAATGCTTGCCTTTTTGTCATTATTCTACTACTACCATTATTATATTTTAATTTTTTGCTTGTATGTGCTCACGACAAGCAATTGCTTCCTGGCACATGCAGATTGATTAGTAAATTGTATATTCTTGACTAATGTGAAAAATAAACTCAAACTTAAATGTTGGCCGATATAGGCTGATGCCGGACCGACATTTGACCAAAACTGTATTTTACCTAGGTTAGAGAACCTGGTGATCCAATGGTTGAGCATTATCTTGTGACTTCGCTAGCACTTATAGTTATATCGAGTTGATACCGTACATGCTGAAGTGGGTCGACATTTTACAAAAAAGCTAAAAGAATTCCTCATTTCGATTTATGCCACTTCATGTACAATAGCATGTGGGTTCAAATCTTGCTCAAGCACCCAGCTCAGAGTATGTTGTTAGTGATTCTGGCCGAGGAAGGATGAGTCGACGTCAAGGACAAACAGAGGTCATTCCCTCCCGTTTGGGGTATACAACACCTAAAACAACTGCAGGGTGTTGAGAAAAATGTATTGGTGACATACACAGACATTACTCAATTACACAATATTTGGTAATCGCTGCTGATTCAGGGCGCATTCATGTTTGTTGAGCATTTATCATTGTCTTTTCACACTTTCACAGGGGGAAAAATGAGACAAAACAGCTTTTATATAATTTTAATTTGTGGTCATCCTAAAAGAGGGAATGCATTGAATTTTTATTAAACTGATAGTGTCTTTCCTCAACAGTTTTGTAACATTCTTGTGTTTTTAATAATAAACCCCTCCAATCTATAGGGGTTCACAGTTAGCGGGCCCATTTTGCCCCGCCTTCCCCATCATAAAAAAACTTGACATTAAAACAATTATTATAGACACATTTTATTAAACTGGATATTATGACCTCCGTAGATGAATTTATTTTCAATTTCCTGGTTACATTTATTTAATAACTTTACAAATTATCTGATCAGTCATTTTATGAAACCAAACAGTCCTTAGAATATGCAATAGGCCTACGATGTCCAAAATATAACCAAAATTGAGTTGAGATATTCTCCTTTCAAGGTCACAGCAGTCACATGACTTAGCCCCCTGGTGGCCGTGCCATTAATTACAAAAAGGGCATGATGGGAAGAGGGGGGGGGGGTCAGATGTTGGCTTGATATCAGAGCTGTTGGACCATGATAGGTCAACTGTTGGCCCATGATAGAGCAAAATAACAATGTTGACATTGTCGTTTGGAGCTCAAAGGTCAAATTGAAAGGTCATCAAGGTTTCCCAGGAGATAACACAAAACAACTTGACCTAGATGTTTTAGAAGGATAGATGGAACAAGTATGAGGATGATCCAGAATAGTGACACTCTGGCATCCATATTTATTTGTAAGCGTATTTTGGGATTTTTAGTATTTCCCCATTTAATTTTCAATTTCTAATTTAAATATATGTTGTAAAGCGCCTTTGCATGGCTACATAAATGAGCGCTAAAAAAAGTGCAATAAACAAACTAAGAAACAAACAAGCATAGTTATGCACTTCATATGGTCCCTAGTTCAATATTAGCCTGTCTTAAACAGTACAAATGACTCATTTTAAAAGGTATTGTGGGGTGGGGGGACCCTACTTATGGGAATACTATAGCTAATATGAAAATACTCTATCAGGCAAAATATATTACAACATTTTGCCAATTCTAAGGGGACTATTGACTGGTATTTTAATACTGCATTTATGTTTTATAGAATATTGGTTCCTATTTATTCAACAATATCATTTATAGTACCATTAAATAATTACCTGCCAATCAATATGTTGATAGTGATACATACAAGTAATCATGTCTGACGTGAAATAAAATTACAGAATAGTGGATTTTCACGGAAGGTTCTCTATATTTCCACCAGGTGGCTATGATAGATTACTGCAATTATATTGGCTGAAAAAGTACCTGCCCTTGGCTGTGATTGGCTGAAGCAAAGTGCATCCTAGCAGCAGTATTTTCAGTGAATTTTAATGTATATTTGACACCTTATCATTCAGTTGATTTTAATTTTTTCTGAGAAAGTTATATTTATTGAATAAGTCAGTGATTATCTTCTATGTCTGAAAAGCAAAATGAGTAATAAGAGGAGAGGAAGGACTTATGTCTCGCTGAACTCAGGGCTGCTCAGTGAAAACACTCTAACATCACTTCGATATTAAGACCACTTCAGTGATTCTAAGAAGTCTTAAAAGCGAGGTCCCACTGTCTAGTTTATATTTGTTCATAAGACTGCCCTATTTTTTCTTCTTCTTTTTTTATGTGGCAACCACGTTTTATGCCAAGTTTTAGGCTATTGTATTCGACAGTGATGTATAGCGTAATAGATGAATCTGTGAATCCAAAAATCATATGCAGTACAATGCATTTCTGATGAATGGGTTTGATCTACCCCAGTGTCAAGACTATGAGGCAATGAATGCTCTTTAAGCCAAATAGTAGCGCTCTGGGCTTCCAACCGCTCGGTCCCGGGTTCGATTCCCGGTCGAGCCTAAGTTGGATGGCTGTTTCATCCTTCGTCTCATTGCCATGGTCTCTGCCTGTCCTAATTAGCCCAACTGGTGCAGAAATACAGGACTTAATGCCTTAATCACACACACACACACGCACTTTAGGCCAAATAATACACAAAATAAGATTTAAAACGTCAAGGCATGAAGTCCGTTTATACCATTTGATGATTTCAGTGCTGTCATGTTATAAATTGTATTGGCAAAACTGTATCAGTAAAGCAGCCAAAAAAAAAAAATACTTCGCTATTAATATATATAATACTTCATCCTTCATCCCATTGCAATGGTCCCTACCTGTCCTAATTAGCCCATCAGATGCAGAAATACAGGACGTAAAGCCTTAATCCACCCACCAAATATATATAAGACTTCAGACTATTTCAAATTTAGACCCAGAAGTATTCTTACCATTGTATTAACCTCTCAATGAGACGTCTTTGAGAATAGTAAAATCAGCGTCTAGGGTGGTTTTAATGGCAGAGATTGCGTTGTGTATACTGCAATGACAATAACATCAAAGGTGACACCTTCGTGAACTATGGCAGCAAGGCGTGGCGTGCCAGCAAGGAATAACTCACACAAATGACCGCAGCGATGGTAGGAAATTCAGACATTTTTAAAGGACACATCCTTAAATCTGTCATCTTTATTTTATATTATAATCATATATCCACCAATAATGTTTTGATTTTCAAGAGAGAAATCTCTCATTGCACAATGTAGACCACAAAACTGGCTTTTACGTGTGAACAAAATAAACACATTAAATTATGTAAATAACTGTTATTTTCAAAGACCAGGAGATTTAACTTCTACCGATATACTCACTTTCTGATTACTGATAACTCAGAGGAATATAATAACCTGTGCTACCTAAATAGCTAATGTCTGAAAATCCAAAATTTTATATAAATTACAAAAATCTTATGAATAATATGTTAATTTCAATAGTGTCATGCATTTATTTGTAACCCTAATATCCTGAAACATTGTTATGATAACTAATAATAAGTTTCCATATTGCATATTGCAATGTAGACTAGAATTGACGTATTAATGTAAACATATATAAAATGCACTAATAATTGTTTATACTCTCAATATCAACAAAAGAAGTTTTCAAAAACCCTACAGCCCAGAATAAAAATGTCCAACCCACGCAACTGAAACCCAAACAGCATTGAACCACTTTCCCAACCCAAAACCATTGTCTTAAAACGCAGAATATTCACATGATGTTTTTAAAGTTGTTCCATCTTTGTCACACAAAAAACCGTGCATGCACTTCCATTTCTGTAACAGGAAGACCCTCTCATGTTATTTTCCTTGGCGACATAAAACTAAGCAGGTCTCAACAGCAGCTGGGAAGTTCCCACACAAAAGAATGCACCATGGCACATGGTGATGTTATCACAACGTTATAACGACGTTCGTTGTATACATAGTTATGGGGGGGGGGGGAGAGGTAGGTTATGCAAGTTATATTACTATTGCATGTGTACAGGTGTGGTGTTGAATAGTTTGTGAACAGTATTGTTCTGATGTATGAAATTTGCACCTTTTGAATTTGCAGGATTCACGGAGTTTTGAGCCTATTGCGCATGCATTACATCTATATATTTTGTACATAACAATATACTATACATTGAAGACATGCTTATTTTGTGGACTATATCATAAATAGACACTAAATCATGAGCATTGTTTATGTTCATCATTTATTGAATTGCATCAATGCAACTGGCTTGAAGTTAAAGGCAGGTTACAGTCGGTCAGTCAGTCATTCAGCCAGTCAGTCAGCTAGTCAGTCAATCAGTCAGCCAGTCAGTCAGCCAGTCAGTCAGCCAGTCAGTCAGCCAGTCAGTCAGTCAATCAATCAATGAGCCAGTCAGTCGGTCAGCCAGTCAGTCGGTCAGCTAGTCAGTCAGCCAGTCAGTCAGCACTTCAGCCAGTCAGTCAGCATACCAATCAGTCAGTCAGTTATTCAGTCAGTCAGTCAGTTATTCAGCACGTAAGTCATTCATTTCAGTCATTCAGTCAGTTAGTCAACCAACCAATCAGCCAGTCAGTCGGTCAGCCGGCTAGTCGGTCTGTCAGTAAGTCAGTTAGTCAGTCAGTCAGTCATATAAGACAGACAGCCTGGGAAGATAGGCCAGCGAAGCCTTTTGGTCTATGCTTTATACATTCAATTTACAATATTGTATGTTTGACAATTGTATCAATGATGATAATATCCTGTCAATAAAATTATATATAATATAGTCTACAATCCTAATTAGTGGGGACTCAAAATCCTAGTGCGAAAAAGTCGACAAATTTTTGATCACATCAAACATATTTCCAGTGTGGCTTTTAATTGGTACTCGTGACCAGTTTCTATGACAACTGCAATGCTTAAAGTGTTACATATCTCTATTCTTTCTCTTTTTAGGGGCCACTAAGTTACTGAAAAAGGCTTGCGTTATCATTCAAGCTACAGAAGTGGGGCTCTGAGCGACATCACAGACTCCAAGAAGCTTTGAACTTCTCTCAGTATCTCATGGAAGCTGGCAGGATCTATTGGAGATGTTGCAGCATCTTTTGAAGACCCTCCTCAGCTTCTTTGATGGGGCTAAGCATTCCTCTGATGTCACTCAGCAGGCAGTCTAGGAATATTTGATAACATGGAGGAATCGTTTGACAGGTAAAGCAAACTATATAGCTGGCATGGGAGACGTAATTGTAACGTTGTGACAATGTTTTTGGTATTATGAATAGTTTTAACAGTAAGAATGTTTACTTAATAAAATAATGAAAATATCTCACTCGTTGGTCTATCGTGTGAGAGGTCATAGATTAAACCATCAGGATTGGAATAACAAAGTCTGGCATTAAATAAAATAAAATATTTTATTCCCCAACTGCAGCCATATCGCGTAAAATATCGGGTGATACAGGCTGGGTGATCTTGATCTCATACTACACAGAATGACTTTCATGCATGCCCAAATAAGGAAGCTCTAGTCGTTTCTATTTCCTAATAAGGACCAAACCCGTGCTCCCGAAAAACCGAGTACATTTTGCCTGACACATTATTCTAACAATATATGCATTTATCTACATAATGAAATTAACATTCTGAAAATCGGACAGGAACTGTTTGAGTTATGGCATTAATATATCGCGAATCGAAGACACACATTTTAATAAATAACTTTGTCAATTTCCACCAGATTTTCAAAATTTTAAATTCCACATGGCTGAAATTAATTGGGGAATAAAATGAAAACTACAACAGTACTCGTCCCAGATCAGGAACGAGTTGTGGTTTTCCTATAGTCCCACGACAAAGAGCCATTTGTTATTTTATTTATAAACACCATAATTATTTGCTCATGAAGTACTATTTTTTTCTGAATAAAATATCATCATAACAAAGTGCCATTAAATTGGTGTAGGTGCAGGAGCCTTGTTCACTATTATTTCACAATTAAGATCACCTCACTATAAAGACCTATTTTTTTTTTCAACTGATCCTGGTTTAACTAAGAACAAACTCCTATTGACAATGTACAATGAAACAAATAAGCTAGGGAAAATGTGGTGATCTTATTTCGAGGTCAGTAACTGTAGCACACAATTAATTTTAGACTTTCTCACTACAAAATCTACCCCTTTCTGACTCATAGGGCTCTCCAGTTTGACCTTGCACCCGGAAGTACTAAAACAATAGATGATGTTACCAATGCACAATGCTAGATAACGTCATCAATAATTGGGCTGTAGTGAGTGTAATGACTTCATGTATGCATTGCATTAGTAATTCCGGGTACAAGGTCATACGATAACTGGCCAGCCCTATTCCAGCCGTATTATCAACATAACAAATCACTCACCATTAAGACCACCTCACTATTAAGACCATTAAATCGGGCACTACCTGGTGGACTAAATGGTTAGGTTCTACAGACACATTCTGAGCAACGGCGTGACTCAGCCAATGACCTTATTGGATGTTCAGAGCTCTCCACAGTACCCACCCACCAACCTGTAGGTGTTATCTACATCCCCGAAATGACAGATCACCACAGGGCTTCACCTGGCACCCCTACCCTTAGGGGGGCAGTATCTTCTTTACACATACATACATTCTGACCCCGGGGTGTCAAGCTGTGCCCCACCTCTGGCATCAAACTGTTTCCCAAATTAGCACCGGGGTAATTTATGGTGTTTTTGCATGAGCAACTGTTTTTAGTGAGGTATGAGTTAGTGGTTGTTGGGATTCAGGTTTGTGGTCTAGTGGTTTCAGAGGTTGATGCTTCTGTTACATTAGTGGGTTCGATTTCAAAGCTGGATATTGTGCCTCAGCTTAATGGTAACTTGAATATTGTTTAATGGTATTCTACATGTAAATGTATATCAATAAAAAGACACATCTGTAATGAACAAGTTAGAACTTGAGGTAATATGAAGTAGGTAGCAATACCTATAAAATAAATGGCATATGTCGTTAAATACAAGGTATTTCTATGCATAACTTCCATCAACAGGGTACATTTGGTTGGTAACCCTATAAAATAAGCAACATAATTAAGGTTATATGCCTTTATGTTTCATCCTTAAGATTGCTACCAAAATTCCCTATTAAACTATTGTTGCATGCCACAGCTTTCATGCAGACACTCAGCCTGTAAAACTGCTCCCAACACGACCTTCGATTTCTTGGGCACGAGATGCGAGAAGCCATTCCAGGGACTGGTAGGGAAGACTCTTTTTCAGTAACACTACAATAGTACCATTATGGCATCAGAGGATCATGCCGCCCCCCGGGGCTATATAGCTCTGTTGGATCAAAGGTATTACGTTGTGCCCCCCAGGGCTCACTACAAGGAGTCAATGGGCATGATCGCCCTCAGGCGTTGACGTTTAGTCGATAGATGTTCACACCCGCAGGCGTTGACGTTTAGTTAACGTTTACTAAAATGAGCTATATCGCATATCATTAAGTGTTTCAGTGCTAATAGACAGTTACACATACAGGTGGCGCTGAGTGTATGTTTATTGAAAATTAAAAAGAATAATATACCTGCTATAGGGTATTTTATTTTAGTCTACCTTGCAGCCATGGAGGGTGAGGATATCACCGAAAAATACATCTCAGGTGCCCATACAGAGGTTAAACCTGAAAATACCCAACATTTCCAGGATCCATTAATAGAGCACAATGTGGACATTAACTCTACCATGAGTAGCACAAGTATTAGCAGTAGGCTGTGGAAGATATTCGGTAAAACTATACCGAAAAATGAAGTGATTTTTATTTGTCAAGTCGTGATTCTATATATCGTCATCATCACTTGCATAGTCAATTTGTCTCTCGGTAATGGAGACAGCAATTTGTGGACCGCTCTCTTGTCCTCATCAATGGGAATAATGCTCCCCGCTCCGACGTTGTCCAGGAGGAGGAGCTGATGAGTGAACCCTCGGGCATATGAGTTTCATTCTTGTCCTATGATTGGGCCAAGCTCTCATCACTTGTGCGATGTTGACTTGACGTGCCCTAAGGTCGCTCAGCGATATCGATGATTGGATACTACTCATGATGCCATACCATGCATGGTGGGCTTCTCTGAGGGCAATGTACTCTACCTGGTATAAATGCTGAGCTCCAGAGCTTCCATCAAGCATTTCTCAAGAGCTGAAAAAGATATACCACACAAGCTACATCATGACAACAAGCCAACTTGACACTCAGACTCCTCAGGGATCCAGTGGAATGACTCTCTGTTTGTCAGAGCACACAAGAGTTATAGCTCATGCTGCACAGCAATACAAGTCAGGATATGTCACAGTGTCACGCTACAGCTGTGACACCTCCAAATGGAGGAATGTCCATATTGCCAAGAAGTCCTTTGAGAAGCTGAAGGAGGCATCAACTGAACTTTACAATGCCCTTCTGAATGGTGAATCGAAACAAGTGGGGCTTACCAAGAGGCAGTTTGCCATGATCACCAAGTTTCAGAGGGGTGATAAGGAGGCAGTGCACTATGTCTCTTTTCTACACCCGAAGACTGAACAGGAAAAACTCACCGATGTCAGTGAATGCCACCACAGCAAGACTATTAATCTACGCAAAGAAGAGTACGAAAAACTACATGGTGCTATGGAGAAAATTCACCAGGTCATCATTACACCACCCAAGGATGCTGAGGGACAGACTCTGAATCCCGAGGAGGCTACAACAGTCAAGGCTTATCAGTGGAATGTTGAGAAGCGTGGAATGAAGTCTCACACTTTATTCCCCACTCGTGAAGATTGCGAAGAAAGTGTCAAGGGCTACTTAGCAGGCCTCCCTGATGAGGGTGTGAAGTACAGCTACGACGTTATCGATCTCGTCATACATCGTCCCACTAAAATGGAAATTTTAGAGTACATCTTCAGCAGCGAAGTGCTACGCAAAACAGGCCATTCATGGACCGACCTGATGATGCAACCTCCTTCTGAAGATGTTGTCGATGAGGCTCTGGAGAAAGTGACCAAAAAAGATGTCGTTCAGATTGCCGAACTAATTGCTGCCCGCCTGAATCACAAAAGACTGTATTTCATGAGTGATGTTTTTGACATTTTTGTGTATGTGGGTGGCATTGGGAGGTCTAAGGAAAGTATCACTAAATATGCCTTGTCACCTCCTATTGAATTGTCAGCTCGTCTGCTTGATTTTTGTTATATGAAGATTGTGCAAAAACAAAATACCCAGTCGGTGTCCAGCTAACATGTTCTGTCAGCACTTATTTACTCAATGCAACATCTATGTGCGTGTGTACACTGTGTAAAATGTATTTTTATTTTTTTCTTCATTGCTTGCAATAAATTTTTTGAGATTAAAATTCCATGTCTGTTGTTTTTATGAGGTAAAAAAGAAGGTTGCCTGTGAATTTCCATTTTCATTGTGAAAAGGCCCAATTTCAAAGCATAATTCTCTAGTGAAAAGTGCCATTACACGTTAAAGCCTGGAAGTGCTTAGTGTACATAGTGTACATAGTGTACATAGTGTACATAGTGTACATAGTGTACATAGTGTACATAGCGTACATGGCGTACATAGCGTGCATAGTGTACATAGTGCGCATAGTGCGCAGTGCTTAGTGCTTAGTGGCTGTCCTTAAAGTGTTCAGTAAATAGTAACAACTCAATGATATTTATATTTTAAACAGACAATAATTTATTAATCGGAATCACATTAATGTCAATACATTTCATTGCGGTTTCTCTTGACAGTAACAATAAATATATATATATATATATAAATAAATAAATAAATAAATATATACAGTTGGTGTGAAATGCACCCTACACAATAAATAAGTGGCCAAAATTGATGCTTTTTGAAGAATATACATAATATAGAGTGACACAGAAAACAATTACATGCAAACAGGGTAATTACTGTGAAAATATAGTCATACATGGAAAATGGTGGACAGGTAGTGTTGGTGGAGCTGGAGCTGGAGTAAAGTGCCGAATAATGTGGTAATGAGGAATTTCACCTAAAAACCGAAAGGTTGAGTGTCATATGTGCCTGGGATGAGGCGTCTCTTCGAGTAAGTCACTTTGAACCTTTTGATCTCGTCTCTATTGAAAAGCTTAAATTCATACTTATTACGCCTTATTTTACTGTACGGCACCGCAACATGTGGCTGCTCATCACCGACATCTTCATCACTCAGTGGATTGTTGTCAGGGTCAGCCCAGAACAACACCAGTTTGCAGATACTATCGAAGTTCAAAAGTTGACTGACTTCGTAGTTTAAAGTGAAGCCTTTGAGCTTCGTTGTCTTGTCGCCGTCATTAGTCAAGAATGCGTAAGATTTCGGCCCACTGCTCACGAAGCGCGAGATGAACTGGTTACTCCCCAGCTCATTCGTCCACTGACCTAAGTGATCACCCATGTCCGGTGTATATTGCTTATCGTCCCCCTCTGTATATTCATAAACTACACTATCGGTGTCAAAATAGATCACTCTTTCCCCCAGACTATGCAGGACGTTGAAAAGACGGCTCCTTGCATTAGCCGTGGTGAAAGCTGCAATAAAAACATTCACATGCGTCATTTCGGGGAGGAACCCCTCCGAGTGCGTATACTCAATCATGCAGCGATTGGTGTCCAAGACATGCATACCTCGGAGAGTGATAGATGGGTTGACCAGCAGTTTGAAAATGTCTGCTCCTGTTTCTGTGAGTTTGTGCGTTCTGTGGTTATTATTTTCGCCAAACTTACCCCAGAAGCTATTCAGGAGCAGTTTATTCGTGGCCCTCTTCCCCTGATTGAGTGAAATGCTTTGTCTGTCAAGACGAATACCTTCAACAGACTCGTACTGCTCAATGTACTCAGTTTTTGCCTCTTCAGTCATATCCGGAGAAGGCCACCCCGATGCCTCCTGTTTCCCTTTAAGAAATAAGTTAACATAATCTGAAAACAGCCCCGGAGTGTCCTGGGACCTGTCAAACTTGGCCCTTTCCCTGAAGTGATAGACCTCGAACACTTTAATTACCACATAGCCTACTCTGAGGGCGTCTTCGAGGTCAACGGACGTCCAAGTACCTACTAAGTCACGCTCAGAGTCTGGACACTTACAGGGGTCTGGAGATGAATTGTGTGCACACCTGCTGCAGAGTGGGAATAGGAGCTTACCGCCTGAACGTAGGGGGAGGCAGGGGTGATAGAGTCCTCTAGGAGGTCTGACGCGTGCTTGAATGAGACCAAAGTATTTGTGAATGTCCTGAGGAGGGGGGTCAATGATTACCTCCGGTATCCCTACTGGGAAGACATCATTCTTCAGTACCATAGGGTATAAGGAGCAGATGTCCACATAGCCCAACCTCTTTCCTTCCTTTGCCTCGTGATACAGCTTCACCGCATTCACTCGGCCGCCGTAAAAAGCGGCCCGTGGATCCAGGCGAGGTAGCAGCTCACAATTTCTTTCGATCTCGCGCAGTCTCTCATTCGTGGTAAGCATGTTCGTGAATTCGCATTCCCACAGGAGGTGAACTTCGAAGTTCAGCTCCCTCCTCAGATACGCCAGCCTTGCGTCTGTTCGCTTATAGAGCGATTTCAGGCTTTCGCCTGTGTGGGGGTGCCTGACATTAGCGGGTGTGTTGGGGCCACCGTAACACCTCCTACACCCGTGGTACACACAGCCGAGAAATTCCCAGGCTGTCTCTTTCCCTGTCACAGTGTCCTGATGGTAACCATCCAGTTTCAACCACCCATCCTTGGTTTGGTTTATCACTCGATGTTCGCCCCCATTTCGTGCATGGAGAATGGTCACTCCGTGTCTCTGGGCCTCGTACTCTAGCCAAATGATTGATACTCGGCTGTGCGCATCAAGTCCTGCAAACCCGCACGAAGGCATTCTAGCAAAGGGGGTTGAAACAAATTCCATGCCCTTTATCTCTACACTACCCATGTCAACAGAGCCACCCGCCGTGTCAACAAGCTGCAATTGGTCATTTTGAAGGTAGCCCTCCACATTGCGACCATCTTCGAGCGAGACAGAGTACTTCTCGGTCAAGAACATGTGGCGATAAGTCGCCATACACACACTGGCCAGGGTGTTATACTGGAAGGGGTCAATTCCGATGAGTTTGACCTCTCTCTCGCCTCCCTCACCAACATCAACAACTTCTTCTCTGGATGTTATGCCGAGGAGCCAGCTCCTGAACGAGTTACAGCTCTCCTGCAGAATGTTAACATCATCCTCGCAATAGGCGAGTATCTCTTTCTTGAAGTCAAAGACCTTACCCCTCTGCTGAACGTACCACCCTGTGAACTCTTCTCTGGCTTTTGACTTCATCCTGTTCACTCTGTAGCAGTACGGGTGGGGCATGGGGCCGACGTAGTCCCACATTTCCTTCTGGTTGAAAAAGACAGGAAATGTCCCTTTTTTAACACCCTGCAGACCAAACACCTTGGGCATCTGACTGAGAGGGAATGTCAGGAAGTTTAAAGAGTCTATGATTCTGAACTTCCCAGCATCGATAGCAACAATTTTACTCCCCCTATAAATGACTTTAGGGAGCTTCCTCATGCTGCAGAAGATGTATTTTGCCATGAAGTATGCGTCGTAAGCCTGGCCATTGTGAAAAAGCAGAGTGTACCCCTCAAATTCACGCCTAAACAAGAATTGACAGAAGTCTGTGGCAGCATTGTCACCAAAAAAGGCGACTCCTCTCTTCCCGCAGTCTCCACCGATCATACATACGTCTCTCTCAGCATTGCCCCTAGCAGCGTTCGGGTCGACATTGTCAGTGCATTTGTCACATGCAGTACCGCAGTGTGAGCAGCGCGGATTGTCGCGGTAGCTCACCCCGATACAGTAGGAGCACTCCCAGTGGGCCACAAGCAGGTTGGGTAAATGAAATTTGCCAGTGGGGTCGGCCTCAAAGTCGGCGAAGACATACTTGCATGACACGGCCTTGGGTTTTTGTTGACGTATGTAGCAGAAATGCACACCTGTGACCAGCTTTCTGCAAATCTTACACTCGCGTGTACCGCATTTGTGGTCATCGCCAGGCTTGTAGAACACACCACAGCCTCTACAGCGATGGGAACTTGAACATGTGCCATTTTCTAAATGGCGCTGGTTGCAGGCCACAGAGTGCATGAAGCGATTACATACTTGACAGCAGTGCTTCTCAATGTCCAGGATAGGACATGACTCTGCTTTACAGGATGAGCACTGGTCACAGCCCGCATGTCCATATCTCTTGTCATAGGGCGTCAAACATTTTGAGCAAAAGGCCGACTTTGCAAAGATACAGTGCACCTTGATTATTGTGTGAAAGTGACCTACCGCTTTTGGATCTAGAGGGTCGCGCTGATATAATAAATAAATAGTACGCTGCCTACAGTCATCACCCACATAGATAGGCCTGACACTAGATCCTCGGCCAAAAACCACTACTCGTGCGTTAGCTACTCTTTCGAAAGAGGGTATATCGGTGAAAACCGGTACATATTCAAGGTCAAATCCAGCGGTGGTGTGAAGCCTCTGAGCTTCAACAGCCTGAGCATTTCTTTTACCATTGTTCACCCTCTTGTACTCATTCTGAGCGAGATTGTGCGCTTGCTTGTTAGACGCGGGAGTTGCATCGAGATTTGCCTTGGCCACGCCGACCACTATTGACCTAGCCAGGCATAAATTGTCTGTGTTTTTAATTTCACATATGCATTTCAATCTACGCAGGTCTTCGATATAGTTAATGCCTGAACTAACACCGGCCACCAGGGGGTTTCTAATGACGCCCACATGAATCTCTAGAGGCTCATCTAGAAACAGATCTTCATCAGACTGCAGCAGACTTTCCAGGAGTTCAACAATTTTGAAAATGGTGAGCTGGTGCAGGGGTATTAGGCCGCTAGAGTGGGGGCTGTAAAATGCCTCGTTTTGAATGAAAAACCGGACGAGGTCTTGAGCATTATAGCTCTCATTAAGTCGAGTAATAATGGTTTCGATCACTTCCTCCAGACCGCCCATGATGTCCCTGAGATTAACACCAGCCCAGTTTACATTAAAATGCACACTGTACACCGTCTCTCGAGCAACTCCACCGTCAAACTCGATGTCTTTGATATTCCTAACTTCAATGTGACGGTGGAAATTCACTACATAATCGGGGCCATCAAATATCATGTGAGGTTCAATGAGGCCCTCATCGACAACCTCCTCAGCCACCTCCTCAGCCTGTTCATCGTTTTCATTCATGACTATATCATCTACACCCGCACCAATTATATTCTTTTCGTAGAGCATGTCTAAAAATAAAATTTCTCTCTGCTCCCCGTCAAGCACCTGGCCTTCGGCCCCCTGATCCACTTGAGGTATTTCATTTAAGCTATGAAAAAAATAAAAAATAAAAATAAAATATATATGTGTATATATGCGTATATATATATATATATATATATAGTCAAAATAAATTAATAAAAAGTTTTCTGCTATACCTCCTATGGAGGCCCTTCTACATGCTTTTGTAATAAAGCATTTCAGTGATTGTCAATATGGTTTTTCAAAAAATTAAATACATAGATGTGTTATTATTATTATCATTATTATTTATTCATTTGAGGTAGCAATGGTTACATAAATGACAGATACGTATGCCGAAAAAAAAATAAAAATAAATAAATAAATAAATTCTGGTAAAATACTGACTAGCTGTCAGACCAATCCCCCAGAGCCAAATCCCTCATCCACGAAAAGCTATCCTCATCCTCATCCTCATCCTCTGCATCCCTAGCCCTACCCCCGCTCGGAGTATTATCGACATCATCTCTGCTGATACTGAAAAGAGAGAGAGAGAGAGAAAAAAGTTAGCAAATGTATATGCCTTCCCCTGTTGGAGCACAAAAAAAAAAAAAAAAAAAAAAAAAAAAATAAATAAATAAATAAAAAACATTCCTTGTCACTTTTCAAAAAATTCAGCACTCACTTATGTCGATCAGGGTCTGGTATACACGGTGGTTCACCACCGGACAGAGTATGAGGTTGGGGTGGTGGAACCCCTGAGGGGCCTGCTACTTCCCCATCTTCAACAATGCTAGGGGGAAAAAATAAAAATAAATAAATAAATGAAAATAAATAAATATATATATATATATATATATACAAATATAGGTCCCTCTGGTGTTATATAGCAATCGACTCGACTTACCCATTGATGACACGACGAGTGAAGGTGAACGATCGCCGGGGATTGGCTGCTTCAGGGCCTTGGGCAACAGCAGCAGCAGTAGCAGTAGCAGTAGCAGTAGCAGTAGCAGTGGCAGTAGCAGTAGCAGTAGCAGTAGCAGTAGCGGTAGCAGTAGCGGTATCAGCACTGGTGCCAGCACTGGTGTCAGCACTGGTGTCGGCATCTGTATCGTCATCGTTGGCCTCAAAATTGAGCACCCTCCTGACTGTCCATCGAGATAGAGGCGTTACTTGAGCATTTTCAACGTTGCTAGAAAATAATATAAAATAAAAATAAATAAAACAACCCCTACCGGCATATAACCGCATACACTAGAGTGTAATATCCAGGTAATAGTGTTGCTATATAGAAATGTACATACACATTCGATGCTTCTCTACGTCGACCACTCGGTCTCTTTTCATACACCGGGCAGGACAACTTGGCCTTTTTGGCTGGTGGCTCCCCCTCCAGCGGTGACGGTTTACTGAAACAGGCCATGAAACTTTCAAGTTTCATGACACTCTTCCTGTGGTAGCTCAGCTGTTGGCTATATCTCTGAGTACAAAGGAAAAAAAGAAATTGTCACTCTGTTCTCGGGTAACCACAAACTAAAAAACAAAAAAAAAAAACAAGCGCAGCCACAAACGCAATATACACACCTTCAGCATGGCAGCTTCGGCAGAAAGAATGGCGTCGTCATCATCGGTTTCTTTCCACTCCATTTCTTCTACAGGCGAAGCAGGGCTGGGAGGGGGTGGTGGTGGAGGAGAAGGAGGTGTAGGAGGTGAAAATAAAGCGCTCTTCGGAGTTGAGGTCCTCAGAGGTACTGGGAGTGCAGGTGGTGTTGAACCGAGTAGAGAAGGATTGGTATTTCCCCGCGAATTAGGCTCAGTACCAATGTCAGCACCAGTGGCAGTGCCAGTGCCAGTGCCGGTACCACCAACATCCATAGGTTCTCCACTGGGACCACCATTCAGCATCAGCTCTAGTTGGCGTATTTCACGCATGGCCTGCGAAGCTAGGCTATAAAATAAAATAAAATAAAGTTGATAAATAAATAAAAGAACGAGTTATATTTAGAGTTATATCATTGAGCCTACACCCGCACAAGCACACGCACGCACATGCAGCACTGGCTAAGGCGCATTACTGTAGGCAGCGTAAGACATATAGCACACGTCGTACTGTCTTACAGCGTAGGCTACGCCATAGCTCGCCCACGATAAAACATGGAGAAAGGGCATTGCTCTAATAAGTCTGAAGAAGAAAAAGAATGCCCCGAAGAAGAAGAAGAACTAGAACTAGAATTAGGACTAGAGCCGGAAGGAGAAAAATACGACGAGCTCGAGGGGCTCGAGGAGCGCGAAGAACGAGATCAAGATCAAGATCAAGAATCTCTTTTTAAGTTCGAGTCGCCCTCGTCTACAGTAATTGCGGGGCCATCCATGGTTGGAAAAACTGTTCTGGCCCTGTCGATCGTGAAGAACTCGAGGGTGATGTACACTATACCACCGATGAAGATCTTGTACGCGTACGGCGTTTATCAGAAAAAGTTTGAAGACCTCGAGGCTCTGATACCTAATCTGACTCTCCATCACGGGCTGCCACCTAGAGAGCTGATAGAAGAACTGAAAAGCGAAGACGGTAACAATCTGGTGATTCTGGACGATTTGATGGACGAAATATGCAATTCCAGCGAAATGTGCTCGCTGTTTACTCGAGAAGTTCATCATGGCCGCATCTCGGTCATAATGATATCGCAAAATGTCTACCATCAGTCGCGCTACTCGCGCACCATTAGCCTCAATACGAGTTACTTGATATTGATGAAGACATGCAGGGACCTACAGCAGATACACTTCCTCTCTCGTCAGATGTTCCCTAGCACTCCGAAGCGATTAGTCGAAGCACACGAAGACGCCACAAGACAACCAAGAGGGTACCTAGTCGTGAACAACTTGACTAGCTCAGGCGACGAGGACGTTCGCCTGTGCACCTCCATCCTACCCGGCGAGACCCTAGTGCTGTACACGCGGAAATAATGCCTGACAGAGTCAAGGACTGTATCGGCTTTCTGGAGCTTTTGGTGAACACGTACAAGCTGGCCGCTCGCTCCAGTCGCACATTACTGCTAGAGGCCACCAGGGACCAACTCCTGTGCATAACGGAGGTCATACTGAATACATTAGAGGGCAACTTGAGGATCTCCAACAGTCCGCATCTAGAGCTGAGTAGATTCAAGGGAGTGCTGCGTAAAGTACCTAGAATAGTAGTACCAAAAGTTGCCTCGCTCAAATCGCGCAACTCAGGCTCCGGCCCCAACTCCAGCTTCAGGACTACGGTGGCATCTCGAAAACAGTTGAGAGAGCTCTACGCGAGACACTACAAGACGCTGATCGAATTCCTGGAACTCTGCATACCTCCCCTGAAAGGCCTCCTCGAGCGAGAAGAAAACGGCAATGGCAATGACAATGACAATGAAATTTAACAAGAAAGTTTACGTGATTCCTCAGGAAAAATACCACAGTCTACTGGAGAATCATAAAAAATATACGACAGATGAGCCCGGGCGCCTGGCCGCAGCGGCTGCTGCGGGCCAGGTGCCCTCCTTTCGAGTGCCTGGTGAGGTACAGGCAGGGCCCTCTTCTAGCGCCGGAGGCGGGCACCTCGAGATCAGGGGGGCGCCGGTTCTCAATGGAAATACGATGAAACGGGGTAGGTCCACTTCTAAGGATCGCTTACAGGGCCGGACTGGCCTTCGGACTGGCCTTCGGACTGGCCTTCGGACCGGTGTCATTATGAGCGAAATCGAGTCGAGGTTGAGAGACCAATCGCTGGTGAATAAGTCCCGGGCCATACTCTATCTACTGTCAGGCGAGGGCGAAGGTGACTACGAAAGCTATTACGTCGACCTGCTGCTACACACGCAGTCGAGCTCCTTCCCAGTGCCCACCGGTCACCACAAGTTGTACTGGCTCATGCTGCAGAGAGGAGTGCCACTGAATTTAATCTCAAACGTTAAATTACGGAGAATATTACATTATATGAAAAACAAATACGAGGCCGAAACCGAAACCGAAACCGAAACCGAAACTGAGCAAGAAGAAGGAGGAGGAGGAGGAGGAGGAGGAGGAGGAGGAGGAGGAGGTTCGGAGTGGAGAAAGAGGAGAAAAAGGAGAAAGAGGAAAAGGCGTGAGACTGAGACTGAGGCTGAGGCTGAGGCTGAGGCTGAGACTGAGACTGAGACTGAGACTGAGGAGACTGAGGAGACTGAGACTGAGACCGAGGAGACTGAGGAGACTGAGACTGAGACTGGGACTGGGACTAGGCCTAAGACTAATACTAAGACTAAGCCTAGGCCTAAGACTAAGACTAAGACTAAGACTAAGACTGTCGAAGGAGCAACGAAAGAGGCTAGCGCAAAAGGAAAGGGGAAACGTCGTGCGTGGATCAAAGTCTCCAATAAATAACAATGGTGCTCCCCAAAGACATAGATGGCTATTTAACTCGTCGATTTTACAATCACAGGTCACCAGGGAGTTTCACCAGTGCAGCAAAGTTACACTCGGTTATAAAGAGTGAAGGTAGATACTCGATAAGCCTGAGGAGAATTGAACACTGGGCCCAGACGCAGGACATTGTCACTCTACACAAGTCAGCTCGCGAAAAGCCTGTCAAGTATAGGCGAGTCATAGCGCCTGGCATGAATCACATGTGGGACTGCGACCTGCTGGTGTTGACAGGTGAAAGGTTCAAGAGTGCCAACGAAGGACACGCGTACATCCTGGTGACTATAGATGTCTTCTCTAGATACTGTAGGGCTCAGCCCGTCAAAAGTAAAAGCGGTAAACACATGAAACACGGATTTGGAGAAATATTTGATGCAGCAGGAGACGCAGGAATGCCCAAGTTCATAAGAACTGACAGGGGGACTGAATTCACAAACTCTCAGGTCAGCGATTTACTTAAAGACAGGGGAGTAAAGCACATCTTTACAAATACAGAAACAAAGGCCAACTACGCCGAGGCAATGATTAAAGGACTGAAAAAGAGGCTGTTTCAATTTTTCCAATACACAGGTAGCTACGGCTATCTGGAGGAGCTCCAGGCCATGGTGGAATCGTACAACCGCACTATTCATTCGAGCATAGGAGCCAGCCCTGAGAGTGTCACGCAGGAAAACGAGCAGGACATTTGGGACTACCAATACGTCACCAGTCAAACTACTAAAGACCTTCATAGAGCTTTCAAGAGAGCCATTTCAACGGCGAGGAACAAGACACGTAATCGGTACAAATTTGCATTGGGGGACCACGTCCGAGCGTCGTATCATAGGCAGAAGAACTTTTTTCGTTCCTACGACGAGCAGTTTACAGGCGAAGTGTTCACCATCAGAGCCAGGAAATTCTCAGACGGTGTGGCCATTTATTACCTCAGAGACTATCAGGAGGAGAAAGTCGATGGCCCCTTCTACACCCACGAGCTGACTCCTGTGAAATTTGACCCAGACGCTTTCTTCAAAATTGAAAAAGTGATCAAAAAACGAGTGAGGCGTGACGGTTCAGAAGAAAGCCTAGTTAAGTACCAGTCTTGGCCCAGTAAATATAACCAGTGGATACTCAGCTCCACAATCAAACCGCTGAAAAGCAAGAGACTGAGGAAAAAGTGAAGACAGGAGCGGGCAAAAATAAATAAAGACATGTATATTTATCTGTCTAGCGACCAGTCAATGGAGATAAACCCGAGCAACACTGCGGGCAAGTTTACAGTGCAACTACCGGAGCCATTCACGCGTCCTCGTAATGAGAGGGCTAGAGGGCAGTGGCACCTAGGACTGATCGAGATAGCCCTGCCCCAAATCGGTGCTGACCTGAATAAATGGGATGTCATCTACGTGACATGCCCTCACGTGGAAGGAGTTGTAACAGGAGACGCATACAGCTCAGTGCTGCGAGCCATAGCACTTGGTGAAATAAAACGCCACAGTTATGCACGCTTTCACTCAGTGCTCTACACACCGCTGCGAGTGACGGACGTAAAGTATATTTCTATTGAGCTGAGGAATTCCAGAGGTGACGTATTACCGGAGCTTGTCGACGAAACCAGTCATTCCACTAAGTGCACACTAGAGCTAGTATGGAGGCGAGATACAAATCCCTAGCAGCCATGGATGCAGCACCCTGGGTTGAGCATTTCAAAAAAACGGCGGGTCAAACGAGCATACTGTCACACCGCCCCAGGGCAGTGGTGATCAAAAAGCAACGCAGTGACGGTGGCAGTGGTAGCAGCAGCAGCAGCAGCAGCAGCAGCAGCAGCAGCAGCAATAGTGGGAAAGTCAATGCCAGTTTACCTCTGACAATAGTGTCACCAGTAGGCCAGTCTAATGAAATGGCCAGGGCTGATCTGAACATGGAAAGCGATAAAAGGGCTGGTGGAAGCTCATCTGACTCAGTAGCAAGATCCAGCACGTCGTGGCCACAACGAGGGAAGAAACGCAAGCAGCATCTTCAAACTAACACGCCTAGCAGTGACAGGAAGAAAAAAACCACTAAGCTCAAGGACATTTTCAGTCGAAATGGCAGCAGGTGAAAAGGTCCTGGAATCGATTGACCTGGCCTATGATGACACACTCAATTTGTTCAGCCTACCTCTCAGCAACATGGGGGTGACAGACGTTAAATATCTACCTCATAAACCGATCAATCAATTCTCAGCGGAGGGCGACGTGAAATTTCACGTGACAGGCTCAGGCACGGCATACATAGACCTATCCAGTGTATATCTAAAGACCAGCGTACGCCTGGTTAAAGGTGATGGCTCGCCAATTCCTGCAAGGGGGAGTAAAAAGCAAAAGGACCGCTCCGAGGGCCCCCGTGCTCCATCATCAGCAACGTTGGCAGCAGCGGCAGCGGAGCAAGAGTCTGAGGGTGTTTGGAGTGTCGGTGTTGTCAACAATTTGGCTCATGCTCTCTGGGATCAAGTGGAGGTGCGACTTAATGATCGAGTGGTGACTGGAGGTCAGACTGGTTACAGCTACAAGGCTTTAATAAATACTCTACTGGGAGAGCGCGAGTTAAACGACTCTGAGTTAGAATGCGCCTTGTTCACGAAGGACACAGCACGCTGTATGGACGACGTGACCCTGCTGTCCGGTGGGAATGAGGGATTTAAAAAGAGAGCGGCTCTCCTGGGTGCAAGCAAAACTGTGGAGCTAATGAGTAAAGTAGACGTCGATGTTTTTAAAGTGAACAAGTTACTTTTAAACGGCGTCTCAATGGACATTACTTTGGCACCTACTTCTAGTAACTTCAGACTACTGAGTTCCAATGACGGCAAGAGAGACTACAGACTAGAGATCAAGGACATTACACTCGTTCTGAAACACGTGACACCTTCAAATCTCGTGTTACTAAGCCACCAGAAAGTCATGGAAGAGGAGATCTCACTGGCAAAGTATTTCTATACGAAAGAAGAATTACGCAAATTTAATTTGGCCAAGGACACCTCCTCTTATTACATAGAAGATGCGTACAATGGCAGGATACCGAGTAAGATTGTGATGGGGTTCGTGTCTGGCGAATCAATGAGTGGTAGCCTGGTCAAGAACCCATACAATTTCAAGCACTACGACATAGCATACATCAATGTGAGTCTATCAGGCATGCCAACGCCCTCAGGCCCGCTAAGCATTGACTTTGCAGAGGGGAAGTACATACACTGCTATTCCCAGCTTTATGGAGAAAAAGCTAATTTCAGTAGCGAGGCGAGGATCACCAGAGAGGAATACAAAGAGGGCTACAGCTTATTCACTATTGACCTGGCTCCTCAGAACTATGACGACTTCTACCCAGTGATGCGAGACGGCTGCGTCAGAATAGAGCTCAGATTTAAGTCACCTCTCCCAGAATCGGCCGTAATGATAACGAAAGTGACATATCCGGGGCTATTCCAGATTGACTACGCTCGCAACATCTATCTAACATGAACACAGACCGGATTTATGAAATACTGTGGAATGACGCTGCAACATCGGCCAGCGTGATGGCTGTTATACCGTGTAATGCACTGAAATACGTGACGACCAGCAGAGGCTGCTACATTGTTAATTGCAATGAAAACTCGTACTTACGCGGAGATGTCGGCCACTGGCTTTTCCTGAGGATTCATAGTTCAGGCAGACGTGATGATGACACAAGACTGGAAGTTTTCGATGCCCTGGGTGCGAAGGCCTACAATGATGAAATCAACATGTTTATGAGACAATTCGATCATTGTTCGATCAATTATGAGCATATCTCTAATGTTAATTGCGGTTTTTACGCTCTAGTGTACTCGTATTATAGGTGTAGGAAATTTACGCCTTCGAGTATATTAAATATACTTAAAGGCGTTGGAGATGTAGAAAAACATTGTTTGCTGTTATATAGCGTAAAGAAGGCGTGCAATTGCTAATTAATTAATTAATTAGCTAGGTTCATAGATACAGTTGTATGCCATAGAAATTAGGCGAGCGAGTAATTTTATTTATTTATTCGCTGGGGCTCTATACGAGGCCATAGCGACGTAGACAGTATATTGGCGATGGGTGATAAGGTTATGTAATAAGAGCTAAGCGAGTGGACTGATTATTGTTATTGTTATTATTATTATTATTATTATTATTATTATATATTCCGCAATTATTACCAGAGATGTCACTGCATTACCAGCTTGTATACATTCATGACTGTACAACAATTGCTAATAAAACGGTATACACATATCAGTGACACTAGTTCAGAGGCTATGTGAGTAAAGGGCCTAAAAAAATTAAAAATAAAATAAACATTTTCACTAACCTTTTTGACTGAAAAAACTGGTCCAAAATTCAGAGTTGAAGTATCGAGTAGACAAGGAAGAGTTCCCGAAGACCAGAGCAGTGCCGAGATGCGATGAGCAGAGTTTTTTCTTCTTTCAAAGAGTCAACCGATGTGATGGAGTTTCCAGAGAGCTCATACTTTTTATATGACTTTTTCTGCCCCTGGCAGTAGCCCTGATAGCGGGGTGGTCTTTTGTTTTTACTCAGATGGTCACCAGCCTTGACCACGTGCTCAACATCAAAGGCTGAAGATGCTGTATTGTATATGGAGGCATGTACTGATCGCTGACCGCTGCGGCGTCATAGGTCACACAGGGGGGCAGGCTCTTATCTATACCAGGTAAACGCACATGCTTAATTTCCATAAACGCCGTTCAGCAGTTTGACTCAGCTGTCGGACTAAGCGTTTTGAGTCAAAACGGTCGCATCAGATGAACTGCCGACCCCCCGGGGGTCATTGACTGTAATGACCTGCTTATTGACATTGTCCATTAAAACAAAAAAAAAAGAAAAAAAATCCTCATGCGATGTAACTTTAAATTTCGGCTTGGTATGATCAAAAAGATTCTTGTGTATATGTATTTTGAACTATATAACACTCATTTTGAATGCTACTGAGGATCTACATTGTACGCAACTATACAATGCAGCACAAAACAACACAACACAACGCAACACAACACAGCACAACACAATGCAATACAGCACAATACAATACAATGCTATACAATTCACTGATTAAGATCAGCGGTCAAGTTTCTGCAGAAATGCGTTCCTGCACTTTTTTGTGTCTCTTTATGGTATTTATTTGATGCATAATATTCATTAGGCTGTCACATGTAATCAGCAGCAACAGCAGCAGTAGCAAGCAGTGTTTGAGAAATATAAGTGAATATAACTTACAGCCTGAATAGATTATACCCCTCTATTGTTCAATGGGGGGCCACGTGCGCCCTGTCTTTTGTTTTGTTACGTAATGATCATGTTACCCCCTGCTGGGGCTGGGGTGCTTAGCAGAAGCTCAGCGTCATAAAGCATCGGTATTTTGGAGACATAAGACGTATAAGCCATTGCTTAATTGATTGCATGATTACAGAGAATACAATGTTCTGGATTTTATTGTTTTTCGCCATGGGTATATGCCCGAGCGATGCCTGGATATGCGGAAACACTGGTCAATGTCGCTGTACTTCATCGGGAGAAGTGATCTGCACTCAAATAACGGCGGCACCCTATTTCACGGCTGATTACAGACTAGGCAGACGACTAACGATTAAGACGAGCCACGGATTCGATACTGTAAGCCTTGCAGACACGATTGGCTTTGAACGTGTGATGGTGATAGGGCTTTCGATTGAGCAATGCGCGAGCGCCATGGATGATTTTCCTGCAGTAATGTGCATCAGCGAGACAACGTCCTACAGACCCCCTGTAGTGCAGTCGACACACCCATCCAGGCGAGGCCCGGGCGCTGTAGCAATGGTAAACGAGATACTGAGAGATGCCGGTCCTAAACACGCCCCCGCTATGGCACCCCTTGCAGTCCTAAATGGTGTGATCATATGGACAGTCATTTCGGGTGTTATAGGGGCTATTTTGAAGGCTTGCATTTTGGTGAGTTTGGTCAACCTTCATGCCCGTATTAACACCCACGCACGCTGCAATGACCCCCCAATGTATGCAGTAAACTGCTGCTTGAAGTGTATAGCTGTAGCCCTATGCCCCTTTCATCTGATGGCGAAATGCTGCAAATGCACAGGCTGCTGTCTGTATGCATTGGATGCTAGCACTAGAGGTGCTACCACATCCTTCTAGGCCTAGGTCTAGTTAGGTTAGTTGTCAAAAATTAATTCCTTTGCTTTTGTTTTTCCTGTGCACAAGCACATTATAGTTTCACTGTAATAAGATTGACAGATGCGTGAAAGCCGTGGCACCATAGAGGGGGGTGTATTGTTCATTCTTGTGTTATCCTTCAATCAGGTCAATTATCAAGTGACCCTCATAGTAACTGTTGTGTCAACTAAGCATGCCTTGGGCTAATGCACACACAACTTAGTAAATTGTCTCTTTCGATTGATGCTAATCGCGCAACACAGACTGTATTTCAGTAATGCTCAATGTCTCATAAATGTATCTTTTTTTTTTCTTTTTTCACAACTTCCAGATGAGAGACTACTTCTTTCTACGATTTCGCGACGTAGTTGCGAATATAGCATTGCGCTTACTGGCAAGGCTGATTCTTGTTTATATATGGAATGTCGACATGCTAATAGACTTCCAAAATGTCGATGAACGTAATTTGTTCCTAGTTATGCTAGTTAGAATGGCAAGGTGGATGATTAGAGCATTGGAAAGACGCAACAATGACCACGCACAACCTCGAGCGGCACCCGTGATAACGCGTCGCCGGCACGCTGTAGACCTGCTGCGAGCAGCCGGAGCAGGAGGGGCCGGTGCCCCCCGCCGAAGAGATCTGGCCGGCTTGGATCTAAATAATATCCTGCCGAGGCGCCTTAGAGGACGTAACGGTGGAAGGCCCTAATATGATGACTTGTAGCCCGAAGACTAGACTGTAACATGTAGACTTTAGCATGTAGACTTTAGCATGTAGACTTTAGCATGTAGACTTTAGCATGTAGACTTTAACATGTAGACTTTAGCATGTAGAATGTAGACACCGACATTGCCATTGACATTGACATTGCCATTGCTTTTTCTGTTTCTGCTGTGCTTTTTATTGTTTTTATTTCACTATTGATGTACACTGTGCTTGTTTGCCATTAACGATTATATGTATTGTCCTTCATTATTTACAAGTTGCTCTGTTTGCTTCTTTTTTGCTTTTATCCATATTTAAATGCTTTTTTGACTTATTGGTATGCTTATGCTTATGTTCAAGTATTATTTTTTAACAATTAACAGTGTGAAAGAAAGAAAGATTGTTTAGATGATTTTTTTCTGCTTTTTTCATTATTTAAATGCCTTTTTTCCTTATTTGAATGCTTATGCTTAAGGATTATCTTTTAATAATTAACGGTGTGAAAGAAAGTTTGTTTAACTGATTATGATATTGACTTTTCTTTTCTTTTCTTTTTTTTTAACTAAAGGAGTGAAAGTTTGCATGTATTTCTGTTTCGTGCTTTTTTTTTTTTTTTTTGTTGGATAAACTGTTGCATTTATAAGTTTTGTTTTTTTGATTTTTTTCTACAAAATGGCTATGTCAAAGTAATGAGTATAGTACAATGATATCACAGATTTACACCTGTCTAATTAGCAATGCACAGCGGTTTGTGTTTGATGTCAAAAGCTGACCAATGCGAGACAGGTTCTCATTAAGACCTCGGGGTACAAACAGCCAGCCAGGTTTCATTCCTATGGATGTCAGTACTCAGTCAGCATCTCTCTCTCTAGAGCAGTTGAATGTATGCCGGATAATATGTCAGCCTGGATGAAAGGCATGCTACATGCTACATGCTACATGCTACATGCTAGTGCTACACTAGAGAGCATAAGCAAAAGAAGTGTAAATACAAAATGGTTAGCTTTGTGCTGCTTTTCATGAAGTTAATAAGGAAATACACAACTATAATGAGCTTTATATAGCTTAAAAACAGTATATATATATATATATATATATATGTTGCATGAGACTTTGTGTTTTGTGTTGCTTAACAGAGAGTTAATATCAAATGACATCTAATATAAGCTTCCTGCCTTTTTAAAATAAATTGGCCCTCTCCCTAAAAGGATAATAGTAAACTACAATGTATGTAATGTTGACAATACCAATGCTTAAGCATTGCATGATGCATGATGTACTATAACAGGCTAATATATATATTAACAATAGCCTTTTAAATATATTTAACAAACATTACATTTTGCCCTGAGGGGCTTTTTGGACGGATACTGAACGCACACCATACGTCATAGCTTAAGGTCAAGACGCACTAGCGCCGGGGGGCACAACCTTCTGATCATACTTATTAACCCTGAGGCTATTAATAAATAGCCCGAGGGGGCGGCATGATCCTCTGATGCCATAATGGTACTACTGTAGTAGTAACGACATGATACGGCAGCTGTTGCTAAAGCCTTCCATCACGGTCTCTCTGTATCCTTTTAGCCACATCGCTTCGCAGTATCTCTCTCACAACATCGCTTCGGCCGCCCGCCAGTATTCGGCTGGGGCTAGAATTCAATGGGATGTCAAAAGCTTGGGAGAGAACGGCAAACCGATTAGTTCAATATGGCACATGAGGCGGAGGGGTTGAGGAAGCTAAAGGAGGCCCCATTAAATGGCATGAAAAGAGACTGTTATGGAGTGGGGAGGGTGCAAGGGACAGCATTATGTGCATTCAGTGCCACAGCAGCTCCCCGAGGTACACCATTAAGGGCCATAGAGGCAAAAAGAGAACCTACTGGCCAAGAGGCTTATTCCAAGCTGATTGGGTTAAGAAACTGAAGTGAATTAGAGTTGTGTATAAGGTTATGTTAATAGCGTAAAGGAGACAAATACTGCTACGACACTAAGAAAAGGAGGCGAAAGACTGCAGCAAGGATAATAAGAAAATTGAATGAGTCTTGTTGTTACCCAGAGCTGCTAAAATATTACGTTAACAGTTTGATTATCATACAAACATACTCTCATGATCATTTGTATTTCTAGTAATAAAGCAATGAATGCGTTAGCTTTTGAAAGCATACTGATGGACCATGTATAATTGTATATCCACTGAAACCTGGAAGCATTGGTAATTTTATATATCCGTAGCATCCAGGCCAATGCGGAGAGATAAGTATTGTTTGATGACGTCATCTATATTGTGACGTCATCAATGCAACAATTAAGTAGTGACGTCATCTGATTGTATTTTCATATGTTACGGTCGTAGTGTCCCCCGTAGGCTCTGTTACCTTTCTGCTATGGTGTCCGTGACCTGTTGTGGTACTTTTTCTCCTCAATGGTGTGAGAGTTAGTGATCCGAAATATGAAGTAACAGTGATATATTTTAATGGTGAAGCGGTCTTCAGATGGGATTCATTCTAATTTACATTACAATTAACATAACTTAAAGAGGAGCAGTTAGCTATTGCATTGCTTGTGATGTTACTATCAAATGCAACGAAGTGCAACCAAATCCAGCTCAAACATTGCCTTGTGACATCACAGTTTAACTTGTCAAGTGATATCTGACGTGAATCTAAGGACAAAAAAGCAAACTAAATTTGCAATCAGTCAGTACAGGCTGACGATTGCCTATGACTGGCATAAACAAAAGAACGTCTACACACGGGTGACCAAGAATTGGAAAACAGCGGTGACGTTACACGCGCACGTGCCTTGTAGCGATAAACTGGACTACACTCTGTTGCAATTGGCTATAACGGTGAGGTCCTACTGTGCAGGTTCCTGTTTGCCTTTACACACAGCACAGTGGACTTCTTGGTTGGAATTCTTGAAGGAAAGCGGCTGTCCTTGTAATGCAGTTGTTGTTAAGAAGACCCATGGAGAGGGGGCAGACTGGCCTCATAGGTCATGGTTACAAAGTGATTGAGAAAAGCCTAATGGGCCCTGGGTGCTTTGAAGAAAACACAAAAAGACAGGGAGTCAGTAAGAATGTTAAAGAAAGCATATGGGCCACAGCAAAGCCTCTTTATGTTGATTGGGTTTGGTCTGTCAGGCTATTGAATGGGGCTGAATGGTTCGTGATTTTGATGGTTTGGTGTTTTTGGATGTTTGGTAAAGAAGTATGATTGATGGAAGGGGTTGATGGAAGTGGGCTTGGAGAGGGTTTTAGTTTGATTCATTAATTTGAATGATTATTGATTGAAGTCTAAACTGTATTTATATTTGTTTATATATTCATATTTTGCCCTTTGCTACTAGCATTCGATCATTCACCAGAGAGAGATGGAACCTTCTTGCACATTCACAATAAAGGCAATGTCTTTTACCTGTTCCAAACAGGCAACTGAGATTATGATCGTCAACAAAGCTGCTGCTGATAATAGGTGTATACCAGCTTCAAAGTAAAAGGTAATTTCACCGCAGTAAGGCTAATATGATGATGATGATTTATTCAGGCACAAAATGAAATATATAACAAGAATATTCTTTTTCAAAAAAGAATATATACCTGGTGTTGCGTGTAGAATGCCAGCAGCACTAGGCCTACAATATAAACAGTTTAATACAGTATGATGGCTGGCTACTGCCTCATTGAGACCAGTGTTTGTGCTGTGTATACTCCACTGAATACCTATGCATCCCCCTCCCTGCCTACGCTGCCTACGCTGCTGCTGTGTTGACCTATATATTGTCAAAATTCAGAGCGTTCGTTCGCTTAAAGATACCTGGCCTGTCATAGAACATAGTATGATAGTTCTATACTTAATAAAGGCCTAGGCCCAGGTATACAAATGTGTATAAAATTATGGGTGCCTTTGGGAGACTCCCCTAAGACAGACATGTTGCTTTTGGGGAGCCACCCGGTGCAGATCCAGTCAGATACTAATTCACATAATTATTAGAAATTTTGTTTTATATATATATATATATATATATATATTTATCTTTTATTCGACAGCTTCATGTCATTCATGACATATGTGTCATAATGTAAACAGAAAATACAAAGTAAATGACATACAATAACAATTAAAGAATAAAAGAAAAGTAGTAAATAAAACTAGGTTCCAGCTACGATATAGAGTTGTTACAATACAATAGCAACATAATAATGTACAGTTTTCAATGTGAAGTTCAATCTTGTTGTATCTATATATATAAATTGTACAGCATTATCCATAGCAAATGATCTAACACATAGGTAATTAAAAGGAACGTATATACATGTATGTAAAAATATACGAGATCAAAGATATGGTATACAAATGTTAATAATGCAGAGACTCAGAATGATGGTCAACATGTTTAATGTCAAACGATGGATGATGACCCAAACTTCACATTGAAAACTGTACATTATTATTTTGCTATTGTATTAATATATTTATTAATATAATGATAATTGATTGGGATTGGCAGGTAAGAGTGTGTCAATCAGTGAAATGGGCTCCTAGCTACTTACAGAGGCATTGCTTAATGACACAATCATACAATCAGGTCATTGGGCACAGTTCATGACATCACATTCAGATGAGGTCAACAAAACAATGGTTGAACTGTCTGTCTCTGTTAATTACCAGATGCCTTTGAATATGGGGAAACGATAGTGGATTTTCACGGAAGGTTCGCTACATTTCCACCACTGCAATTCTATTGGCTGAAAAAGTTCCCGCACTTGATTATGATTGGCTGAGACAAAGTGCATCCTAGCAGCAGTATTTGTAGTGCATTTTAATGTATATTTGACATCATATCATTCAATTAATTTCCGCTTCTTCCCTGAGAAAATTATATTCAAGGAATCAGTTCTACTATGTCTGAAAAGCAAAAGGAATAAAAAGAAGAGATGAAAGACTTCTGTCCTGCTGAATTCAGGGCTGCTCAGTGAAAAGACTTTATTGGTTTACTGGTTGCAAGAATTCTTAATCATTTGTTAATTGGATAGCCCCAGATCACCATTATTTAAAATACTGTTTCTGCCCGGGACCCTCCAGTCCTTAAGGGTCCCTGGAAACTCATTTTGAGCAACTCACCAGATATCACACACAACTAACCAAGGCATTATTGACCTATGGTCATCGATTCAATTGTGCTCATTATCATCCAAGAAGGGAAAAATTGCCAAGATTACTATATTATACGCTGTTTCTATGTCAATCCGGAGCGGTGAAATAAGTACTATTTTGTGCGGTTCGCCGTATACTTGAATGTGCATACTGATATAAAAGTAGGTCACCGATTAATTGATTTTCACTTTCGGTAGACTGCTCGCAATCGTTCGCACGTTATTAAGCAATCTACTTGTAGACAGTTTAAAATATATTACAATAAATTTTAAATGACATGAACAGAGAATTCAATCATTGCATATTAAAGGTGCACTGTCTGTTCAAATTTGAACATTAAAATAATGATATAAATCAATATTGCCTTCTTGTCTCATGATATTTTTCACCATTACATACCCACTTTAGCCCAACAATTTAGTTTTAATTTACAATAAATAATATCAATATTAGTTTTCATGCCATCAAAAACTCAATATGTAAACAAACCCAGTGATGACGTCACAATACTGAACAATGGTGATGATGTCATTTCCATTGTCTTTCCAATGTTTTGGTCTGGATTTTCTCTCAATGTATAATTTATTTAAAAGTAATTAATGTCTTATAAAATCACTAATTCACTCAAATGTAGTGTGCTTTGATTAATAAAGGTAATGTTCAACTGTTCGATAGCATCTTAGAAAATTGCTAATTTGACAGACAGTGCAACTTTAATGAGTAATGAAGCAATACCATATTCCTATGAAGTCTTTATCATTCTTGTCATGTCCGCAATATCTCATTATGATCACACAGTACAATATCCACTCAGCACCCTTCACCAATTTCCTCCATGTTCCTGTTACATTTTGTGAAGCTTTTGATCTGCAATAGCATTATCATGTCTGCTATGATTAGAATGAAAATGCCCATGCGAGGGCTTTAATATCACTCTAATGATATCAGGCCTGGGAAAGCTTCATTACCAAGAAAATTAGTGACTCCAAACCATGTTTTTAAAGCAGGAGTTTATGGTCTAATGGTCTCAGTGAAAAAGATATAAAGGAATTTCAGGAAAGGGATGTAAAGGGAATTCCAGCAGTTGTGGAAATCCAAAAGTAGAACAGATAGAGTAATAAGGGATTTTGAAAGCTTCAGCAAGTTTTCATGACTATAAAGTTTAACCATTGTAAAAGGTTCGTCAAAATAGATACAAATCTAAGCTGAACTAGTCAAAATATAGAAATGCAATATCAAACTTTAACTTTTTTTCACAAAATGATATATCTGTCTACACAGCCATACTGTGTAGGTGCTTTCTGTGAAGCAAATAACATTAACAGTTCTCTTTCGATTTTTTTTTCCATATCTCTTGAAATGGTTTTGTATGTCAAGCAACTGTAAACAAATCCACAAAATGAAATAGTTGCTTGCTCGTGAAAGATAAACAGGCCTTCTGTAACAAAGCTAAGATGTACTGAGATCTAACTTTAGGAATACTAATCTCATCTCAAAATGTAAATCCCAATTTATATTTTATTTCATACAACAACTGCATACACAATTAACCTGCCAGTGACCTTGTTTTTCCTGACTAATTAATGAAGGTCAACACATTGTCCTGTTCTGTTTATGTACTAAAGTGCACTCTTCCATTTTCAGGTACCTCTCCTAGCAAACACACTATCTGCGAGCGATAATAGAAGCTTTACAGCTGCTCTTCCCTCCAGAGGGCGCATTAATGATGCAGGAAGTCACGTGTCACCTAAGAAGCGTCATGGAAGGTTCAACAGTCATGGCTCCCCCACTTCATGCCATTAATGGCCTTGCACACTGAATGGAGTGTATTAGCCTCTGAACACCAGTTGCGGTGCACTCAGGTTATTTTCGCCTAATGGCTACTGGCATTTCCTGCACCACGTGAGGTGTTGCGAAGCTTACTCGCAAACATGTGGCACGATGTAATGCTGATGGATTACACTGATGAGCTAGAGCATTCTCATTAAGGATTTCTTAATTAAAACGTGAACGACAGCATAAGCGCTTCATGTGAAAAGAGGTGAAGTAGATGAACATTGCTCTTGAATTACACCCGTTTATAGCGGATTACACTAACATCATATCCAAGTCATTAAAGTGAAGGATAAGGTGTACATTTTCAGCTCCTCTTCCCTCCAGAGGGCACATTAATGATGCAGGAAGTCACGTGTCACCTAAAAAGCTGAACATTCTGTGGGTCTGGCTGTTGGTTGCATTACAAGTTTCGTGAAAATATTCCACTTCCTTGAGTAACAATACAGGAATTGCTACTCAGTCTAACATACCTCTAACCTATAATGTTATAGAATTTAACAGGGTATTCGCTACTATATAGTTCACATGCCATGACATGGAGGATTACAGAGAGCACATAATGATCAAAGAACAGCTTGGCTTACAGTAACATGAGCAGAGAGTAACATGACATTATTTCATGTGACATTCTTCAGGGCAAGATCACTCGTGTCAGTTATCTCCTGCCTGGGGGATAATTACTTTTATCTTACTTGTAAGGATGTAATTATCAAATGTGAGCAGACACCGCATGATGTTGCTATATAAGGACTCAATTATTATGTGAGAACCAAATTAGTAATATGCCATGGTATTGGGACAAAAGATGTCATATAACTGACATTGACATTAAATATAGGAACCCAAACAAATTTATGATACGATGTGGGGAAAAAATATTACCAAGGTAAAATTAATGCAACAACAAAAGCACTACAAGGATTTAATTAATGTCAATGCGTTTAGAATAAATTTGAGGTGACATACTCGCAAGGCATGAATTCACCACCATGAATGTGAAATGGACTTGCTTAATTCCCCTCCTCATCCTGGCAGTAACCTGCTCAGGGTCTAATGAGGATGAACCTGACACGACGTGGTCGCCTTATTGTCCGATCGTCTGTTCATGCAGCCGGAAGACCACAGCGTTTACCGCTGGAGCATTATTACGAGTCACGGACTGCGGCAACGCCAACCTACGGGCACTTCCGCTGAACATGAGTGCGGATACAGAAGCAGCGTTATTGGGGCGCAACCGATTGAGTCCCCCTTTGTTGATGTACTTGGAAACCCTGCCAAACCTCACTGCCTTAGATCTCAATAATAACCACATATACACTCTGGAGTCCACTTCTTTAACTTTATCTAGTCTGAAATTTCTGTGTTTCGACAGCAATGAGATTGATTACCTACCCAACCGGACTTTTCTTGGTTTTCCCAATTTACAGTCGCTCTCCCTCACCAATAACAAGATCGAGATCCTTCATCCTGATGCATTTCGAGGCCTGCAGTGGCTCCAGCACTTGGATTTATCAAACAATCGCATCTATGAGGTGAACCCCGCATGGTTCCGGCATCTCTTTTCTTTGCAGTATCTCGATCTACACAATAACAACATACACACCCTTCGCAATGGAGACTTTGCGCCTCTATCCAGACTCAGCTTTTTAGACATCTCAAGCAATCACCTCCGTCATGTGCATGACCACTGTTTCCTTGGCATAGAGATATTAAATGAGCTTCATATGCATGATAACCATCTCCACATCCCGCCCCTAACTGCCCTTCAGGACTTCATCCTCCTCAACGTCCTTGATCTAAGCAATAACCACTTTGACAGGTTAGCCCCGAATAGCATAGATAGCATCAATGCAACTCGCCTGAAGTTTAACCAAATGACAAACCTCAATCTCATCGATCAATTTGCTTTCTCCAATCTTTTGCACTTGGTCCACTTGGAACTGAGCGACAACCGCGCACTTTTGTACATCGACAGAGAGGCCTTTGTGAACATCCCACTGCTGAGAAGTGTAAACCTTCACAATAATAATCTTAGTGCAATCGAGCAAGAAATTATCTTTAACTTCCCATCACTTGAATCCCTAACGTTGCATGACAACCCTTTCTTTTGTGACTGTTCTCTGTCCTGGCTGCAACAGGAATTTGCATATCATTCACACAACTACACGTTCAGAGGCAATCCCATAAAATGCACTTTGCCAGCCATCTATCACGATAAACCACTGACCATTGACAGCATTGGAGAACTCCCAGACGCTTGTCCACCCCGAATTCTGCCTTTGTTTCAGACAGTTTACAACACAGTCCTTGGCGATCAAGTCCAACTCGACTGCCGCGCGATCGGGCGACCTCGTCCGCAGATCGACTGGTTATTACCATCTCACACTAAAGGGGTAAATGATGATGTTACCCTATTGAAATCTGGTACACTTGCAGACGCTACTGGTAGAGTAGTGGTGACGACAACAGGTACATTATACATTGACTATATTCAAGGCAATGACCATGGGCAGTACACATGCTTAGCGTCAAATCCAAAAGGTCGTGATGAATTATCAATGCGGCTTCATGTCAAAAACATGCTGGCAAATGTCCTTATCATTAGCATAACGTCCAATTCTATCACCGTAACCTGGAAAAGTACCAGGTACACCCATGACTATCAAATACTGTATCGTCAAAGTAACACTAACCAGACTTATCATGTCATCGACATCAAACCATACATGCGGTCATACACCGCAAGTGAACTGGACGAACGGACCATGTATGAGTTCTGTATTGCAATTAAGCATAACGATAAGTCAATGTTTATCAATTGCACTCTTGTTTCTACCAGAGATGGTGCGTTTGAAGGCAATGGTCTATTCAACATCCGCAATTACATCATTGGGGGATCTCTTGTATGTTTGATGGCCCTTATACTTATTGTTTGTTCTGTTACTTACGCTATGAAGAAATACAACAAACGGCGAAGACAGCAAGAAGAACTTTATGGTGACAACTTGTCGCAACTATTTCTTGCCTCGATGGACAGTATGTCCGACACAACTCCCATAACTTATGAAAACCGTGGAGCGGAAATTTTTGACGATGACGATATTGAGGAAATAAGGGTTGCAGCCGAGCTTGCCAGTGCTACTACAGTTGTCAAATGACCAGAACTGGATGATGATGTCACGAGCTTGACAATGACGTCACAAGCCTAACAATGATCTCATCTGTGACATCACAGCAGACAGAAAAACTGGTGGCTTGCTAACTTCACGCAAGTCTGGTCTGTTTATCAATCATTGAACCTAAGTTATAAATAAATGATGTATTTCTTGTGCAATATTATTATGACATTACCAGCCATAATTATCTTATACCTACGGCAGAAATGCTCGGCCAAACTGGATTGATGCCACTTAATGGGGAGAAAAGGTAACAGAGCCCACAGGGGGAGCTATGACCTCAGCAGATAAAAAGACAACATGATGACATCACCACATACTTGTTACATGGATGACGTCACAATATAGATGACGTCATAAACAATACTTATCTGTTACGGTCTCAGTGACCTCGGGTGGTACTTTTCCTCCCCATAAGAACAATGTGGAACAATGTGCGAACATACACTTGACGACACTGAGATCGCCATGACATCAAAAAGTTATCTCAATACGCTCTTTTCACGCGGCAGCCATGTTGGCATTTTTGCCTTATTTGACCTCTCTTTGCACTCAGATATAGTATTGTGACGTCATCAGTAGACTATGACCATGGTGAAGTCACAGAGTGCAGGAACAATGGAGAAATAATGATGTCATAGTAGATGACATAATCAAAATGAGGTCAATGAGGCAAAAATGCCAATATGGCTTCCGCTCGCAAAGGGTAGAATGTTGATTTTATGGCAAGTCTCTTTGCTGTCAGGTGTTTAAATATCATGACATATTTTCACTGTATCAGTATGATTATATGCAAACCTTGATACATGTACTGTTTTATTACACTAATTTACTTGGTATTATCTAACTATTACTTATATATTATATCAGTATTAGTATATTGCTTTGCCAGATTTTCTTCATGGTTACCTGTGTAAAAGACCTACTTTAATATTTTCATACTTAGATAAAAAAAAAGCGTGCATATTGTTTATCTTGTTTATGCATAATTATATATATATATATCTGAACAAAACAAGAAACATAATGCCGGGGAATGCAATTGAGATAGGCCTAATGAGGTAAACTGCAATTAGTTCTTGGGTATTCGTCAAATTGCAATAGGGGACTTTCGGGTCAACAGGAGGGAGCTATATGTGGGTCCTAAAGCCTTTGTTTGATGACGTCATCATACAATCAGGTGAGTGCATTGATGACATCACAATGGCAGTGAGGCATGGAGCTCCCCCTGTTGACTGATAAGTCTCCCATTGATGTCACTTATGTTGTTTAATGATTTATCATTCAATTTTGTTGTAATAATCATTGTCCAAACCGATGTATTGAAATACAAACCCCTAAAAATGTGGCTCATTCGTCTTTTCTTCTGTGCCATCAATTTACAAAACAGATCAACCCTGTGTGACAGAAAGGTGGAAAATGTAGTGCGACGTATTAACACTAGGTGGCGTGGTTGTGTGATTGAACGTTTGCACCCTCTTGTGAAAACATTGGTAACATTAGACTACGTTAGACATGGGATGCAAAATTCTAAAAAAAATATCAAAATAAGTTACAATATAATAAAACTGAGCACCTGGGCGCATCTGAGTCTTGAAAATGACAAACAAAGTGTACTTGTTATCAGCACGTTTAAATTTGAATGTCCTGGATGACTGATAACGGACTAACTTAATTGTCAATGGAAATTTAGTGGAGGGAGTTAAGAAATAGTGATCATCACCATCATTGTCAGCCGTGAGGCAGTGACACCAATTAGATCAGAGTAAAATGGAGAATAAATCCACCACTATTGCAAAAAATTCTTCCATTGCAGTAAAATATTCCATGCAAGTGATTATGCTTTAAATTTGTATCTTACTTAATTAGGTGGCCCCTAATACAACCCACTGAGGTTCTTTGGGGTCTCCTGGCAAGTATATTACTTACATAATCTATACAATAAATTTATATATAACCTCAAAATAACAAAAACTTAAGCGTAGTCTTGTTTCAAACTGAAAAATTGTCAAAATATTATAAATTTTTAAAAATATTTAAAATTCAATTAATTCCAAAAAAAGTGATTTCTTCAACGTCAAAACCATTGTCGATTCAAAATTAACCATAGAGTCATGTCATAATAAAACATTAGCGTTATTCTAAGAGCTCCATATGTAAACATATAACCCCCCAACTGTAGCTGAGAAGTTCTGAGAGCTCTAAAATGTGACGTCATTTATAAGCTTTTCGCTCCATGTTGACTCCCCCGTGTTAATAAGGAGATGATGAAAGGGAAGGCTCTTGAATAGTTTACAATGCACATCTAATTAAATTTCAGTGCGGCAGATTTTCAATGATTTTCCCAGCTTTCTTCACAATTTTCCTATCTGTTACTGCAGTATTTGTTTTCACTGTTTGTTCTATTGTCCGCTAAGTGTTGAGTTCTCAGTTTTGTGAAATGTTTGGGCAGTCTTGGCCAAGTCACACAAGTCACAAAAGGAACAAAAAGGTATTTTGTCTTTATACTACCATTATTATAATATATTATAATACTATTATTTGTATTTGTCTGTAAATAGTTACTGTGACTCAAAACATGCTTTTTCTTGATTATTGCAGTATCACTAACTACGACATAGATATGATTGCCATACAATAAATATGTCAGTGAAACCTCAAGTTCCAATCAATGTCTCATCTCAAATATAACCTGCGAAACCAGCCATTGCGTTCATGCTGCTACACTATCAATACAATACAGAAGAGGGCGCCTTATACAGTCTACAACGCCACTCTGGTTAGGTGGTTATCTTAAGAACTATACTTTACCAAGTACTTTGCACAATATTGCACATTCTATGCGCTATCATAGTTTTTCATAACAAGGTTTTCCTAACCCTTCCATCGTTTTTTTGGTGGACCTACAGAACAGGGATATTTTACTTTTGGGTGGACTTTTAGAAAAACGTGAGAAATAGAAACAATGGGTACACTTTAGCTTGAAAGTAGTGCATTTAAGTAAAAATGTCCCACAGTAATATATATTTACAAAAACAATGTATGTTTTATTGGTAGAAAAGTTTTCTCACCTGGGAACAATGTTTTAATGTAAAATTTAACAACAATAGTGACTGCCCAACTTCTCAAAAAAATATCATTATTTCAGAAATTTTTCACGTGTACCCGAGCATGAAAAAAACTTTACAATGAAGTCTCAGAATTGGTGTCCCAGCGCTCTCTTTCCGAAGGGTTATCCAAAGGTCATTAAGGTCACAGGTGCAGAGTGACGACCTTCAGCATGACATCCCAGCTGATCCAATAGATTTTCTCAAACTGAGGTATTCCAGCATCCTGCAGATGTGCAGTGAGGATGTAAATGATGAGCTTGGAATGTTGATCCTTGAAGATGGAGGGCATGGGCCTAGCTCAGAGGTAGCGCTCTAGGCTTCCAACCGCTGGGTCCCGATTCAATTCCCGGTCGAGCCTTAGTTGGCTGGCTGTTTTATCCTTTGTCTCATTGCCATGGTCTGTGCCTGTCCTAATTAGCCCAACTGATGCAGAAATACAGGACCTAAAGCCCTGATCACACACTCAGCCTTGTGTTGCTCAAACGGAGGCTTGATGACCAGATCAAAGATGTTTTTGAGGTAGTATAGACTTTTTCCAGACCACATTAAGGCTCTATATCATTTGATTCTAACAATTCAATATGCATCATCCATACACTCGATAGGCTTTTGGTTTCTCCGTTGCAACCTTTTAAACTCATTAAGTTTAAGTTTTAAGTTTATTTTTTTTTTCTTGACACATGTTTCATACAATTTTACACTGATACATTCAATACAGTTATGCATATTCATAATAATTTTAATACATTCAGTGTCAAGAAGGGAAACAACAGAGTTTATAAAAACTATATTTAAGCTCCCAAATACAAAATAATATAATGACATAATATAAACAGTAAATAAAGTTACATATGACTTAATTATTTAATAATATATAAATCTACATGACCGTTTAATAATTCTCTGTTTTAAATTTTACAAAAGATTTAGCAAATGATGATACACGATTTTTCTGTTTTAACCTATCTATTAAATGCAACCATAAGTGCCGAGCTTGTCCTAAATAACTTTATTATTTGTTTCTATGGGTATGTTGGGGTGCCCTCAAATTGTTTCTGTTTCTGGTGTAATAATCATGATCACTTATATTAAACAAATTAGTTATTCGCAACTTCAGTTGTCATATTTCCTTTCTGAAGCCTTGCAATGGTTTATAAGCAACATTGCTCAATTGTCAAGTGCCATCTTTGACTCATGATATCAAAATGGGCATGGAATATTATAAAATACTATTTTAATACATGTAGTCAATACAACATTTAAGGGGCCATTAATAGCATAGACACGTGTTGTGATTTTTACTGCGTTCACTCTGTTATGCAATAAGAAGCACTGTTATTACAAAACATTGGAACAGATGCACTTAAAAAGTACATTAACCACTGGTCTGATGTTTCTTTTCACATTGATAGTCATAGAATAATGTACAGTTAGTTCCATAAAATGTATACCATACATTTTGACTCTAAACAGCTGTAACATATTGCCTGGAATGGTCACTGAACAGCCTTGAAGTTAGTTATAACTGGCCAAAGCCAACTGCTTCTGTCTACTCCTAGCTTATAGTTGGTTACACCTAGCACCACTGACAAGAATATAAACCTTGGTGAATGTAAGAAATCTATCTACTATATCATAAATATATCTGTGCATGTACTTTTTGATCAAGCTTTGAGTAGCCAGAGATAGCCAGACAGTTCCGTTTAATGGCAGGTAGCATCACAAAGCAGTAGTTCTCTAGTTTTGTCTACAGGTTAAATTTGACGGGCCATTTTGTGAATGGAACGAACCGTATAATCCTTGTAATAATGAAGAACGTAAGTAATTTTTCTCTTTTAACTACAAAGATGCTAAAAGTTGCTGTTTAAATTAGTTCTTTTTTCTCTGTAGTTGCTTCAATAATCAAAAGCCTTTGAAACTATACACTCCAGCATATTTAGAGTCTTGCACTAGAATATCACGAATCTAGGTGCTATGGATTTTCAGAATAAAGATTTGTGAAAATGACAATGTCGGTACACGGCTGTTCCAAACTGAAGCATCGTTTTGATAGAAAAATCGGGAAATAAAGCATTTGATGCTGACCCAGACAGACAGGCAGACAGTACGACAGACAGCGCAACATACAGACAGACAGACAGGCAGACAGATAGGCAGGCAGACAGGCAGACAGATAGGCAGGCAGACAGGCAGACAGCTAGACAGGCAGACAGGCAGACAGCTAGCCAGATAGACAGCTAGACAGGCAGACAGCTAGGCAGATAGACAGCTATACAGGCAGACAGACAGGCAGACAGCTAGACAGGCAGACAGGCAGACAGGCAGACAGCTAGACAGGCGGCAGACAGAGTGACAGAGAGACAGACAATTACCCTTTTTTGTTGACCAACACAATTGTATCCTGATGCACGTGCTGATCAATTGATATGTCATTGACAACAAATTCACTAAGGCTTCAACAATTTGTTTCTTAAATTGACATTTTATTTCCCCAGGAGAGTACTCCAATTAATCAGCGCTTCTCAGAATGGTAACGCTTGTAATTTTCATACATCAAATCGTACAACTTTTGGAGGTTTTCTTCCACCATTTTTGAAGACATTCCCTCGTGATCAGCCAATGAAGCATCCTTGACCTTTGGTGTCAAGGTCACGGGCAAGCGAGTCGCATGCGATGGATTTCCGTTGTTAACGGTGTCATTCCAGTATGGATAGAAATCCAGTCCTGTTATATCCTGTCCATATTTCAACCAAAATGCAAAGTTTAGCTGTCTGTACTCCTGTCTTAGTTCTACGTTGTAATCTAGTTGGAGGTAGGTTTGGTCTTCGCGGGTGAATTTTGGCCAGGTCACTGGAGGTTGTCCGAAGGGTCCGGGAACGGGCTCTGGAGTAGGGTTCCTGAAAAGCGATACAGACGTGCTAAAAATGGTATGAAATAATTACACACAAAAAAGTAGATCATATAAAACTATATCATAAGTACATGTAAGAATAACAGCCAATTAATCAAAACATGCATAAAGTACCACACAATAGGCTAAGATATGTGTAGTATATAACAAATGCAATTTTTCAATCCAATATAACATTTTTTTCTGTCCAATAAAACCTTTTCAATCCAATACAACTTTCAATCAAATATAGATGACAGGGAAAAGGCATTTTTTATTCATCAATTGTTTACGCTTTAATATGTTTTATAACTTTCCTATAACTTTCCAATTCAATATAGCTATTGTCTATCCAATATAACAAAAAAAATAAAGGAGAGTCACATGGTATGAATGAAGAGCTCTGATTGGACAAGCGCACTTCATGGGAGAATATAAAAAAAAAGTACTTGTATTTGGCAAAGTTGGTCCACAGGGTCATAACAAATTCAGCATATTCTATGTCTTCTTCATCCCAGTTGATGATGTCAATGAACTGACAGTCCAGTCTTACAGCCAGGTTATTCTGTAGGAAGGGGTAGCCAAGCACATAGGGCAGTTCACCATTGTGGGGTACTCCTAAAATAATAAAATAAATAAAATAAAATAACCTTGTCATGCTGAAACATGCTTCACGATTATTCAAATAGCATTTTTGTGGGGTACTCCTAAAATACTTAAAAAAAAAAAAAACCTTGTCATGCTGAAATATGCTTCACCATTATTTTAGTACCATTTTATTTTGAAAGTTTCGCTCCAGTTTTTAGTGCTCACTGTGTTGCTCACTGTGTTTGGTCATTATTATGAAACTTTTAAAATACTAATTTGAGTCATGGTTTAAAGTTTGACTATTTGATAATACATACATGGCCAAATGTGCTACGTGCATTTTCCATGAGAAAGATAAACTCATGAAAAACGCATGGTTTTTGCCTCATTATAGTTAGCTAAAAACCATGCGTTTTCCATACGTTTATCCTTCTCATGGAAAACGCGCGTGGCACATTTGGCCATGTACTGACCAGTGGCAGGTCCAATTACGTGACAAAACACTTTTATACCACCATTGTATCAATATCACTGATAATACGGTTGTAATCCACCCCACAATGCATCAATATCTGATAACATGGTTTTAATTATCCTACACTGTACCAATGTCATTATTTAACAGATAAAAAGGTTCTAATTCACCCCACACACTAAGATAACCTGCGATCCGAAAGAAGGTGAATGCAACGGCTTTCGCGATGTTCAGCGGGCACGTATTTGGATGAATCGCCAAGTCTTATTGGCTAAACGGCTGTGAAAATAATAATTTTTTTATTCCGCGCTTTGACCACTTTCATATTTTTGTGCTAGTAAATATACAATAAAAACAAATTTTCGGTCATAGTGTGGAAGTGGTCGAACCATGGATGCGATGTCCGGCAAAGTTTTCTAAGTACCACACTGTATAAATTACATAATGATGTTATTTTTCAAATATACGCAGCAATGTATTTCAGTTAAATTATGAGTTGACAGACGACCCACCCATCCATTCTGGAACAACTCTGCCAGCATTGTTGCTTCGCATGCCCAGGTTGTAAGAATAAACATCATTGGTCACGGACTGGTACTTCATTGTCTGGTCTGAGAACATTCCAAAGCCAAAGTCTGTGATCATCTGTGAATTAAAAACAAGGCATTTTGCAAGTTCTAAACTCATAAATGTACATAAAAACTCAGAACTCAGAACAAATTTATTTGACATAGTATATAAAAATATACAAGATCAGTAGAGCCCTTCTAAGACAGCCATGCTGTCGCTGGCAAAGGGCCCCCCTTACAATGGTATACAATAAATCAATCAGAATTTAATTTAACTTAGACTTAAAACAGTGTATGTAATAACATTTTGAAGAATTGCATATTCAGCAGATGTTACATTTATTAGTCATTTTATTATTTACCAACACTTAAGCACATTAATTTACAAGTATATGTGATAAATAGCATGTGATATAAAAATAACATAAATGTGTTGGAAGGGGATAAATCCGAGTATTTACAAAATACCATTACCCAATTAAAATGCCATGAAATCAAATGAAAACCAATCTATTATAATTTGCGAAATGAAATGGAGGACTTTCTAACACTCAGAAACCCACACATATCAGCAATCAAATTGTGAAGAAATGCATTTCGTAGATGCTTGGGTATGGATCCACAATTAGAATTAAAATATCGATACACAACTAGAATTAAAATTCATTGAAATCTAGAAACCAGCAAATACAACTTACCACATTGAAAGCTTCACGATTGGCATCCAGATCATATTCATGAGGATAGGGACTGTAGAAGAAATCCATGGCCTACAAAGTAAAGTGCAAAAGGGCTTTTTGTATAGTCCAAGTGTACTTGGCATGAATTATAAAATGGGTTTAAGATTCCGCAAAACTCGAAGGTATTAGAGGGTCTAGCATATTAATTAGTGGTTGCACAGGGAGTTGGGAAGCACTAAATAAAGTGACGTATATCATTGCTTTGTTTTGTGAAACAACTATCCAAAAACTATTCAATTTGCTCAACCAGTCAGAAGTTTTAATAACCAGAGGGATTATCTTAAAATTTTGATCACGTTGTTTTATAAACAGTCAAGGTTAGCTGGCGATGATAATCAATGGTCTTTCACTGCTTGAACCTAATAACAACCAATGTGACGCGGCAGAGGCACTTTCAAAGAGAGAAAATTTTGCAATGATTGCCAGTGTAACCACTTTCCTGCCAGGCACTACACGAATGCCAACTAAAGGGCACTGATATTCTTCCTGAATGCTTATGGCTGTTTCTCATAATAGTTTTGAACACTAGCAGACAGTCCAATCTTGTTTGATGACAACTTCTAAATGGAATGTCATCAACTGCACTTAATGAACTAATTACATCATTAATTAAATAATGGCTTGGCTCAACTAATTACATCATTAATTAAAGAATGGCTTGGGTCAACTAATTACATCATTAATTAAATAATGGCTTGGCTCAACTAATTACATCATTAATTAAATAATGGCTTGGATCAACTAATTACATCATTAATTAAATAATGGCTTGGCTCAACTAATTACATCATTAATTAGAGAATGGCTTGGCTCAACTAATTACATCATTAATTAGAGAATGGCTTGGATCAACTAATTACATCATTAATTAAAGAATGGCTTGGCTCAACTAATTACATCATTAATTAGAGAATGGCTTGGCTCAACTAATTACATCATTAATTAAAGAATGGCTTGGCTCAACTAATCACATCATTAATTAAAGAATGGCTTGGCCCATTTTTACTGGTTATTCCCTCTGTAATACCGTGATGTCCCATTACCGTGACCTTTTTCCGCTAGATGGCATACAGTGACTGACAGGTGCTGCCACCTGTTGAATTTTGCATAATAAACCTTGTTGCCGGCAGATTTAAATGACAGTAATACAACCTCACGGTAATACAACCTCACCTACAGTGCGACATCAGCTGACAACACCAACGTTATATTAATGTCCCCGGGATATAAGATCCATGGTGACCTCACCTGCACCACGTCGTCTTCCCTTTCTGGGAACATGGGAGAAAAGATTTTGACCAACTGATTCCGTACGACCCCTACAAATTCCTCCCTGGTAAAACCTCGTTCCAAGGATTCTGGGATCACTGAAAATAACAAGGAAATAAGCACACATAAAAAATAAATGAATAAACTATCAGATGATGAACAATGATTTCAGGTCATTAACATAAAACAAAGTATATGGTGTGAACAAATGTTTGAATGACATCTTGAAAGGTAATTTATTAGGAAAATCATGCTGGACTCTTTTCTTTTCATTTTCACACTTGACTTTCTTTTCTTGTTAGAATTGCAGATAAATGGCATTTCTTCAGGTTTAGTGATTATAGATTAATGTACTTGAAATGCCTGTCTTTCTAATATGCAGTACTGTGTAAAAGTCTTGTGCCACCCGAAAGTATTACGTATTATTTGCTCATATGCAGACCTTCATCTAAACAAGTGATCCTGCATTATGCTTGTAATAAATGTTTGACAACTTGTTTTTAAGGTACCTTTTACTGATGTTAGTATAGAATTGGTGGTGGTGGTGGTGGTGGATTAGGGCTTTACGTCCTGTATTTCTGCACCTGATGGGCTAATTAGGACAGGCAGAGACCATGGCAATGAGACGAAGGATGAAACAGCCATCCAACATACGCTCAACTGGAAATCGAACCCAGGACCCAGCGGTTGGAAGCCCAGAGCGCTACCTCTGAGCTAGACCCCGCCCCAAATTGCTGGGCAGCCTCTAAGAGCCGACAGCCAGTTCATGCAGTTTTATGTAAAATGGGGACCATACCAAATATCAACAGAAATTAATCAGAAGAAACACAAACTTTCTTCTCTGTTATTGTTTTCCTATTTTACGTCTGTAATTCATTCAGGGTAAGTATGTTCAACCCTGCAGGCAACAAAATAACCATGTGTAAAATGTATATCTCTGCTGTAGCATCAATTCGTGGATGGCTTAACACTTTTGCACAGTAATGTATGTTTGACTTATTTTTGGTAGATGCAGATAACACATCTGTTGATCGAAACTTATCTATTCATATCATGACTTGCCTCAGATGTTTATCAAAAGTGCAGTATGATATAACATTAAGAGAAGAATTCTACACTTTACTGAGTTTCCGCAGTTTTGTTGCAATTTAACCTTAGTTTTTACAGCAAAATTCTGTAAATTTGGTAAACTGCGCGCTTTTTACGGCAAGATATCATAAATCTGTCCTGCGGCATAATAATATACAATTTACGTTCATTAGAGTGTCCTCTTTTACGGTAGACCAACTTGCAACTGTAAGTTTTGCAGCAAGATACTATGCAAATATTTGCCAGCAAGATGCTGTAACAAACTACAGGACTTTTTTTACAGTGTATCCAAATGATTCAAAACAAGTTACTCACATGCCACAGTATAGAAAGAGCCATCATCAGTGGTTTGGCCATTGATGATTGGGATATGTGCATATTCTCCGCGAGATCTCAGAGCCATAGGCATGTCTGGAATAGAGGTCCCATCCACGACTGGAGCCAAGCCTTGGCAGAAGTACCCAGGCTGCAACAGAAAGGGTATACCAATTGATTTCCGTGCTTTGAATTATTTTCACTAGAATAAAGCAAAACGTTACAAAGAAATTTCAGATTTGTTATATTGTTTTTTTTATATGGCTATATTTCTAGTTTTGTTATATGATTTTAATCTGAGCAGAACTCTGGGTAGCACAGTGCTTAAGTCATCCACTACTGGCCAGCTCTTCTGAGTCCTAGGTGCGATTCCTGACCCAGGCACTATATTAATGAACTTCATCTCAACTGGACGTCGATCCTGTTTGACATTAAATTGAAGGTGCCTTGTACTTGGTGCCTATGCTGAGCCAAGCTGGGGCCAATTTGTAACATGGTTTGGACTCCAAGCCTTATCATCTTATCATTACATTTGCCTGGCATGTAGGTATACTATGCATCTAAATTAAGATATTTGATTGATTGATTGATTGATTGATTGATTTCTAGTATGTACAATTATAAGCAATTTTACCATCATACTATTGTTTCCTGAACATGTAAACTGGTAGACGATTTGTACAAAACTAGAGGATGGTGCTAAAGGTTATTTACCTGTTGTGAGTACCCACCTTAACAAGAATATTCTTTTCCAAAAAAGAATAGATACCTGGTGTTGTACAATGTTAACACTTTAATACAGTATGATCATAGGTATTCATATACTTTAAAAGGCTGCTGCTCTTCTAATATTGGTCCGACTTTCGTCAAATAAAGACTGAATTGTTCAGGAAAATGTGTAGAATTTATATTTATAAAATAGATAAATACATTTGTAAAATTCTCAGCAAAGAATGGAGTATACAAGGCACAAACACTGGTCTCAATGAGGCAGTAGCCCCATAGCGTTAGCATCCCCGTCCCTGGCTAGGCTGGCTAGGCTGGCTAGGCTGGCTAGGCTGGCTAGGCTGGCTAGACTGGCTAGGCTGGCTAGGCTGGCTAGGCTGCTGCTGCGTTGACCCATATATTGTCAAAACTCAGAGCGTTCGTTCGCTTTAATATACCTGGTCTGTCATTGAAATAGTATGATAGTTCAAGACTTGATAAAGGCCTAGGCCCAGGTATAAATATATATAAGAAAATAGAATAGTACTAGTAATAAAAATTAAAAGGAAATTTAGAGGTATCAATTAACAAAAATAGTCGCGATTACATGGAATATTACTCACTTTGCATGTAAATCCAGCTCTTCTGATATCATCTGCATCAACGGCTCTCAAGCATTCCAGCATTTCTTCATTGTCGTCCGTTGGACATCCGACATTCGCAGCGATTTCCTTGGAATAATTTTCAGGCTCATGACTAGGACTGTAGACGGCCCAAACGGCCATGTCCGTTCCTGACTCCAAGATGGCGCCATGGAAAAGACCTGAAAAGAATGGGGGATATTTGAAATTTTATATGTAATAATTTATTATGTAGAAAAATATGGGGTCAAAAGTTGAAAATTATGTCATTACTAACAAATCTGTAAAATAGCATTTTAAGAGTTTCAGGAGACAACAGTTACTATAATATCCATTAGATTAACCATTATGGAAAACTTTGAGAATACATCTGGTCGTTTACCATGAAAGTCAACGGAGGCTGCTGTTGAGTATTAGAGAGGAACAATTGAACTAGACAGGGACTGAGATAAAATAACAAGAATCCCTGAATATTGTAGCCAGTAGTAGTCTAGCTGTAGTGTGGCTCCTAACTGTCGAGCCACTTTCAAGAAGTTGCCCTGTACATAAAATGGCTTGTCATAATCTTCTACATTTAGCAAAATTTCCTTTTATTACATTACATTTGTAACTGTATGCTCTTCCCTAAAGCGGCATGTCATTAAGCCTTTGGAAAGAGAAGCTTTATTCAATAAACAATAATAAACAATATAAATGAACTATTGGGCCAGACACGAGTTGTACAATCATGCATTATAAAACATCAACCTCCCAATTTGTATTCTTGGACTCTGTGGAATTGTATTTGAACTGTTTTGTGTTTCCTTCTGAATTCTCTGCATTCTCCACACTGTGTGTTGTCATCTCACAGCCCAGGGACTTAATTATATATATGTTTTGCTCGTTTGTTTACGCTACTCTTGTTCAGACAAGCAAGCAATTCAGCAAAATTGCCTAAACTTAAAAAATATGAATCCATTTCTCTTGTATTTTTAAAAGAAGATTTCATGAGGCTATACTCAGCCTATCAGCTACAAAGATTAACCAATCATTTTGTATACCTAGGTTAACTAGCAAATAATGTCCATAATTAGGTTACTGGGTCGTTAGTCGACAGCACACAGTACACAGGTCAAATGTTATGGTTAGTCATAAAAAAAAGACATAATAATTAAACATGATTCAATATTTAAGACAAAGTGATAGCCAATAGTATTCAAGCTAAAGTACTGAGTCGCTTTCAATAAGTTGTACTGTAAACAAGTACACAAGAACTATGTAAGGTCTGATAGGGACTGAGATGTGGCATATATATATAGTTAATTATATTATTAAATAAAAAAAATACGTCATTGACCTGTTACTGAGACATTATAATTATAAATAGTCAACTATTCGACTCCAGGTTGTGATAAACAGTTGGTGATTCTCACAGTCATGCAAAACTACTTTTTTAACGGTCACGATTAGATAAGCTGCAAATATAGTAACACAGTTCTGTTTAATCAAAGCGTATATTTATACATTATGGCCTGGCTCCAATTCAATTGAAGGTCACTGATCTGATTCCCAGCTTGGGCGCCTTCATGAGCAACTTCTCAGCTGGATGGATGTTGCTTAAGATGTTAAACTGGAGGTGCCGGGTATTCAGTGTCATTGCTGAGACAAGTAAATGACTCCATCCAAGGGGTAAATGTATATAAGTATGGTGCTAACTCCTTAAGCTGTGTACAAGACGTCAGCTCGCGCCATCTATAGTGATTTTAATTAACGGGCGAGCACTGCGGGCATCTACACATTCTCATTTAGAGCAACTCACCAAATGTCTCGCACAACTAACCCAGGCAGTTTTGACCTATGGTCCTCGAATCAAACTTGCTCATAATTGTACAAGGAATACAAATCCCCCAAAATTAGGATATTATACGCTCTTTGCAAAGCAGGCTAGAGCGTTGAAGATGGAACTAATTTGTTCGTTCAGCCATACATTTACGTGCGTAGGAATAGAAAGAAAGTAGGCCACTTCAGTTTCCAGGGACCCTGAAAATTCAAGCTCTTGAGCAGAGAGAGAGAGAGAGAGCATTAAGAAAATAATGGACAATAATATGTAAACAAACCTTCAGCCATTGGTGAAACCATAAGAATTCCAATACTGGATCCACCTGCACTTTGTCCGAATAAGGTTACGTCATTGGGGTCACCTCCGAAAGCTGCAATGTTTTGTTGTACCCATCTCAAAGCTTGAATTTGATCCAAGATGCCATAGTTACCAGGGGCCACATCATCAGCAGTTGTGAAAAATCCTGAAATAAATTAAGCATATCTTTACGAGCTTATTTATGGTTTATACGCTGTCAACATTGTAGAAAGATTGATCTCTTTTTGATAAAATGAGTACATTGTTGCATGTGTTTCAGTCTGAAAAGTTTTATTGAACACTATAGCCCCTTTACTTAACCTAGTGCAAAATCGGACAAAGGCGGAAAATCAATGGAAAAATCCTATAAAACTTCATATGAGTTGTGCTATTGGTAGAAATGCATCAATTTCAATGAAACTGCACATGCATGTTCCTTTTGGTCAAAAGGCAATACCAAAAAAGTTAGGTTGGATTGGGTAACTTTAGGGTACCAACCACACCCTAACCTAGATTTCCCAGTCTGTAGTTGGTAGCCACCATCACCACTCCTCTATCAGCCAAGAAGTAGCCGGGGTACTGGACGTTGCCGGAGCCTGTGTAGCCGCCTCCATGGATGTAGAACATCACGGGATAGGGTCCTCCGCTGATGTCCTGGAGTTGTGAAAGAAGTAAATGAATGGGTCAGTGTTTACCAACAGGGGGGGGGGGGCTTTCAGTAATAGCACCCTGATCATTGTTATATGATGTAAGCATACAATGGGGTCATTTAGTGCAGTTAATGATGTAACATTTTGATGTGGTCATTAAACAATGAAAAGGCATAGTTACTGATGGCGCCCTCTATTGATAAATGCTAGCCATGGACTACAGGCATTTTCCATCAACACTTGGCAAGTTAGCATACAATTAGACCAAGCTAGGCTACTGATTTTGCCTGTACACTAGAAATGTTCAATTCTAATCTCCAGAGGCAGGTAATTTGCATATTTCACCATCTACACACTTGATGGTGCTTCCTAATTGGCCAATAGCACTGTGTGCTGTCAGCTTTAAGCCAATTAAGTGAGCTAACTGATCAATCTTTGTTTAAGAATTGAGTGTTATGATGCAAACAAAACAAATTGATTTGCAATTTCACTGTTAGAAGTTCAATGCTATAAACCAGCCGATAGGTTAATAAGTGCATTTGTTGGTATTTAAGTCTAACTGGTAAACTACCATAATAATTGCCATCAAGCTCAGGGCATTTCCTAATGTTTTCAGCTTCATTCTGGTTGGCTCTTGCAAATGTCATAGCTGCCTCTTGGGATGAGAAGCCAATTAAGGCAGTCAGTAGCCTTGGTATTAGTTAAAGTGTAGTGCTGTCATCACTGAGCAATGTCATATATGTTGGCAAATGCCTGTGCATGGAAACATTTACATTGTCACCAACAGTGAAGTTCACTTCAAACCAGAAGCAAATGAAGTAGTGAAAATAACTATGCATTTAACCAAAATTGTTTATAATGGTCACCAGATGAGGTATGGAAATCTGACCTTGACTTACGTTGGGAGCGAAGACGTTAAGATTGAGACAGCTTTCGTTGAATTTGTCATAAAATGGCTGAGTCCAAATGAAGAGACCACCTCCCTGGGGGCAGGCTGTTGACAGGGTGTTGGCCACGAATAATCCATCTTCGAAAGGTTCTGGGGCCTCTGGTGGCTGAGATAAAACAGACATTTCCTGTCATTACTGATTTTATATGCAGAATTGCCTTTTTCTATGTAAATAAAAACATAATAAAAAAATCGACCATATATTTCATAGATAGATAGATAGATAGATTATTCTTTGTAGACATGTGCCTGTATTAGGCACCCAGCCCACAAGGGCCTTACAAGTCAATCAATGTACCTGGGGTGAATAGGGACAGACACTGAAATGCACACAAAGAGGTTTACGAGATTCATTTCTAAAATGTGATTTTATCACCCAACTGCACTTTTAGGTGGACAAGTTATGGCACCAAAGTTGTTTGACATCAAAAAAACTTTTAAGAAGTTACAGAAAAAAATATTCGAAAGTGTCCCATCCCTCATAGTCAGTAGTTTCTAAACTAAAATGTGTATTGGTTCTATCCTGAGGCTGAGCGCAGGGATATATCCAACAAAAAGGTTAGTTAATTTCCGACTGTCGGGGATATAACTAAAGGGGCGTTCACACTGTCATGGATAACACCTATGTATGACGACCTATGAAAACAACTTTTTCTCTTGCTCATCCTTGTCCATATGTGATTCCTTTGCCAAGCAATTCAAGGATAATTTTTCTAATCCATAGAACGCTCCTGGTAAGGCTAACTCATCTATGACCATATGTGGGCATACGAGGGCAAAAAATGTTAAACATGTTTAAAACTTTGGCGGACGTTACGAGTAAATTGTTTATATTAGCGATGTAACTCGCTCGGGAGTCACTCGGCGAGCGTTCTACGTACGTTCTACGTACGTCCGTGGCCATCCTTGGAAATACGTAGCCATGGTTCATCTGTATGTACTAGCTATCTGCTCGCGTCCACTTATAAAATGCTCGTTAAACGCTCGAAGGATGTCTGTCGCTCGCTCGTCATCTTCCTTGCCCATCCTTGAACCACTTGCATGGGCGATCTATGAGTGCCTCATTTATGCCTCACATATGCCTCACATTTGGCGAGCGGTCAATGGACGTCGGCTGAGCAATCTATGACTGCCTTACGTACGCTCATTGAAAGCATTTTTATGTAATTAACAGACTCACGAGCAAGCACATTTAGTCCATTTTTGCCATCCCGGGTCATACGTAGGTCTTATATGTGACCGTGTGAATAAACTGTACCATCCACTCACATCCACTTGTAAAACGCTCGTTGAATGCTCGGCAGTCCTCCCTCACCCGCTCGGCATCTACCATGGCCATCCGTAGTCCTCTCTTAATTTACTCTTGAGTCACTTGCACAAGCGATGTACGAGTGCCTCACGGATGCCTCACTGAGGCCTCACGGACGCCTCACTGAGGCCTCACGGATGCTTGGCAATGAATGTTTGGCGAGCGTTTGACGGATGTCCGGCGAGTGATCTATGACTGTCTCACATACACTCGTCAAAAGAATTTATACATGATTAACAGAGCCACGAGTGAGTAAGTATAGCCCATTTTTTTACGTACGTGGTCATTCGTAAGTCTTATCCTTAACAGTGTGAACGCCATTTAACTTTTACTACATTAGGCATATTTACTCATTTGTTTGATGACAAAACAAATTCAGTTTGCACTCAGGAGGGAGTTAACTCACATTTTCGTTGGTTATTGCCCGCTTAGAACAATAGGAAAACAGTCTTGTGGAGTATAAAACAAACTTATACATAAGGCATTGTTTGAGTCGTATTACTGGCTGTATTACATACACTTTCTTTGGTTATATATCTCAAACAACAATAAAATTATTGTATAATCGACATTACCTTGAAACGCAGTTCTCCAACAGGTGGTTTTGCGAATGGGATACCCCAAAACCGATTGACTGTGTTACCGGTGTCAAGGGTGAAGGACCGTCCCTGCACAGTACCTTGCTCTATTTCGACAAAGACTTCATTCTGGCCTCTGACTGAAGCTAAAGCCAGGATACCGATGAACAGTGTTTGTATGACCCTCTGAAATGGTAAAAGGAATTAAAGTAATTATAACAGATTTATTTGAGCACTTGTATGACCCTTTGAAATCCTAAGAGGAATTAAAATAATTATAACATATTTATTTGAGCACTTGAATGACACTGTGAAATGGTAAGAGGAATTAAAATAATTATAACATTTATTTGAGCACTTGTATGACCCTCTGAAATCCTAAGAGGAATTAAAATAATTATAACATATTTATTTGAGCACTTGAATGACACTGTGAAATGGTAAGAGGAATTAAAATAATTATAACATATTTATTTGAGCACTTGTATGACCCTCTGAAATCCTAAGAGGAATTAAAGTAATTATAACATTTATTTGAGCACTTGAATGACCCTCTGCAATGGTAAGCGTAATTAAAGTAATTATAACAGATTTATTTGAGCACTTGTATGACCCTCTGAAATGCTAAGAGGAATTAAAATAATTATAACATATTTATTTGAGCACTTGAATGACACTGTGAAATGGCAAGAGGAATTAAATAATAATAACAGATTTAATTTTATATGTGAACAGTTACTTTAAAATCGACCTGTCAAATTGTACCTAGACAAATCCAGACAACCACTGCTCTATGATGCTACCTGCCACTAAGCAGAACTGTCTGGCTATAGCTGGCTACTTGGCTACTAAAATCAAGATCTAAAGTACATGCAGCAGCATTTTGTGTATAAGTTGAGAGTACACATATTTGTCTTTTTTGTTGTTGAAAATATGCATGTATACATATTTATCATTTATTATATAAATTTGTTGCATTTACCAAGCTTTAAATGATTTTCAGTGGTGGTAGGTGTGAGCTGACTATAAGCTAGGATTACACAGAAGCAGCTTGCTTCAGCCAGTTATAATAACTGCCAGAAAGAGGTTGCTACAGCTGTCTAGAGTGGACCATATTTTATGAAACTAAACCTGAGCATTAAAATCACCATGTATCACTAATGTTCATCAATTATGCTAATGGCATGTTTGCCCTTCCTATATTTTGTGTACAGCTTATCAAATATTATCAAATACTCCAACCAATGTTAGGATCAAGGTTATAAAAGCAATCAATTGGATTGGTTAAATTTGTTTTTGCTATTATGTTTAGTGTTTAGAGTTGTTGTATGAAAAAAATACTTATTGTGCTCTGAAACAAATGTACAGTTGCACAAGCAAAGCTCTCTTTAAAAAGTGACCTGTATCAGAATTGTAGATGTAGTCTCGTTGTCTTTATTACCAGAATTGCAATAAAATTGATTTTCCATAGATCTTCGCTACTCTTGCCTAGCTACCCACAACTGCCTGCGAATCGACTACTTGCGCAATCTATAGTATATTAGTAATAATAAAGAGACCTTTGCTTGTTAGTATTACTATGAAAAACTAAAGCAAAACTAAATATATTCCAAACTTTCCTGCTATTCTTTTTTATAAATATATATTATATGTACCTAAATACTTTTAGTGTTCTGTAATTTGCAGCCTACAAAACTGTCTATTCAGAAAAATGTATAATTTTTTGCAAATCGATTGGTATAATTCAGATCCACATTTTAAAAATGCATTTCACCACATTAACATACACGATTGATAGGGTCAGTGAGTGTAGCATTTTTTAACTGCATATCTGGTGTTTAAACCAGTTTGAGAAATAATTTTGTTTCAATACTGACCTTTTTTAGATTAATTACAGTGTGCAGCTTTAAATGCAATCAGCTATCAAAAAAACAAGAGCAATTGACAGATCTAATTTGTGTAATTACACTGTTTCTCTTGAGCAAGAGTGAGAACAGTGAGTGTATGTGGCTAGTTTCATTGTGGAGGTGTCGTCATTAAACTGGCCATACATGGTTAGAACAGCAGCATCACAAGCACAAAGTCATGATGGACTTTAGTTAAGCAGCCAAAACACCTTAGTCACCAATTCAAATCACATTAGCTTTCAGGAATGAAATAATTCTAGTAGATATTAAGCTTTTGTTGCTAGGCATTTTACATGATGGACCTCCAACACATATTTACGGAAAACCTCCATAAGCTTTCACCCCTAAGACCAAAGTGAACCATGCCAATTTGTGGGAAATCAGACTAACATAAGTCCATTGATGTTGGAGGGGGGAAGGGCTGTTCAGATTTAAAAAATACCTTGGAAGAATTAACCCAGCCACTTTGACCTATGGTCCTCGATTCAAAGTATTTTTCAAGGAAGACAAATATGCCATAGTTAGGTTATTGAAGCCTTTTTTCAAGGTGTGAAGATCACTGATCTGACCACAGCTTAGATGTATACAAAAATCAGTGATGTCATTGGCAATCTTCACAAGGCTTTGAAAAAAGTGAGTAAACCTAATTTTAGTATATACATCATTCAAAAACAGTTCTGATATAGGTATCTTAAGGATTTTTAGATTCTGATACAAAAATCAAGTTTATTTGAATAGTAAGAAAACGGCCAATTTTTTTAATGATTCTGATAATAATAAAGCAATGTTTTATCCCGAATTAACTTAACCCACTAGGTACCTACCATTATTGAGCTGTCACGACAAATGGCTCTCAACAGATGCGAGGTTGCCAAGATATTTCTATTTTTATCTTGTTTGTTTGATTTCATTGATATCATTCTGCAAAAGTAACAACTGTTTCAAAGATATGATTTGATTTCAAACTGTTACGATAAACAACAGGATATATTGGTGACATTTTTGAAAAAAACTAGCCATCTAATCATACATTGCTACTAGTTAGTATAGTAGACTCCATTGATGTGATTTATATTTGGACCTTGTAAAAAAAATTTGCAGAACTTTTACTAAAAAGTGGCACCTTGTATGAATCTTGGGTAATGGCTTAGCTAACCCAATAAAACAAAAGCATGAACTGTGGATCATTAGGAAATTCTGTTAAGTATTATTTAATAGTTATGTTTACAAATATTCTTTAAACAAATTGAGATAGATTTAAAATGGAGACAGCAACAGTTTATTTAGTTCCTTGTTTTGTTTGTTATATTCAGAGAGCAACATCTTCAGGCTGTCGAGTCGTTAAATGCATGGAAAACGCATGTAGCACAATTGGCCATGTAGTCTTCATTTATGGCACGTTTAGACGAGGATAAAACATTGCGCTCATACAGTTTTATGCTTCTGGTCAGGATATCATTGTAATGTTTTCTGTGAATAGTGTTTTTTCCCCAGTGCAGTGACAAAGAGACTATAAGATGACTATGTGACTGAATGGAGACTGGGACTACGGAGCTATCAAATCAGGAATGATCCAGCATTAAAATGTATATAATGTTCTCTGATTGGTTTATTACTAACAGAGTCTTGATTGGAAGTTCAGCACACTACCACTAGACCACTGAAGCTGGTGATATTGAATGAAGTGTTTTCAGGCTCATAACACTTGCTTAGGCCTTGCCCACCTGACAAAAGCGGCACTGGTCAATGTTCCCTGAGACAATAGCACGACTGTCTTGTGACTAAATGGTACTACCTTTAGACAGCTGTATTATGGCATTAATATGTGTCGATTTCCACAAATAGTCTGCTTAACACTAACAGTCAGTTTAATTCATATGTATAACTTAGATAATTTTTGATTAAAAACTTACATTTTACAATAACACAAAATAATCTTCATTCTGATATGCGTGATTTAGGTTTGTTTGGGATACTGTGCTCTGCCATTTGAAGGTTGGCCAGTATGTCAGGGATTTTGTCTGCTCTATCCACATACATGTTTCAAGAAACTGACCTTTGATTGTATTCTTAAAAGAAAAACACAAACCTAAAAAGCATATAACTGACTGCCCGCAATTTTGGAGCAATGAGTATCCATAGCATTATAAATCAATACATTTCTTAAAGAAAATCATGCGTCATAAATAAAATACTTTACACTAGCTGATAAAAATAATCTCTTCTTACCCTTTTTCAATCAAATTGTTATCTCTGTTCGAGTGTTACAGTTATATGCCTTAGATAACCTTAATGTAAATAAAATAGAAAGTTATTTGATATTTATAACTTGTTGAATAACACATGTGAAAATTGTAATATAAATAATGACACATTTCTATTGAACTGAAAAATACTATATTATTACCATCTTTATTCGTACTTATTAGTACACATTTTAATATGAATTGGTGTATATATACATAATTGCAAACATTTTTGTTTCAATTACAGCATAAACAGTTAATCAGTTCTTTAAGTTTGTACATGTTAAATATACTGCATTCATAGAGTCCATCTCTCACTGCACAAAGTTCATATGTAGCCTTTGCCTCACACAAAATAGAAGAATTCTTGCAAACATTGTGACAATTTTGCCTCCTATATTATACAAGAGAGATGGATAATATAATAGTATATATATAGATTTTATTGACATGTAAAATATCATAAATGATACATATGTCATTCAGTTAAAAGATAACATGAAAGAGACATTAATGTAAGTACAGAAAGCAATAAAATTTCAATAATCAAGGTTCCAGCCACCAAGTTAACTTATAATACGTGTTTAAAATCCACATACACAATAGAAAAAAATACAAGCCGCTAATAAAAACATTTCACTCTCAAAGTCCAAAACATGACAAGCACATCATAACTAATAAGCTAATAAACTAAATTAATAACTGTGTGGATACAGGAGATGGTTTTCTCTACACATCAGCTTGAAGGAGAAACTTTCCTAAACTAATTAATAACTCAGGTTCCTTGTTTGTCATTATTGCTGTAAACTTAGTTATATCATCTAGAGACAAGAAGTTGTTAATAAATTTAGTTGCATTCAAAAAAAGGTTAACACGGTGTTGCTCATTACCAGGACAGACAATCAAACAGTGAATTTCGTCTTCTACAAAGTTTAACGTATACTTTTCACATATTCTATTTGGAGCAGGAATTATTGGTTTATGGTGTCGACCTGTTTCAATCTTCAGGCTATGTGAACTTGTCCTAAATCTAGCTATTTTAGTTAACACTTTGCGAATTTGTTGCAATTCAAGATAAGGTTCTATTCTACAATCAGTTTTAAATAGTTTATATGTCCTAAGTTTTGGTTGTTGTGAACTGTCATTTATTGCATTTATAAGTCGCTCATGTTCGGCTTCATAGAGTCTTAGTTTCACTGTGTTAGAGATATTATCAATGTCAAAGTTTCTGAGGTTACTAATATCATATTCAATGTTGCAGTTATTTAATACATGACACACTTTACTGAACCAGTTATTTCCATTTACTGCATTCACATAAATTTCCTTCTGAAAATTTAAACATTTCTTAAGTAAACTGTCATCAGGTGCTCTTTCCAATCTTATCCAGTAATTCACCATTCTAATTTTCTGTCTGACATGCAATGGGAATCTACCTGTTTCACCATAGACTGCTAAAGATGGTGTTTGTTTTCTAACTCCTAATATGTTTTTAAGATATGCAAGTTGCAAATTTTCTAATTCAGGCATAGATTTTTCACTTGTCCATATTTCACTATTGTACTCCAGGATAGGTAAAATATAGGTATCAAACATTCGAAGAGATAGCATGGGATCGATTTTTCCTAATGCTTGTTTTGAATCACCTTGCAGTGCAAAGAGCGCTTTATGAGCTTGTGTTGAGAGGTATTCCGTCATCTTGCTATGTATTCTACGCTTATTAGTAAGCATATGGCCAAGATATTTGAAGCTGTCAACATTTACTAGTTTTTCCCCATTACAGAAGAAGGTGCTTATTGCTTTGTTACCAATCTGCATCACTTTGGTTTTACTAACATTTACAATAAGGTGCCATTTTTTACAGTAATTATGAAGTGAATTTATACTATTTTGCATGCAATTAGGAGAATCAGCTACAAGTGCGATGTCATCGGCATACAATATATGTGTAAGAGTAAAATCACCTAATGTTATTCCATAAAGCATATGGCCAAGATATTTGAAGCTGTCAACATTTACTAGTTTCATGTATATAACAGAGTAAAAATTACTTGCAAACCAAACCTGCTGTAATTATTACACCTTTCCTTATATACTACTTTTATTTAAATAATAATACTTTTTAATACACAGTATTATGTAAGAATGATAACATCTCCAACTATTCGCAAAATCTCAAACAAAGTATACTAAACAAAATGATTCAAATTTTCTTTTATTTTTATAACGTAAAGCAATATGAAGTTACAACAGCCATATTAAAATTCATACCAGTATATACAATAAACCACCATCTCATTTCTTCATTTCATCTCTGCGCTTTTGTAAATATTCATAGTACTTTTCCCATCCTTTTTCCAATTCCTTGTCCGTTAGTTTCCGTCTCATCGTTTTTCGTATTTCTTTGACAGTTGGCTGGAAGACGTGTTGATCAGGCTTTTTATTTTCCTCTCTCTTGGTGGTATAATTCCAGCTGGGGTAATTCTTCCAAACCAGTGATAAACTTGGCGTAATTCAACCACAAGGTAAAATTCTTCTGTCTGTAGTCTGTTCGCAGTTCAACCTGAGAATTACACGATAATCAATTACGCTTTCAGTCAGTCAATCAGTAAATTAATCAGTGTGGTAAGAAGTCACCCAGGGGAATTTTTAATTTTTCCATTTAAGTGTGTGTGTGTGTAATTAGGGCTTTACATCCTGTATTTCTGCACCAGTTGGGCTAATTAGGACAGGCTGAGACCATGGCAATGAGACGAAGGAGGAAACAGCCATCCAACTTAGGCTCAACCAAGAATCGAACCCAGGACCCAGCGGTTCAAAGCCCAGAGCACTACCTCTGAGCTAGGCCCCCGCCCTTTCCATATAAGACTAATGGCTGGATAAAATAGTATAAAATATACATGTACAAGAAAATTCAGTTTGAAGTTTGAAGAGAAACCATTTAAAGCTGGTGGCCATTCTACATACAGGTGTAGTATGATCCATCATCACTAGTCATTCCGTTAATGAGTGGTACTCTCCCCTGATTCTCATATTAACAAGATGATCATGGAGGAACTTTCCTTCGCCTGGTCCATCTATGACAGGGGCTAAGCTTTGACAGAAATAACCGGGCTGGAAGAAGAATTGATAGATCATATCGTAACAGTCAATGAACCCATAGAGCAACATAGAGTTTTGTGGATGAAGAAAGGTTATATTTGGGTAACAAAACTCGAATTTGAACAACCCAACATTCTCAATTGTTGATATTCCTCACTGAGTAATACAACTTACTGATGAAAATATAATAGTATCAGTATTTATTACATCTCTAATCTTTCTACACGTGTTTCAGTAGAATAAAAAATTTGCTTCCAAGTAAAAATAGTGTTACAGTGCACCATATTTAAATTAAAGTAGTTTTTTTTAAACAAAATATTTGATGGCAAAAGCCAGAAAGTTTCCTTTCCTTAGGATTGACCATCGTCTAGTGTAACTTTGAAGTAGTCAAAGTAAGCCAGGTTTATTCACTTCGTGTAAAAACTTGAGAATTATGTAGTTCTCTTTCCACAAAGTGCTATCAGCTTTTGAAGAGGATTACACATGCTGCAGTTAACTAAGTTAAATGGACAGTTTACTGAAAATAAAATACTATGGTAAATGGTCAATGTTCAGATCAATTTTCTCTGCCAATTATGGAGGCCTAACTCAGTGGTAGCTCGCTGGGCTTCTGACTACTGGGTTTCAGGATCGATTCCCGGTTGAGCCTAAGTTGGATGGCTGTTTCATCCATCATCTCATTGCCATGGTCTCTGCCTGTCCTAATAATGCATTTTCAAGAAAGCTTCTAGATATTTCTGCTAGGTGGCTACTGCAGAATGGTGCTATCCAATTGGTTGCGCAGCTTCCCACCCTAGATTCTGATTGGTTGAAACAAGGGGACCCCAAACTGCAGTATTTCCAGCACATTGATGCCGTATGCTTTAATTAATTTTGTCTCTTTTACTAAGTAAATTGAATATAACTAATAAAATGACAACACTTATCTTGTAATGAAAAGTAAATTGCCTTATAACAAAATACGATGTGCTGTGGAAATAACCTTATTGGCCCTGGTGCAGAAATACAGGATGTAAAGCCCTATTCCACCCACCCTTATCATTGCCGATGATTTCGAAATACCGAAGATTAACCAATTGCCATGAGCTTAGTACAGTTTCCCAATCCATCAAAGACATTGTGTTGTTTTTCTGTCATGCTACAGGCTGTAAAACACTTTACTGCATGCTGAACTGTGAAACAAAACAAAAACAGTGAAAGCTTGATCATGCTTTGAGCCAATAACGAAGTTATTTTGGCATTCTGCATGGCAACTCTTTAATAGTTAAAGAATGAAACCTGTGTGATAAACAATCATGTAGGCCTAGCAAAGTCAATGAAATACTCAATATCGCCATAATTCGTAAAGTATAAACGCAATTGCATTTCTTATTAATGACAACATCCTTTATTCATAATATGCTTATAAATACTAACAGTAATATTATGCAAATCATGCCAATGTGTCAACAAAAAAATTAATAGGTATACACGATTCATATATGACTGATATAAATTGCCTGTATTCCAAGAACATTATTCTGGCACTGGCTCAGACATAACACATTAAATTCTGCATTTGATTTTCAACCTTAAGCATGAAACATTTTTGTCTCAAATATATGACATACTTTTCACATCTGTGGGAAACCGCTTGGGTATAATCTGGCTGTGCACTGATTGGATTTTTGGTTTCACCGAGGAAACTGAAATAAACAATCATTGTAATGCCTAGTGGAAAAGTGGTTACACTGGCAAACAATGAAAACTGTTCATATTGGTTGTTATTTTAAGCCATGATAAACCATTGAATATCTCTAACCAACCCTGACTCTTCATACAACTAAGTAGTCAACATTTTAGGATAATCTCTCTGTTGGTCAAAACTCAGGGCTGGCTGAGCAAATTCAATAGCCTTTGGACAAAGCTTTTGCAGTTACCAAGCAAGACAAAGCAATGATCTACATCACATAAGGACTTTGGCAGAAGTTATTCCAACACACTTTTGTCACCACTAATATAATAGGCACTCAAAGGACTTAAACAATTGGGATATATTCTGAAATACCTCAATTATCAGAGTTGAGGATACATACTTCGTAGTTCGATATCAATTAGTATACGGGTGGATTAGAGCTTTACGTCCTGTTTTTCTGGGCTAATTAGGACAGGTAGGGACCATGGCAATGAGATGATGGATGAAACAGCCATCCAACTTAGGCTCGACCGGGAATTGAACCCGGGACCCAGTGGTTGGAAGCCTAGTGCGCTACCACTGAGCTAGGCCCCCACCCATCAAATAGTATACAGCAAACCGATCACTTCGGCATATTACACATCATTGAAGTTAGGTAAGTACTTTTTTAATTATCATAGTTCTCAAGTTCTATATGGCATTGTTGCAGAACTGTTAAACTCAGCTGTATGTGTATTTCAGCCTGTGAATACAACATGCAATATATTTTTCTTTTGGGATACTTGCGAAAATAAATCATGAAAATTGATGGTTTATGGTGCATTGCAAGGATGTAGAGCTTAATGTGGTGCTTGTTCTATCTTGTAGATAGACCAGGTAGCATTATCATGATTATCGAGTAAAAAAACATCTTAGCCAGTAAGAGACCTGGATTCTCATGACGTCCTTCATTTCCAAGTTTATGAACTCTGCTGTAGTAATGCATTAAATAACACTTATAAATATACAGTGTAATGTATCAGTGCTCAACATTTTCTGTATACAAATCTATGATTTCCAAATATAAGCCAAACACTGTTGATTTTAAATTATAAACTTTATTGGTAAAATGCCTTTTCTAAAGCAACCATAGTTAGATTACAAAATTAGTTTATAATCAGTTAATTCTTTGGGTTGGACACATTTTCAATCTTCTTCAGAGCTGCTGTCACTTCTTGTCTTCTTTCTGGAAGTCTGTTGAATATTAAAATAATATATATATATAGCTTTATTGACACTTTTTTATATCAGAAAAGATACATATGTCACATATATCTATAACTCAATTCACTAAGTCTATCTAAAACTACACCTAAAGAAGTATGATATACAAGTTCTCATTATTTTATACATAATATATAGCTTCACGTTCAAGGTGCCAGTTGCCATAATTTGATGTTTTCTGGGCAGAGTCCTGCTCTTAGACATTCAGTGTTAAAGTGAAATAATATATAAGCATATATACATATAGGATAGTGGATAAATCACAGATCAAATCACAAGTACTGATTACAAATAATGTTATTATAAGTCTTTGCAATATCATGTCACCAATTGAACACTGGCTGATCAGCAGACATTTATAATGGTGGAGTGGTCACAAATTTAGCAGGTTTTACCAAAACAAATACTTCGCCCAACATATATATGCACAAGAACGTGCTTCTGAGCTCCAGATGATGTCATGTCAATTTCGGTCACCCTTTGGTCAAAGGGATCCATCAGCCAATGAGAGTCCTGGATTCACATGACGTTCTCTGGAGTTTAGTTTCCAAGTCTATGAGTTTAGCTGTAAAGTTGGAAGTATATTGACCTGGTCTTGCATGGGTGTAAGTATGGTGGGGTTGCGTAGATTTTTAAGTGAGAACTAAGTTGTTTTATTACTATAATTGACAAAATTTATTAACGCATTGAATCTGCTAATATATATATATATATCATCTTTATTTCGTACCCAGTGGCACACATAAAATTGGAAACGTTTTAACAATACTAACATTTATTTACACCTGATTTTTAAAAGATAAAGTTTAATTAACAGAAATTTGATATATGAGTTCATTCACTTCATCAATTGTCAACATGCAATGCATCTCTCTGTCCCTCACCAAAAGCAGTTCCTTGAGGGTGTATGTCATACACTGGGCATTAAGAGTTTTACATGTCTTCATGCAGTGAGATTTTGCATTGTTATTATTTGATACACAATATATATATATACGTGACGCGACTATTTAAACTTTAACCGAGACGGTATTCCAAATCCAGCGTCGTTTTGATATCGTCGACCTCTCGCCGACTCGAAACGATTTAGCATGCTATCTGGGAAGAGCCCATTGGCAATATATAAGAAAGTAAAAATTCTGAATCTTACCTCATTCTGTTCAGAGGAGTCATCCCTCATAGCCAGGTCTCGCTCATTGTAGGGTAAGAAGTCTGGGTCGTCTCTCTCCAGTAATTCCATCTCAGGAAGTGGCGGAGCCTCAACTGACCGAACCTGAAAATTATAACAAATTTTAAATTGGATGGTGAAGAGTCCAACATATATTTTTATGGGATAAAGAAAGTTATATTATCCGAGTCTAAGATAAGGCCAATATAGTGTTCTCAACATTGCACAACACACACTGCAGCTGTCCAACATACACTGCAGCCATCCAACATACACTGCAGCCATCCAACATACACTGCACCCATCCAACATACACTGAAGCCATCCAACATACACTGAAGCCCTCCAACATACACTGCAGCCATCCAACATACTGTACTGCCATCCAATATACTCATACTCTAATGACGTCCAACATGTACCCATGCTTGGTAACCATGAAGCATTCTGATTGGCTCACAGCAGCAGAGTGAAGAACATAGCCATTATGTTTTTATGTTATCCTTATAACTCAAATGAAACGATAATTGTGTGCTGCAATGTCTTTCTTTTCACAATTATTAATTTATGTCTATGATAACTTGATGCTGTAGCCTGTTTTTTATTGTTCAAAATCGTATAATTTGATGAAAATAATATATATTGAACGTTGAAAGTATGTAATTGGCTAATAATTATGCACATAATTAACTACAATGTCTTCTGGCAATACAATAAGTCTCTTATGGTTCTACTGTGAATAATTTATTGCAAATATAGCATTTAGCAGTAATCAATAATTTGTATAACAAAGAAAATGTTAGAGTGTTAACTAGACAATGCACAAACAAAAACAACAACAAAAAACAGCACAACTTACTTTGTTCAGTTCTTCATCACCTTGGTCAAGGTCTCGTTTGTTGTCAATAGCTTCCACCAGAGACCTCATCTAAAAATTGAAAAGTTGACATCACCATTTCTTTTTTTTTTTTAATTTTAGAAACAAATTTACTGTCGATTATATAGCTAGAAAAAATAAAAGCATAACAAAAAAAAGTAGTTTAAATACCACGTTTATTTCTATAAATATATCTTAATAATGATTTGAGTAACTATATATTTATAACTATAAGTAAATTAAGTATCCAGTCAATTTTTGAAAATGTGAACGATACAAATAAAGTGTTTACTGTAACAATGGCAGTGTTTCATTGCAGTTAGAGGGACGTCGTTTCAGGGGGGGGGGGATGTGGGGGATATATATCCCCACTTTTTGAGAAGGGGGGATGATCAATGCAATCATCCCCCCTTGAAATCAACAATGAAAATCCTTTTTTCTACACATTTTTCTTTGGAATATTTGTTTAGTAGTTTTACACTTCATATCACATACCGGTACAATTGTATGCATCTAAAAATAGTTTGGCATCAATGATCCAGCATTGTTTTATCTCTTAATAAGTATCCGCACGTGAACTGCAGCCACTTTTGCGCGAGTCAGAAAGTCACAGTGCGATAGACTGAAGTACATAGGCCTGCATCCCCCCTCCGCCCGTCAATAGAAATCGACACCCCTGTTTCATTGACAGTGCATAAACTTCCATGGAATGGTAAAACCACATTACCTTAGAACCCACGTCTTCATCAAGATCTCTCTCAACGAATGCGGGATCTTCCACTGAGCGAACCTTGTTCAAAGAATGAATGTACCTGATATACTGCTGTGGAAAACAATGTGTGCGCATTCATTAGATAGGTAAGATTATGAAACAACTTATTGTAATTCAAGGTACTAACTATTTTGGCAGTGCAATTGATCAAAGTTTATGGAAGCTTCGCCATTGGGGAGAAAAAGTACCACAAGAGGTCACGGACACTGTAGCAGATAGGTCCTAAGTATTGTATGATGATGTCATATATATTGTGACGTCATCCATGCAACAATGGTGTGTTTATGTCCTCTTATTGTGGCCCCTGTAGGCTCTGTTACTTTTTCTCCCCACTATTAGACTGCTTTTTTTGTGTAAACTTTTATATAATTATATTGATAGAAAATCTCCCATAGATGCTTATATATAAAGAATAATAAAGAAAGAAAGAAACTTAGGTGTAGGTGAATAGTCACCTCTTTTAAATCTTCTTCATCAGGGTCATTTCTCACTTCTTTTGGCTATAAAGATAAACAATTAAACATGCATATATTATATAGATAATATATAGGTAGGTCTATTGTTTCATAAAATAAAGAAAACTGTGCTACTAAATTATACCACCAATCCAGCTAAATATAGATTTTAGAATTACGAAATACTATTCAAAGCAAATGATGATCTCATTGCAGTCAAAAACAGCTGAATGTTACCCCATAATTAGTGTTTCATCAAATTTGCAATTGCTTCAGGCAGCTACAGGTAGCTATTTAAAGTCAGCCACTTCTAAAAAGTTGCACTGTAACTGTACAATTAATCCTAGGCCCAAGTCGTGAAAAAATACTTAAAAAATGTACTGCAACTTTACAGTATGTTGTGTGAAAGACTTGCAAATCTATTAACAATGTCAAGGAAGAAATATGTTTGCAGTGTCTTAAGACCTGTATGTTGAGGCAATTTTAATTATCCACCCATATGATTGCCATTTCATCATTACATTTGCTTCAGACAACTATTCCCATAAGGCCTAGTGCAAAAATAATGGACCAGTTCATTTGGTTATAAAGTCAAAACGCCTCAAATTTTCGGAGAATGCTCACAACATCTACCAAATATAAGATAAATATAAATAACAACTTTAGATTAAGTAGTATAGCTGTATTTAATGTGAGACTATGACATCAAAGGCTTCATTATTTTTGCACTAGGCCATTAACAGAGTATATTGCAGATCAGAAGCACATTATAACACTCACCCAAGCTTGGACAGTAACAATCAAAACACAGAGACAAACGACCAACTTCATGCTCCTATATTCCAAGTTCTACTCATTCAAGAAATGCTCCAAATATACTGAAAATTTCTAACACTTCAAACTCTCGCGAACAAGTGACACAGAATATTGGAAGCGCTGCAGCACAACGTATCCATTTAAACTGTTGTATTCATTTCAAGGATGGAGTAACTAGTTAATTAGAAATTCAATATCCATATTCGATATCTAGCTCCGTGAGTTGAATTATATTATCTAAGAGATGAATGCTGTGAGCTTATTAATTCATTTAATGGTTAACACGATAGGCATTGGAATTATGTACTACGTTAATTGTCAATCAAGCATTGATGTATATTGTTTCATATAAACATGAGTAGGCCTATAACTACCAGGAAGATAACATTAAAATAAATTCAGATTTCAGTAATTTCACTCATATCAATTGTTTATATTAATTTGTCAATAAATATAGGCCTATATATAGTAATCTTCAATATTAATCACACAATAATTCATGAAAGCTCTGAAATTGTATCCATTGTATTTCTGACCCTCATTGTAGTTCTATAGTATCCGTAAGGTGCGCAGCATGACTGCTGCTTCCACAGACGCCACCTAGTGTTAAGAAGACTTCTAAAAAATGAACTCAGTTGGTTACTTCCCCTTTTATTGCAAAAACAAAATTTATTGGCCATTAACAAATAACAATGAAGCAACGGAATTTTTACAGAACATAAACACATCATCAAACAATAATTATTAACATTGTTTAAATAACACAATATATAAATGAAATATTTTTGAAGTAAAATTATGTTTGACAATCAAAAGTATTTCTATAAAAATAACCAATATTTCCAATCCATCATATACACATTGATTAATCATATTCTGCACTAAAAAGACATGTAAACTGAGACTTGGTCCAATGTATGAATTATATTTTACATGATTATTTTTTTTATAAATGTGAATTATATTTCATCAAATACATGCTATGCACACTATGTTCATATTTGTCACCATATTTGGATTATAAGATTTTTATATTTCATGTTTATGTTTATATGGGTTCTTATCTTGAAATAGCAATCATTGTAAGAAAATACATATTCAGATATTCCAACTAAGAACATTTATAGATCACAGCATACAACTTTTTTTTAAATAAATTGTTCTTTGTGGTATGCATTTATGCTGTCTTTTTAGTAATCACATTTTGTACAATCAGTTTTGCAATATTTCCAATATTTCAAATTAGTTTTGCAATATTTTCACTTCATATTTCCAGACATGGAAATGTCGATAGGGTCAATATCACATTGGGTAGTTCCACGACGAAAGTTAAATACAAGGCGAAGTTGCAGCCTTTTTCATTTACCACTATTATGTTCAGCAAGAGCCTTGCGAATTTGACTTTTTTGTAAATAAGCATCCGAGAGTGGATGAAACAACACTAGAGTCGATATGAGAATGGCTAGGAGGAAAAACCAAAAAAATAAGCGATCCAGCACTTCGGCGACCCTGCGCCAATCTTTACCATAATCCGCATCGTGAAATTCCTCTGCGGGTGATGCGGGAGGATCTGCGTAGGGATCATCGTTATCTGCGTTTAGATGATTAGAACTATTCGCTTTCATGTTGGTAGGATGGAGTTCAATGATAGCAGTCCTTTCGTCCCCATCTTGTTCGATTCGAACGCTCGCGCGTCTGTAAACGCGATTCCCTATAGTTCTTACGGGAGATTGTTCTTTGGACTGTTTGTTAGGGTTGTAACATATTCCCAGCATCCTAGCCATGTAAATGAGCACACACTTCCTGATCCAGACAGGAACAGGTCTGTCCGTAATGTGGTGCAGGTTGAGTACAAATACTGTCAGTACCATCGAAAGGGTAGTGATGGCCATTGTGCATGTGAGATAAATACCTGAAATTGATAAAAGATAATGATGCAATTGGCACATTTAATAGTGAGTTTGATTTAGAAAGTTATATCAAGTTGATTCTGAACTCATATCTGAAAGTCTCCTCTTTGCAATGATGGTAAGGCTGTGAGTGAGGAATGTACACTCCAGTTATGCCTGTGTACTTAGTTATCACATGTCTTGAGATAAAATGTTCACACATAGTTTTGATGGCTTTAAGAAATATATTAAGAAAATAACCATCAACTCATATTCAGATCATTGCTCGCTACCAACCTGTTTTGTCTGTGAAAGAAACTGTTAAAAGTATTTACCTAACTCCGATCAGTATATCCTAATCTTTAACTATTTATTATATATTTTACAAATAGCTAGTACTGATTTCATGTGAGTGATCCTTTCCAGTGAAGCAGCAGTCTACTTTGCAGTACCTTTCTTCTGATCTGCTAAAATGTTTATTGCAAATAAAACATTTACTTTTTACTATAGGTGGTCCCTCGATAGCAGCACCTAAATGCCTTAGAGTGTTCTCCTCCACTGAATTATTTTTATTTTTATGTTGATTATGTATAATTTTGTTAAATATAAACTCGAATTATTGTACGATTGATGAATTGAAGTCAAAGCATCCGAGAGTGCAAAGTTAAAGTATCAATATTTCAAAAATATTTTACTAGGTCTAGGTCTGTCTTAGACTGCATTAAATTATATTATGATAATTGTGAAGATTAAAGTATGCCAGTAGGCACTGAAGGAGCTACAACATATAAGAGGTACTCAGGTGGTTATGCCTTGGCCTATAAATGCTGATGAGGTGTATGAATTATAAGAGTACCTCTGCACTAAGTTAAATTGATATTTTCTTACTCACAACTATTACTATTTTTATACTTTTTAATATGATTTTATTGTTTTTTTACTCTCATTTTATTATGTTCTGTTTCTACATGAGTACAAACATAAATATTGCTGGGTGAAATAAATATCTGAATCTGAATCTGCCTACCACAGACGCAAATGACCATACTAGTCTAAAACTAGTAAATGGTGTAAACCTATTCAAAATTTGGCAACTTTTTAATTTTATGTTTTACTGTACAGTTCCTTGTGCTTTTGGACCTGTAAAACAGGATAGATCAATAATTAAACTACCAAATGAAAGCCAATATCATGTTTTATAGGAATAAAAACAACATATTTTATGAAACACGTGTTTGCAGTGAGAATAATCGCCAAAAATATTTTTAACTGCGAAAATTTCACGTAGCCATGGTGAAAGTTGCCAAATTTTGAATAGGTAAAAAAAGCTGTTACTATATGGCCAAATGTCCTTTTTTTTTGATGAGAAGAATAAACGCATGGAGAAAACACATGGTTTTTAGCCGATCATAATGAGGCAAAAACCAATGCAATTTACATGCGTTTATCCAAACGCATGGAAAATGCACGTGGCACAATTGGCCATGTACTTATCCCTTTTCTCCTCCTGAATACATACCCAACAATGGAATGTGATCAGATGTCTTCGGTATATTCCCCGCGACATTCAGTAAGAAAATCCTAAAAGACAGCAGTACGACCACGCCGATCTGGACTTTCTGGCCCGGAGTACAAAAGAATATAGAAAGCAGCAGTACGGAAGTTAGCATACTCGGAAGAATGACATTCATGATGTAGAACGTGTGACGTCTCCTCATGAACACGAGGAAACGAACGTTGCTGAAACGTTCATTCGGACAACATTCGTAAAAGAATTCTCCACGATTGGCTTGCGTTCCCATTATTTCCCATTCACCGTTGATTTTGTAAGAGTCCAAATTGATTGTGTCGCTGAAATGAAAGATTAAGATGTTATTCAGATTAAGTTCATTTGCATAGTCTAATCTGTAAGGGCGAAATAAATGTTGTACAGGATGACCACTTTCTAACTCGAAAATCTAGACTTAAGAAATGTTGTTGGCAGTGGCTAATTGTAGCCAAATTACAATTAATTTATAAGCTCAGTAGATCAAGCATAAATAGATAAATTATATGTGACAGCGAAATAAAGGGCAGTCCTTAATGACTTCAATAAAAGTTTACACAGATCGTATAAGAAGATTATCGTTGTAATAATTATATAGAATCGTTTTTTAATAAACTTTTTTCCTTCATCCGTGACATCATGAGGGTTTTACAGCAGCCACTGATTGGTCAATTCTGTCATCTGAACACTGTTGCAGATTAGAAACAGCAACATTTAAACTGGATTTAGTTAAACAAACTGTTAAGCTAAACTGTTTTTTATTAAACTTCATTATACCAGATAGGCATTCACAATGCTATCGTGTTTGGCTTTGGTTTCTTTAGAAAATAAAGCATGCAATTTAAACGAACACAACTGTGACATCATGTTCTCGGAATAAACTGAAAATTGAAGAACAATTCTATGTAATTATTACGACGATCATAATGTGAATAGAACTATATTGTGCACTGAATACACATATATACATCTGACTTCTGATACAATTGGACATTTATTATTTGCTTTTATTAGGATTTCATTGCTCTGGATTCTAGGGTTAAAATTGGATAGATGGGTCAGTTTAGCAATAGGCAGCATGGAGGTATCCAAAGTGGCCCTGCTACGAGTACCTCTCAACTAAAAAGCATACTTAGGACTAGTGAGGTTCATCTTGTAAGTGTGATACGACCAAGCTCCAAAGACCAGTTCGCATATCTGTTTGTCGAATGGATAATACGTGATGTCGATTTGGCACATGGTTTTGAACACTCCTCCGGGTTCCCATCGGATAACTCCGTCATAACGGATGATGGCTCGGAACACATTGTAATCTTCGTAGATCTTTTCAGCTCTGCAAAAAAAAGTGACGTTACATAGTGGGTCTTCTTTTTGGTCTTATTTCATCATCTTCCCAGTGAGGCTATTCATTGTCATATTCATGTATATGATAATTTATACAGTACATGTAAATAAGCAATTGTCATATACATGTTTAGTAGTAATTGAGAATTGCTCATTTACATGTATCCATGACCTCTCATTCATTCATCTTTCTTTTTTTACTTTTTTATTATTATCATTATTTCTCTTTTTAAATTATAATTATTATTTTTATTTATATTCAAAGTTAAATTTACCTATGTGTGTGTATGTTAATGTTATATGTGTAGTATGTATGGTGGTGTATGCGATGAAAAATAAATAATTCTGTCTGTCTGTCTGTCTGATCCATGGATTCAGCAGTCGTATTTTTTAACGCAAGAGTGGAATTAAAATGTTACAACTCAAACTTGTACTTTGTATGAAACAGACCTAAAAGATGGAAAACCACAATCTGAGGTATGTATAAATACAATTTTCCTAACAGAGTTAGTTTTGAAAAATATCGAAAAAAACTAACAAAACATAATGATTAAATTCTAAAAATGTAACCTTGCTTTTGTCGATCTGTACAACGCTTTACTTGCATGCTGTATTCTTTCTTATACTATACTTCAATATAAGCATAAGTTCCACCACAACCCCTATAATCACTTCACCCATATATACTGTTTCTTGCTAACTTTGCCTCAAGGCTACTCTATTGAACCTGCTTTATTTCCCTTAGGAAGCATCCGCACGATTTATGCCACCAACTCCCTTTAAATTGTTTTGTACCACACAGAACCTTAGGGGATGACATGCCACATTGAATAACAGACTTACATGTTCTTGCTATGTGCAGTGTTATTGTTATGAATTATATAACAGTGATGTGTGGTTATGTTGTGTATGTAAGTGTTTATTACATTTGCAAAAGCTATGTGGTATTTGTAACATAAGATGGATAAGACAGGCTTGTATGGGTTCTTATACAAGAGCTGGATGTGTACTGTGTTGGCACCCAAGAAATGAAGGAACGTTCAACAAGAATACATCCCAGAAGCTTACGGAATGATGGAATATTGTTTTATGTCACATTTTATATAGTATTATATTCTCAGACTTCAGATCATATACAGGCTGCTTGTTCATTTGAAGACAAAACATAAAAGACTTTTCCAATGTTTTAATGTCTCAATGCTACTGGGTCTAAAGCTTAGTCAGATCATATGATCAGCTGCCAGAGGCAGACATAATGATGAGATAAGGCTTGGAGGCCAATGCTACGTTACATATTAATGGCTGGGGTTTCTTACTTGCCTCAGCATAGACACCGAGTACAAGGTGCCTCCAATTTGCGTCTCATGCGATCGACATCCAGCTGAGATTTAGCTCACAAAGAGAGCCTGGGCCGAAGATCGAACCCGGGACCTCCAATAGAGCTGGCCAATAGATCCCAATGTAAACCACACGATAATGATATATTAAATTACTTTAAATTGTAAATGTATGCTGTTTCCCAGATGGCATGTATGCATATTCCCAGATGGCATGCCAAGTTAGCTGAAAGTTGGCATAATGTTGATCTGGCATGCGCCATGCTGGTTTATCATTAAACCGATTTGTCGTAATTGGTTCTGGGTTCCGGCTAACAATTAGCCGATTGGTGCCATTCCTGGAATTATGCTTGGCTAACCTTAAGCTAATGTTTGGTACCAACATTAGAACAAACTTTTAACAAACTTATAGAACCAACTATAATTGGCAGCTGTATGTCAAGCCAATCATCTTTATGTACAAAATAAGGCAAGCATAGAAAATGTAGTGGTATGTTATATTGGCACTTCAATTAGTCTCATACCATGGGCCAAGAGACCGCATAGGGTAGACACCAAAGTTGAAAGAAATACATATTAAACCAGCTATGATTTAATAGTTTTTTTAATAATATGTACATATATATTAGCTTTATTAGTTGCTTTAATGCACTATTGTTGAAATATGATGTAGTTTTGTTACATCGTTTTAATATATAAATATATGGGATGACCATGGAACAATCAATTTTTGCGTTGGTAAAGGTCATTTTGGCATCTGGCCGCCAGTGTGTCATACTTAAATGGAGGTAATTTTGTGTACTTATTTCAAATTGTATATATTTATCTAACATGGTCAACAAAATCATGTATCTTGAATATTTTGCCTCAATTTGGAATGAAATCTGGGGGTCCTTCCAACAGAATATGATATTTTGGGTAACAAAAAACTACAGCTTTATATCATGCATGAAAAATTGACTATAAACAAAGCATGGCTGCCCTTACTGTACAGTTAGTTTCATAAAATACGGTTGACTATATAGCAGTCTGTGGCGACCTGTGCCTGGCTGTGGTCTAAACATGCTAAAGCCAGCTGCTTCTGTCCACTTCTATAGCTAATAATCGACTGACATCTATAGCCAGATAAATATAAACCTTGGTAAATGTAAGAAATCAATCTAATATATCATAAATATGTACTTTTTGATCCGGGTTTAAGTAGCCAGCTATGACAGCTTTGTCTAGTTTCAATTTGACGGGTCATTTTTAATGAAACTAACTGTATGTAAGGAAAACAATCAGTGACCTAAACCCCACATACCACATTGCATGCCTGAAACCTTAAACCTAAGCGAAGCCCTGTTTTACCCATTTATCACCGCAAACTCAGGCCTCCAAAGGCCTCTGGCTTCCGCAATCAACTCAGTCAGGTTGCCATGTTTCATTGGGTCCCATGTAAGCCTCTCATCCCTCCAGTCCTGCAAATGACAATGGGATCAATGGTTAAATTAATGTTTGGTTAGTTATGATAAATTACACCAGAAGGAGACAGCTGCAAGTGCTGAAGTGTATTTGAAGATAGGTGGCATAGCAGTAAACTTGTTTGAATTTATATGACTAGCTATTACAATTATGAAATTTCGTATGGACAAATTGGATCTTAATTGGCTCAAATAATCTTAATCGTGACACTTATGAAACGAAAAATGGCATTTAATTTCACCTTACAGTTTTATGCTGTGATTCATATTTGTATATTGCTATAGAATATGAATTTGTTTACTTACTAATATTAAGAGTCCTGTAGTAGTCAATACCTGGCTTCTGACATCCTGAAATTAAAATACCAAACTATATGCATACATGTCACTGACCTCTCCTGAATAAACACATGTACATTATAATGTTGTGGTATTTTACATGAAGTGATGTCATGGACTGACATGTCATAGAAACATGCAATCTTCCATGTGCAGAGCATAAATCCTTTGATAACGAGACACTTTCTCCTAGACTGTATCTTAGATGAGTGTTTAGATATGTATCGGATGCTGTTACTTCAGGATCTGTTTTCTAGCTCAGTGGTAGTGCACTGGGCTTCCAACTGTGGGGTTCGATTCCCGGTTGAGCCTAAGTTGGATTGCTGTTTCATCCATCATCTCATTGCCATGGTCCCTGCCTGATCTAATTAGCCCATCAGGTGCAGAAATACAGGATGTAAAGCCCTCATCCACGCAACACTGTGGACATATTATGCATGGTTTTACAAAGCCTTGTAGGAATACTAGACACTGATTTTTGTACTAAGATAATAATGATCAATCTTAGAGTAATCCCAGCATTTAGGATCTACAGATGTACCTTGAATGATTAATAGACTTTTAAAACAAAATACACGTACATGCATCAGTAATTTTCTGAGACTTTCTCACTAGGCAGTAGGTGAAAGTTTCATTGGAGAAAATGTTCATTTAATGCATTTGCAGCAGAAATTAGAATTGTATCATCTAGTTAATAGCTCTCTTGGCAGCAAGAACCACCAAATGAGCAGCAGCCAGGATGTCACCAAATCATTATTTCCAAAAAACTTTGTGTCTGTCACAATACTTGTGACTGCATCAATACTCTTCAATGAAAACCGTGCTATTTTCCAAGTCTAATCTACATGATCTAGGCAGGGCAGAAGGCCCCAGATAGCGTCAGGGATGGCCCACCAATTTGCTCCTGGCGATAGAGGGCTTATGTTGTCAACGCACTGATCATATATGCTGATGGCTGTTTTAAGTGATGACAGCTATTTTATATCATAGCATGGGTTCAACACTTGCAGATTGAAAGGACTCTCATGGTATAGTGATAGGTTTTACCATTGCATTTTGTCTTCAGTGATATAAATGTTCGGTTTGTCAGCTAAACTTGTTTTAATGTGTTCTTAGGTGGTTACCTTTCAGATTTAAACAATTTATATTATCAACTTCTTCCCAGAAATCACATGAAATTTTTGTTTTAACAATTACAGACAAAACCTTTTGTATCAAATGTCACTTCCATAACACGACATAAGGTGTGAAATAATTTGTTTGCATTTGATTGGAGTTAGTCAGTTCTGGAACCACTACCACTGATGTTTATAACTACGATAACAGTTGTGGTTTCCTGTAATGATGTGTGTTTCCTGATCTAGGCAACGCAGAATTCATTGCATGTTTAATGAACAATTGAACATCTTACTGTCTATTGAAACTTGTGTGTGGGTTACCCAAACTAAGCATCTGAGTAGACATTTGAAAAATGCAAATGCTTTTAAGTCAAATGCAAATGCAAATGTTTTCAGATATAGAAATGCAAGTACAAATGTTTGCAATACAAATGCAAGTGATAATGCAAATGTGTTGAGATTTGAAATGAAAAAACTTAAATGCAAATGCGACATTTTCAAATGCAAATGCAAATGAATTTGCATTTATACACAACCCTGGTGTACTATGATAAGTCAACACAACATTTTTATTTGGACATCCCCACACCTCTTTATTTATTGTTGTAGTCTTATGTGTGTGAACAATGGAATTGTTTTTGCAAATGACAAGGCTGGGCTAGTTCATGTAACAACCACTGGTTGTGTCTGCATGACATAGGTACATGCTCTGGGGCAAGGTGCACCGGTAACTGCAATTAACGATCACAAGAGAGGGGTTGGGGCCTAGCTCAGTGGTAGCGCGCTGCAGTGCAGCCTATGTTTCTACTACCACACTGAACAGTATTAAAATCTCACTTTCCATCTACTTACCAAGTCTTTTATATGCAGCAGTGAGAACTGGATTGAGACCAGGACAGTCTTCGTGGAGTTAATGACAGGCCTGGCTGAAGGGTTGTAGTCTCTGAACAAAACTTTGAACAGTTCCTCCTCATCCGAGAGAGCATGGCAGGAATCTGAAAATCAAAAAATAAAAATGTTCTTGAATATCTGATAGCTGCTTGCGTTTAGATTACATTTGCTAACTGCTGTGTACAAGTCCACTGCCCACGCCATCTATATTCATTTTAATAAGCGGGCGCGCAGTGCGAACGTGTACAGATTCTCATTTAGAGCAACTCACCAAATTTCTCGAATAACTAACCCAGGCATAATTGACCTATGGTCCTCTATTCAATTTTGTTCATTATAATAAAAAAATACAAAATCGCCGGAATTAGGATATTATACGATGTTTACGAAGCAATCTAGAGCGGTGTAGATTGAACTTATTTGTTCGGTCAGCAAAACGTTGTACCTGCGTAGCGATCTCGTAAAAGTAGATCAGTGCAGTTTCTAGGGACCCTAAAGATTCAAATGCAGGTGATTTTTTTTTACGTTATAGGTTCAGTTCCATATGATGGGGAACTAAAGCACTGCCAGAGGTTACTGACATCGAATCAGATAGACATTGTTTGATAAAATATCATTAAATATTTCTTGCTTTTACTATCATACATGATAAATTTGTCAAAAATAACAGATAAAAACATGTACTAAGTCTACTTCTACTCACTATTTCTATATTCAGTATATTTATAGGTTATCACAAGGCAAGAGGCTGTATCTCCCTGGTATCATCACCCGAGACTCTGTATCATCCCGAGACACGAAGGGTCTCGGGATGATACAGGTTGAGGGTGATGATACCTGGGAGATACAGCCTCTTGCCACTGTGATAACCTATGTATCCCATGACTGTTTTTTTATAGCTAAAATTAAAAAAAACTTGACCATACACTCATCATAACAGTAGTCTGTAGCCAACATGCCTCCTCCAATTCAACAAGTTAGCGTGGCTTATAAGAATTTTTCTCATGCTTGATATTTCACAGTGTGATCAATTACTATGTCAAGATTTATCCCCTGCAATGTCGTAAATATTGAATAACTAGAACTGATGTTTTGTGTGTCTTGAGCAACCGAAACGGAGCTTTAAACTCAGATCTTCAATGCAGCTGAAGCTAAATTTAGCACTGCAAGCCTATATCGTCATTGATGACGTCACAAAAACGTCACTATTCCAGTCAGCTAAATGCCACAGTCGGAGCTGAAATGGCAGTGTTTGGATGCTTTTAAGTTTGTGGATTCCCTGTGGATTGGTTTTTGGGAATATTTCAAGAAATATGACAACTTCTGACTGATTACAAGCCCAGGAACAGACAGTTCACCTAAATTAATGGCCTCAGTGTCACACTTGAGTGGTGACTTGTTGTTGATCAACAAGTGTCAGTTTTGAGATCTCCTGCACAACATTTGAAGGTATTAGTACCCTCAGAAGTGTTCTGTAATTATAGAATAATGAAAGAAAAATAGTTTTTATCCATTTGATGAGTCTGAAAACTTTGTTACACTAATTTATGTAGAAAATGCCATTTGAACTGATGACGCTCATGACACACTGAAATCCCAAATTTGTCATTTTTTGAACAAAACAAACTGATAGCAACAGCATTTCATTGGCCAGTTCAGTTTTGGAGGTGTGTCTCTGAAATTTCTCCTGATTGGTGGAAATCAATATCATCCCTGTTTATTGGTTGCTCATTGGTTAACAATTTAAAAACCTGTATCATCCCTGCAGTTCTTGTCTACGATTGGCTGAATCTCGTATCGTCCCTCGAAAAGCCGTATCGTCCCTCCAAGCCTTTGATATCATCCCTCTGAGATCAATATCACCCAGGGAAAAACACCAGTATCAGGGAAAAACATGCTCAGTCATGGGATAAACATAGTATACCAGTTAAAGGTATACATTATCAATAGATTATCTACACAACAGTGGTCCCAGTTGCTGAACAATAGCACCGTCATATGAGCATTAAGTTTTGTTTACATACATTTGTTAAATATATATATATATAGAGACATATATCACATGTATACAGTAATCCTAAATACATGTATTACTGCAGTTAATACTGTTCATTATCACAATGTAAATTTAAGTATAACATTTGATTTAGGAGTATATACAAAAAGGCATAAGGCCAGGGGCGTCGATTCAGGAGGGGGTGTGGGGGATATATATACCCCCCCCCCCCCCCCACTTTCTGAGAAGGAAGGGGATGATCAATGCAATCACCCCCCCCCCCCCTGAAATTCACAAATGAAAATTACCCTTTTTCACACACTTTTGTTTTGGAACATTTGTGCTTTGTTAAACAGTAAACAGTTTTACACTTGATATCACTTATCAGTACACATTTATAAATTTGGCATCAATGATCCACCATTAATTTATCTCTTGGCCTGCATCCCCCCAATCCGTCAAGAGGAATCGACGCCTAAGCATTAGGTATATTAGAGTCAATGGTTTTGATTCAGCTTCTAAAACTGACTCAAAGGGTGAGTCAGACTCTTAAGTTTGACGTACCACTGAGTGAGTAGCTAGACAGGCATGACTGAGTGAGTAGCTAGACAGGCATGACTGAGTGAGTAGCTAGACAGGCATGACTGAGTGAGTAGCTAGACAGGCATGACTGAGTGAGTAGCTAGACAGGCATGACTGAGTGAGTAGCTAGACAGGCATGACTGCGTGAGTAGCTAGACAGGCATGACTGCGTGAGTAGCTAGACAGGCATGACTGATTCAGTAGCTAGACAGGCATGACTGAGTCAGTAGCTAGACAGGCATGACTGATTCAGTAGCTAGACAGGCATGACTGAGTCAGTAGCTAGACAGGCATGACTGAGTCAGTAGCTAGACAGGCATGACTGAGTCAGTAGCTAGACAGGCATGACTGATTCAGTAGCTAGACAGGCATGACTGATTCAGTAGCTAGACAGGCATGACTGAGTCAGTAGCTAGACAGGCATGACTGAGTCAGTAGCTATACAGGCATGACTGATTCAGTAGCTAGACAGGCATAACTGGAGCGTGCATTGTCCAGAGACTTGTGTTGGCCGCTGGGCTTTGTGATGTTTACCCACAGTGTTACCACCTTGCCACAAAAAGACTGCATTGCATTATGCAGCCATGCCAAGAATACATATCAGTAATGGACCTCATTAATTACTTCCCAACCAGTTAAGTTGGAACTTCCTTGAAAAAGTTGACCATACTACTTTGTTCAAAGTTAGCACTCAACCAGTAGAATCGAACCTATTGGATGGCTATTTCATCCTACGCCTAATTGCCTGGCATCTGTCCGTCTTAATTAGCCCGGGATCGAACCTGGTATGGGATCTTAAGCGGAGCTGAATTGGCAGATGCCTTAACCATTAGGCAACCCAGCTGCTAAAACTGCAATATAGTATCCATTTACAGCAGGGGACAATTCGATACAGGTGGCCATTAGGAGAGGTTTAGCTGAATATACGTAAAATTACACCACTTTCCCTTTGATGTTAGCAAAACATTCCATATGAAATTGGAGGTGACACAGCGTCCCCTTGTCACAACCCACTGACAGACTACCACAGCACGTCATGTATCTAGATTTCCACATGTATACAGTATTGGCCAATACAGCTAGCTGAGCTGCACCTTTGCTCCACCATACTAAAGAGCCTTATCAGAACACACCTTTGTAGTATGTGGATGGCAGTAGCAGATTGCAACTCTCTTATCTATTCTCTGGTACAGCACTGGGCCGGTTCAATTACACTGGGCTGTCACTAACATGCTTTACACTGGTGGGTCCATCAGAGAGGAAATTGCTACCTCCCCAGTCTGGGCCTTTGACTCATTCACTTTCGTGGAAGAATTGTATTTATTCTGATTGGTTGACCAGTAAAGAGTAACAATCAAAGAGCAGCTGAAACAGTAAGCAATCGGCATGGGAAAAACCATGTTGATTTCCCAATGGGTCGCTGATAGCTCCTCTGATGCCCATCTTCGTGCTTTAAAACGATACTGCGGCTGACTCGGATTGAATGTTAGCGAGCTGGGGATGACAGGCGGAGAGTTTAAATCTGCTGTGAAATCTTTAGAGGGCAGGAAATTGATCAGGTTATAAACAGTTTCACGATGAGTAAAATTCATTTAATGTCATCCAAGTAAACATGCAGAAAGTGGTGTCATCCGTAATGCAGCTCAAAGTGTCCTCCTTTGCATCCCAGGCAATATATCAACATGGACAGTCCCATTTTTTTTCCATTACCCAACAACTAAAAGGTCTAGAGCTACAATAATGAGGGTTTACTGTTACGCAACTAAAAGACTACAGTCCTCCTTAACTATAGAATTAACACAGAATAATATTATGCCTACAACAGCTCTCCATCTATCTAGCTCTCCCCACACCTATACACTAGCTCGCCCAATACCTAGCCAGACGAAATCACCCATTCGGGCTAAAACGTTATTAAACTCTATGCACCCACCCACCAGCAGAGAAATATCATATCATATTTTTATGCAAAAGTTTGACTTGGTAATAAATATATGACTGGAAAACACGTGGAAATTATTTTTGAATCCTCCTCATAAAATATGATATTCCTGGCTGTAACTATAACTGGCTAATTTAAAAGTTAGCTGCTTGTGTCTATTCCTAGCTTATAGCCAGCTTACACCTGCCACCCTATTTTTAAAGAAACTAACAGATAATAATTTATGAAAGCCGTTATCATCAAAATTATAGGTTTTCAAATTCAATGAATTTCGAAAACTCTTAGCAAGAAGATTTGAATGTCCACTTGGAAATCCGCTCCTGGCAGCAGCTTCTTTATTTAATAGATCCCATTTCAGATTCTTTTGTTTGATATCTGATTATGACAGCATCATTCAATCCCAGTGGAAGGTCTCCTGACATTTTGATAAAGGAGCTAGACCGATAGAATGACGGGAATGAAAACAAGGCAGCCTCATGTTGACATAATTGAATTTTGATGAACAATGGTGATTTGAGTTTTTGCTCTGGTGGGTTGGTTTTTGTGAGGTGGTGAGCGGGTTTGGTTTATTGGCTGTTCAGGTTGTTGTTTGGTGAGTTGGTTGGTTGTGGTGTGTTGTCTGTGTGACGTGCTGGTTGGTTAGTTGGTTGTTAGTTGGTTAGTTAATTGGTTGGTTGATTGGTTGATTGATGAAATATATTTATTCAGGGTAAGCAATTCAGTTACAAGAAAAGTGTTTCACAGTTGGCCCTGAGAATAAGTAACAAATAAAACATGTGAAGGTGGGTATAAAGTACGGAAGCCATTTTAGGACATGAGAAAAACAAATTTAAATTGTATAAACGATGTAGTAAATTGTATATACGAAATACTAAATTGTATATACGAAGTACTAAATCGTATATACGAAATACTAAATCGTATATACGAAATACTAAATCGTATATACGAAATACTAAATCGTACATACGAAATACTAAATCGTATATACGAAATACTAAATCGTATATACGGAATACTAAATTGTATATACGAAATACTAAACTGGCCATTTCTTAGTTAATATTTGGTCTACAGTCATGTTCAACCTATGTAGAGACTCGTCTTGGGCAGGGCTAGATACAGTTTAATCTGTGACAATGGCCACCCCGGAAAGTGACAATGGCATGTCCGTATACCCAGCTCTTTCTATCAGGCCCCAGTCTTCCCTTCCCTTCCCTTCTTAGTAGTATTTCCTTTAGTTGGGTTTACTATGTGATGCTGACTTTTAATTGTACCATGCTACATTTTAATAATATCTTGATCCATGCTAATTGAATATTGTCAAATTGCATAAGTATTACATATAACCTGCAATTATAGACCAAACATTGATGATATTAGGAAGGAGGACTTTAAAATAACTTTTCCCATAAATCTAGGAGGGATCCAAGATAGATAGATAGATAGATAGAAAGATAGACAAATAGATAAATTAGATAGATAGATATGGGAAATGCAGCCCTCTAAGGCAAGTTCTTGCCGCTATCGAGGGTTGATTGATGAGATGAGAGGGAGGAGGAGTCCACCCATGTTACACTCTTACCCCATGGGTGGGGTATTTTACTTGCCTTAGCATATGGACACTGACTGGTTATAATTTATCAGGGCCCAATAGATTCCAATAATATTGCTCAAATATAAAGGGGAGGGGAGGGAAGAAAAGGGAAAGCAAAGTAAACGGAAAGAGAAGGAAAGGGACAGGGAAGGAAAGGGAAGACTGGGGCCTGATAGAAAGAGAGCTCTGGGTTTAAGGACAAGCTTAGGGTAATTAGGATGTCATATTGTGAAACAAAGGTATTCCTTTTGAGTGCTGTTGTGCTGTACCTAGAATTTTCCAGTATAGAGTATTAAATAGCACTGTCCAAGGCGAGTCTTTAGATAGGTCGCACATAATTGTAGACCAAATATTAACAAAGATATGGCTGGTTTGGTAATTTGTTTAACAATATAGTAATTCGTTTAAACGATTAAGTATTCCGTTTATACAATTTAGTATATCGTATATTCAATTTAGTAATTCGTATGTACAATTTAGTATATCGTATATTCAATTTAGTATATCGTATATTCAATTTAGTATTTCGTATATTCAATTTAGTATATCGTATATTCAATTTAGTATTTCGTATATACGATTTAGTACTTCGTATATACAATTTACTAAATCGTATATACAATTTAAGTATTTTTTTCTCATGTCCTAAAATGGCTTCCGTAATAAAGTACAAATTATAAAAAAAAACAGTTAGGCTCCTTATTTCCAAACTCTGACTGCAGGTGCTGTCCATGCACTGAGCAGGTTGACATGGCCTCATTCAAGGGTTCGGTGATCCTACTAAACTTAACTTAAATGTCAGATTATTTGGTAACCTCAGGTAAGCAATATTTCCCATCTGAATCGACAACATAGTGGATATTGCTCATTTTTGTGTTAAAACAAATTTTTCGGACGTAAATAATGTAGGTCATTCAGCCCAGCAGCAGAGGGTTTATTGAGTAAAACCCTGAGGCCTAGCAGTGCTTTTTCCCCTAGAGACTATGCAGTGACAAAGAGACTATAAGGTGACTATGTGACTGAATGGAGACTGGGACTACAGAGCTACCAAATCAGGATTGATCTTATGTAATGTTCTCTGGGGGATTTAAACCAGGAATGTCTTGATTGGAAGTTCAGCACACTACCACTAGACCACTGAAGCGGGTGATATTGAATGAAGAGTTTTCAGGCTCATATCACTTTCTTAGGCCTTGCCAACCTGACAAAAGAGGCACTGGCAAATGTTCCCTGAGACAATAGCGGGATCTTGTGGGGAAAAAGCACAAGTAGAACACAGACTGGCTACAAACGGTCACGGACCTGAATTAGAGCAGGACAGACACAATTGGCAACACCAGCGACCTAGATTCTGTCCGCAAGAATGTCGGCACAGAAGTTTGAGTGCTCTACCTTTGTTTTTCTATGTTCTTTACATGCCAGCCTCTGCTGGAAGGCACCTGTGCTCTGACGCATATCAAACAACCATTTTTACTGGACATCTTAAACATGGAAGGGCCTTCTTATCTATTTGATCTGCTTTTCATATCACGCAGAATGACGTTCATGCGTGCCGAAATAATGAAGCGCAAGACGTTGCTTATTCCGAATGAGGGCAAAAAGAGTACGGCCGGACGACGACAGTTGATGTGGCAGGTTAATAACAATCTTATATTATAACAGTAAATAGCTTTTTGTACAAATTGCAACATGTCAAGGGCTCCATCAGTCACATAATTTAACCAACAATGTTGGGGTCTGTTATCACACAACCAACTAAGAATAACACCCCTAGCAGACCTGTTCAAGCATGTGCCTTTCTAAACTGTATGGGAACTATTATTATAATACAGCTAGTCAAACTGAATTACCTGTTGGGGTTAGCACTTTACGATCACCTTCACTGTAGCCAAGTACCCATTTACACCCAGGATTGGAGAAGTGGTTTCAGGAGGATCTACTCACTTCCACCGTGCCACAGCTAGGTTTTCACCCACGCCCTGGCGAATATTGTTTATTGAATTGAATTGTTTATTGAATAAAGCTACCCTTCCCAAAGACTTAATGACATGCCACTTTAGGGAAGAGTATACAGTTACAAATGTAGGAAATATGCGTAAATGTAGAAGATTTTGACAAGCAACTTTGATTTGTAGGCCTATTAAATTTGCCTGAGTCACAATTTGGTATATTGCATTCTTCAATATAAGCCTCAACTGTCTTCTTTTTCCATAGGACCACAGCACCACACATGTGATAAATGCCAGTCCCCATGGCATTTTGCTATGAATGCATGATTTTAAACCCCATTGTCTACAGTGTTAGAGGGGGTGGAGCCCTAGCTCAGTGGTAGCGTGCTGGGATTCCAACAACTGGTTGCTGGGTTAAATTCTCGGTCGAGCCTAAGTTGGATGGCTGTTTCATCCCTCATCTCATTGCCATGGTCCCTGCCTGTTCTAATAAGCCCATCAGGTGCAGAAATACAGGACATAAAACCTTAATCCACCCACCACATACAGTGTTTGAAGATTGAGTCTAGTGCGTCAAATTATCCTTAACCTAAAAAATATACATTATGCCTGCCTATCTTGGAGTACTTGCGTGTCTCATCACCTGAGGGTCATCTTTACATATATCTATCTGACACAACTGTAACTTAGTCTACTGTTATTGCACTATATGTATTCCAAGCGTGCTTGTCACAGTTATTTACAAGCCTGTCTGACTCCCAAGAGTTGACTTGTCTCTAATCAGGCTGGGGATCAGAGTATGCATAGTACCCTCTGGACTATTAATCAGGCAGGAGAGGTCAGTGATATCAAGGTCAATCTGTACAACAATTCTGATTGCATTTCTTGGCACTTCTGATTCTATATGCACCACATGTGCTAACCAGATCAGTGTACTGGAATGACTATCAGTCAATGTGTTATGGTAATCTCACTGCCAGTGATCTGAATTGAATATTACTTGTCAAGGTGTGAGGAGCAGGCTTCACAATTAGATAAGATGGCTTCAAGTTAATTGCCAGCACCATTTTATTATATTTTGTCCTACCCGGTATGAATGCCAAATACAAAGCTCCAGAAATAATTTACCAAGCATAGCTACATGGCCAATTGTGCCACTTGCGTTTTCCATGCGTTTGGATAATTGGTTTTTGCCTCATTATAATTATCTAAAAACCATGCGTTTTCCTTGCGTTTATCCTTCTCATGGAAAACGCATGTTGCACATTTGGCCATGTAGGATTTGACTCGTAACAAGTGTTCAGGCTAATATTTTTCTTTTTATGACCAACAAAATGGTAACAATATTTGCTTGTAAGTGTAACAAATTAGACTACAGCTTCTTTGTAATTAATGCTTTAATGATAAATTTCAAATTACATTAACACTATGGCATATAAATTGCATTAATATTACCACTTTTTACAAACAATTTTTGGCCTTATGTAGGTCTGTGCATGTTCATTTATACAATAGCGTATATTATTGCATGCTAGATGTCCAATTAATGTGGAAATAAAACATTTTTGGCACTCTAGGTTTGCTTTTACATTCACTTTAATGTGTGCCAATTCTCTGCCATTTTTCAATGCAATCATAATCTTCCTTTACAACCCATAAAAGGCGATTTATTGAAGGAGTTGGCCGAGTGCCTTATATTGATTTCCACTGGTGTTATGGAAGGTAGATCTGGCTCAAATAAATTACCTTCAAGAGAAGCTACTCTTTTAATACAAGTATAAATCAATTGTGAAGCCGAGTGAGCTCTTAAGTGAAGAAATCTGCTGTCCGATGAAGACTGACAGAATGTTTTAGCGACAGTGTTGCCACCGTTGAAAACACTAGACTTTATGATGGGCTACTCCTGTGCTCTCTCTTTAAAATATCAACATAAACTGGCATCAATGGGTACTGAAGAAGCATAGAGTTTTATATTCACTACTGTTTATGGCTTGGCAGCTGCAGCAACTCATCATTATCTGCCTCCGAAAACGTTGTACAGTGTGTTCAGCTTGCTATCACTAAGACACTAGACAATAAAATATATGGGCATATCAACGAAAATCAAAATCTAATTGAACTTGTATACACACTTGGAATAAACTGTATTCTGTTTTCAAAGAATAGTTATATTGACAGAAATAAACGAAAACTTATATAACTCGTACTAATTAGGATATTCATAATTAGCAGCTGGGTGGCCTAATAAATAAGGCATCCGCCATATCCATATTGGCCAGCTTTGCTGAAGGTTTTCGGTTGTGGGTATCTATGCTGAGGCAAGTAAAAGACCCAAGCCATTAATGTGTAACATGGTGTAGACTTCAAGCAGCCTATCATCTCATCATTATGTCTACCTCCGACAGCTGGTCAGATAAGCTGATTAAGCTTTAGACATAAACATGATGTTGACTCAAAGCAGCCTTATCATCTCATCATTAAATCTACCTCTGGCAGCTGGTCATATAAGCTGACTAAGCTTCAGACCCAGCAGCGTTGAGACAATACTCCCCCATGAGGTAAATGTGTAACCTGGTGTGGACTCCTAGCCTCATCATCTCATCATTATGTCTGCTTCTGGCAGCTGTTCATATAAGCTGACTAAGCTTCAGACCCAGCAGCATTGAGACATGATAGACATAAACATGATGTTGACTCAAAGCAGCCTTATCATCTCATCATTATGTCTGACTCTGACAGCTGGTCATATAAGCTGACTAAGCTTCAGAACCAGCAGCATTAAGACATAGACCTAAGACACTGATATCATTTTTTCAGTAGATCCAACAAGATATTCAAAAGTTGGACTGATACGACTGAATCGCAGATCTATATCTTTACGAATAAGCAACAAATATTTCTCTCTGATAATTCTCAGACTTGCATTTACAGCCTGTTGATTTTAACCTAACATGTAATCCACATTAATAATTGTATTTTAAAGGATCTTACCTTTGATTATCAAAAGCCATGTACAAATGTAGATGGTGAATAAATCCATCTGAATGTGTTCTCTGTAATCCTTAGCCATTTTAAGGCTCCTCGTCTGTTTCATGTCATATTCTCGTCTGAAAGATAAAATACAAAGCATTTAGGTATCATCACGCGATAAAACAGTAATGGCTCTTGTATATGGAGTTTATATATATATTGGAAAAAACACAGGCGTATAAATGTCCTTCCAAAAGAAATATGCAGCAAATGTACCGATAATAGGCGGATAGCTCTCAGGTGGGCAAAAATACAAATCGCATACTTCAGAAAAAACATATTTCACAATATGCATTCGCTTTAGCTCTATGGATTTTCGACTTTTCACACATTAGCATATCGAGTCACAGACAACAATGCATACAGCGAAACACCAGAATGCTCATTTCTGAAACACGATTAAACTTTGTAGTCATGTTTATGGACAAAATGTTCAATCCTGTGACAATAAGTCTACTTATGTGTCTGGTTTAGTACTTATGGAAATCATAGTGCATATTCATATCATACATACTGTACGTGTTATCGATATTGTGCTGTGAAAACAGTTGTTACAAATTCAGGACTCCTCTGGTTAGTGACATTCATGGCCAATTGTGCTACGTGCATTTTCCATGCGTTAATCCAAACGCATGGAAAACGCATGGTTTTTTCCTTATTACCACCCTTGCCATGAGGAGGCCCAGGACTTCCAAGCTCCTCTGGCTCCTACAATACATACTAAAATCGGGGAAATAGTGCCACTATGTTTGATTGTATGCCATTCTAACTTGTCACACAATTAAAAAAAAAAAATTTACAAGGGATGTTCAGAAAGTTCCGACCATTTTTTCATATAGACAGTTATAATTGATACAGACAGATGATTTTTGGACATATACACAAAATATAGCACATGCTGCTTAAGTAAGACCCTTTTGACCACCACACGTTCAATAGAACTTTTAGAAGTAGTAACCTCCTTCTAATGTAGTCTGTAAGTAACCCAATGTTTTTGCTTCGATTTCTTTTAAGTCCTTGAAAAATAAATTAGAAGTCAAAGATGCAAAGGGGGACATTTCCTGCCAAGTGCAATATGTGCCAAGTAATTGCACTGCAAGTGGTCGGATCAAATGGTGTCTAGTGGAAACTTCTCACACTTCAAGGTGATATGAAGCCTAGATTGCAGGAGCTGGTTTCATTCAGGGCGATGCTGTGTGGCCAATATCTGCTGCGCATAAATATCAAGCAAACATATGCATATACGTACATGTACAGCTGCACCCTAGACGTATTATATCAGCCTTCCTCTCTGTTTAGACCATATAAGTTCCGCACAATCTAAACTTTTTCTTTATTAAAGTATATTTAACTGCAGTTAACCTGAGGTAGAAAGAACAACTTGCAGCTACAACGGTGTACAAGAAGGGGTTTTAGTGCAGTATAGCGGACCCAAATTTATACCCATATTTGGCATATATTAAATAGGAACATAATCACTAAATTTTAGGCAAATTTAGTTCTGGCTAACAATAAGAATTCTAGATACATATATATTTGTGTCCAGTAGGGGTTTTGGGGCTCCCGATAAGCAAAAAATAAACCACGCTCTAGCCTTGAAAATTACCACTGCCGCCGTTTGTTGGTGATGTCACCCATTGAATTCAGCATTTCTACGTCATAAGCCTGGCAATTAGGCTCGCTAAATATGGTCATAAATCTGGGTCTGCTACTCTGCACTTTTTCCCAAGAAGGCAAGCAAATCAATACACAACTGGATGAGCACAACTGAAGTCTAAGATTAGTATAAATTGTATTATTAACTGGTTACACATGAATTTAATGTAGTATTACTTGTAAAGACACTCTGCAATTAAATAGCAGTCATGGTGTGGCCTCTTCATTCATTATGAAGTATTTTTTTTTGCATTATTCAAGTTATTCTCATAATTTTGTGAGCCTCCTTCTGGATTACAGTGTACTAGATTTTGGCAGACAGAATAGTTTTGTCATCCTGCACCATGTAAATGACTTTTTCATGAGAAATAAAAAGTCTTGAGTCCTTTAAGAGACTGAATTACTCTTTGGGCTTGTTATATATGCTGGATTTAAGAAAATAACAACACCAAGAGGCTGGCATTATGCCATGAGGGCCCATCTCTTCAACATCCACTCAAGACAATATATTGCTCCTTCACCTCCACACTTAACCTTCTTGAGACTATAGTCTGCTCTAGGCCACTATGCCCTTGATAGTGGAGTGCTATTATTATTGAAGCTTTGTAAAATGACAAACATATATACTGGAGTAATGGACTGATTTTTAGTGTGTAATAGAGATGGGCTAAACTAGATAATGATGATGCTCTAAAGCACATGAGTACCTCAACCTTTGGTGTAAATTTTACTTGTCTTAATGGTGGGCGGGGCATAGCTCAGAGGTAGCGCTCTGGGCTTCCAACCGCTGGGTCCCGGGTTCGATTTCCGGTCGAGCCTAAGTTTGATGCCTGTTTCATCACTCATGGTCCCTGCCTGTCCTAATTAGTCCATCAGGTGCAGAAATACAGGATGTATAGCCCTAATCACAATCACATACACACACATACACACTTGTCTTAATGGCAAGGCAGTGTTATTGCGAGGATGTCAGATTCCTTGGTTTATACTTCAAGACGGGTTTGATGAGGTGCACTGAGAACTGTGGCATGGATGACTTGAGTGTGGCCTGCTGCCCACACCAAAATAGCTACAGTGAATCTTCCAGCTCAATAGCGAGGTAAAATACAATTGTTACAATACAACGGGGAGAAAAGTAACAGAGCCTACAGTGGGCACTACGTCCGTAGTACATAAAAAGACAATAAAATGACATCACTACACCATTGTTGCATGGATGACGTCACTATACATAACGTCATCAAACAATACTTATCGGCAACGGTGTCAATGACCTCTTGTGGTACTTTTCTTCTCATTGGGTCACAGTTTTTATGGTGAAGTGGCCTCTAAGCGAGGTTCCACTGTACAAAGATAACCATTGCCCAGGTGATAATGAAACCCACACAATGTCCAATTATCACCTCAAGAGGGTTGTCTTCCCCCTTTTATGGGGCAGTTAACATCAGCCAAGCACTTGTTTTGGCTATGAAGGTCTATATTGCTGTAATATACCTTGCATATGGGCGCCAGGGTTCCTAAGAAAATCATTATAAGGAGCCTGTGCCAAGTATAGGACCTGTAGAGTGTTTGCTAAAGCAACTGAACAGTGTTATCTTTGTTGATGCTGCATAACTATATTTTGACTCCCTATAATCCATATTTGCCACAGAATAATGGGGAGTTCTCCGGTGTGCCACATATACACAGTCCAGTAAACCTGCAGTGTTATGACCTCCTTAATATTTAAGACCATTTCTGCAGTAAACTAATTTGTTGACCAAATGATCATTGTTTGCTTTTTATATTTTACCTCTATCAAGACACCTCGCCTTTAGCGAGAAAGGAACTAAAAATGCAATATGTCTAGCCCTAATTAACTTACAGAAATGAAACATGGATATTCTGAAACCTGATAGAAAGTTCTTTCTATTGATATTTCAAGCTTTAGTTGTAACCAACAGTAATTCATATTAAGGTATGCATAAAATGTCATAGCGTCCATATCGCTGAGTTCAAAATGACCCAAATAAGAAAGCTGGGTTTGGTATGATAGTAACAGTATTCGAAAAGAAATATGGACCATAATTGTGATATTGAATAGAATTTGGAATATTACAAATTGATGATGGCTTAAGTTAACGAAACAATAAGCAATATGGTTTTTAGTTGTTCAATGAAATATCACTTTGAATATAACTTTGGTGGTGATATTTCATAATAATATTTAGTTTTACATTTGCCGTTACTGTTATTGTCATATTGACTGATGATGTCATTTTACTGATAAGGACCTTGAGAGCTTTTCAGTCATGAGCGATATTATACAAAAAAGAAAATGAATAGGGTGTGTGACTTATCATTGCAAGTTAGTCTCACCAATAACTTTTGGAAGTATTGCAATGTACTTTCTTGGAAGGCTGTCTGTGACACTGTGATGCAGCCTCCACTTATCATGCCACTCATAGAAAGCCTCAGGTTGTAGTTATGGACATACTGCTGTAGCATATTTGCCCTGATGTCCTGCGGAGAGTGATGAGTGTCAGTAATTTCTCATCACCAAGAATTGTCACGAGCACAGAAAAAGGTACAATTGGAGAAGTGGCAGAAATTCCCAATGACCGATTGACTGAAAACTTTATTTCCGTGTGGATATACCTGTAACTTTTTGGATAAAATAAACTGGCACTTATATCATACTTGGCAGCAGTAGAGATTGGGTAAGCAGATAATTCGACCGCCACATACTTAATAAATTAGTATTTCTATACCTGTCAATGACAGGTTCCAAGATTTGAAGTTACATAAATCCAAAGCTCAGCAGATGCACTGATTCTAAATATCATATCAGAGTGGTTGAATGGAATATCAACGAGTCAACTGTAACTGTGACTGATAGGCTTCAGTTAATTTGTTATGTTATGTGTTATTGCATTGAGTTATCATGTCATGTTACTTTGTCACTGTTACAAGAATACCTTCGTGAATGCACTGAAAGAGATAATATTATGTTGGGGTGTCAATTTGATGGATGAGAATTAAAGACCCTTTAGTGCCTACAAGCATATGTTAACCACAAGTCAGTTTACAGTTTTTTTGCAATTTAAAATTTTCCAAATTTGAGTTGAATGTGACATGTGACATTGAGAAATGGGTCAAGGTCACCCATATGGGGTCAAAGTGTTTGTGTCAACCCAAGTTACCATCTGACCAAGTTTGGTTGAACAACTAAAAAAAGTGCTGACAGACTATCAAATACACAGGTCTTCACCCATGGTGATGGTTGAAGACAGAATAGTTACAATTATACTCTGCAACAGCACAATAATTTCTTGCATCTTTGATTTTGGGAGTGAAAGTGACCTTGTGACAATTCAAGCGATTGAAGATTTAAGAGACAATTCTGTTTCATTTATTTCTCATAATGATAGACTCTTCTATTTAACTCAACTATATACTATGTAAATAATAAAAGATTACGTTTTCTACCTTGTATTATATCAAGTACACCAGTTATGTGTGTGATAAAAGATTATATATATATATATATAACTCTCCACCTTTCACACTATGTGGCACACATGCCTTTTTTTCAAATTTCCATCCTTTGCAAGCTGCAATTCAATTTGAAACTTGTTCTTCTCACCTGACAACATCTGATACAACTACTTGGGGAGCAATTACTTGGCTGAGTATCTTTTGAGGAAACTCTTCCTTGAATGTCTTTCAATCGTTCTGCTTCTACCAAGAGCAAAAAGTCACACAAGAGCAAATATTGCATCAGCCTGTCAAGAGTACTCTTTCCAAGTCAACCTGAAAGATTTATCTTAATTGGATCCGGTGGACAATATTGCTGGGTGGTGTGGCACTACGTTATTGCTACATCTGTCAGTGCTGACTTGATAAACTGAGGCAATGGTCGTGTAAGATTTGTGAAAAATGCAAAACTCATGCACTCGTACCAGGGAGCTAGGCAAATTGTTCACGTTTTAGTATGATATGAACATGACCAATGTCATGAAAAGCATCGTCGACTCGAAAAGTTAAGGTAAATTTATTGGAAAGATTGGCAGGGTAAATTAAAATCAATCAAATCATTGTGTAGCAAAGCCAATAAGTTTTAATTTCTTGTTTCCCGGTCAAAAACAGACCAAATATTATGGGAGATACAAATAGGAGAAGGCAGAAAAGCAGGTTCTCCGGCATCATGGCGAACGTCAAGAGGAGCATGGCCTATTCAAAACTATTAATTAAGTAATCTTACCTAACACAGTGGTAGTTCACCACTAAGTATAGTTTATACTGATTCCGTAAATGTTTTCGGATAAAAAATAGACCAAATATTAAGCAACATATTCTTCTGAGAAGACAGGTAGGTTGGCGGAATGATTGTGGATCGAGAAAATTGTGCATGTTGTGATGCCTATGACGTCCGCGCCCACGCTAAAGAATCTGGTACTACTGTATGGACCCCCAGATAGTAGTATGTGTACTGTTAAAATGTTTTTAAACGTGAAAACTATTCCTACAAGTTGTGCAAGGCAAAGTTGTGACTTAAATTACGAGATGGATCTTCATCATCACAAAGACATCACAAAGTCATTTGTGTAGGTTTGCCCATATTTCCCCTTAATCATTGTAACCACTTTTATGATTAATTAATGTTACACCATAAAGGAGGACTGTGAATTATACTGCAGCATATACCACTTTGAAATGTAGCTTCTTTGGCAAAACTTGTACTTTGGCCATCATTCATCAATATAAGTTCCTTATCTGCCTTGAGATTTATCTTCTCAAACCATCCAAGCCAACTCGATTGAACAGCTGCTGCTCTTGTGCATTGTATGTTGATCTTGTCTGGGATTCATGATCAAATTTCAGGCTATCAGACATCATGCAAGAACTTTTAGCTGGTCAACATATGAAATTACAAAAAGTTGACCAGAGTTGCATTACAGACACAAAGTTGTATCTAAACAAAGAAATATATATTATGCACATAGGGTACGGTCATACTTCTGTAAAGGCAATGAAAAGTATCCGGTATTCAGGAATCAGAATATTATTTGGATTACATACAAATCAAAATCTCAAAGCGCTGAGCTTCCAACCACTGGGTCCCAGGTTCAATTCCCAGTCGAGCCTATGTTGGATGGCTGTTTCATCCTTCGTCTCATTGCCATGGTTCCTACCTGTCCTAATTAGCCCATCAGGTGCAGAAATACAGGATGTAAAGCCCTAATCCACCACCACCAAGAAGAGTTGTAGAAATCACAAACAGCAGGTAAAGCACAAATACAATGAAACACCAGAAGCACAATTTCAATGAAACACTACAAGGTTTTCAAAATTGGTAGGTAAAAATCAAATTTATTTGGTAACTGCCAACAACTTTGTCTGGTTTCAATTTGACGAGTCGTTTGTAATGAAACTAACTGTATATATATGTATCTGATAAATAAATATATCTGTATCTGTACTTCATGCATGTAAAATATCTACTAAGCTCCTGTCATAGGTCAATAAAGAACGAAAAACATTGGGTTGTCAAATTTATTTATTGATGTAGACTCTTAGTGTAATCATCTAACCATGATGTCTCTTGGTATATTTGGTCAAGTGAATGGACTGAGCTACAGACCAAGACTTGTGCAGTCAGCTAGAAATTGTGGTTTTACTTTTATTATTGTGGTATCCACAGTATCCTGCTTAGAATCAGGCATTGGTTTGGAACATTATAGACACTGGTGTTGGGCAGGGTTATCACATATGCAAGCCAGTTTACGGCAGGATGTCCTTGCAATAAATCAGCACATAAATTGTTGCTTTTCATGGGATGGAGTTGCATTAATGTTTCCGTTGTAGAAGGACTCACACATTCATTATTGAAGAAGATATCTCTCACTGACTGACAAGCTTTTGATGAAGTTGTTCTGTGTTCTATGGATGACTAACCAATGAGTTTGCTTTTTCTGCTGATTTGTTTTAAAAAGTCCCAGTGACATTGCTAGAGATTATGAATTGAGAACTTTATTGAATTCCATGAAAAATCCCATTGTGTTTTGACAAAAATCAATTGTTCTGCTCAATGCTTCAATGAACCAAACAATGTTGTCACTCAGAATTGAGTGACTGTATAATATGATGTATAAAATTATGAGATTAAAAACGGGGTGGCATCCATAACTAAACAAACTTGAGTTCACATGCTTGGTAGGGCAAAGTGCATAAACTCTGTCAGGCATACCATTCAAATTGATTAATTGACATGATATTAAAACTGCCCTACATTATTGGTAAGCTAGCCCAGTGATTTTTATGACATTATCATCGAACAAATTGTTAGTGACGTAATTTGCATTGTATATATTTGTTGCTTCATTAAAAAATTTCGGTAGAACAGCACATTTCTTTCCTAATGTTAATCCAATTGAGGTTTTGGGAGCTGGTCAGAATAGAAGCAAAGAATAAATTGACCACACTAACAATATGAAATTATGTTATAAACAGAGGTAGGCAGCAGAATGATGGTTCATACATCTCTATATATATTATAGGTGCAGACTAATCAAAGAAATTCAAGAAAGTGTCAATGCTGGACAACGGGATAGTTAAGCAAAATTATAACACAAACCAATGATGGTCGATCAAAGAACTTACAAGTGTCACTCAGAACTCAGAATTTTTTTAATTTGAAGACACAAGTCTTCAGGAGGGTCCCTCTAAGACTAATTAGAAGTGTGTTCCATTGCTGCAATGTGATGATTATAATCATAAAAACAATTGGCGCTAGCAACATGTCAACAATGGATTAGTCTGGTGAATGACTTTTTTTATATTTACCAACAAAGCTCCATAGAGCTAATTATACAAGGTTAGGAGGTTGACTTAGCCACTTTTCTGACGAGCCTACCAATTGAAATTGATAAGATACCCCTGAGAAAAACAGATGCTGATTTTGTGCTACGAGAATGTGTAAGTAGGCAGGTAATTAACCAGTGGTACTTGCAATTGCCATGGGGACTACCCTGTTACCAGAATACATATGTGGCTTGGAACTTGATTAAGTAATACCATAAATATTCCGAGCCTAGTGATGTCTTTGTACAAAAAAAGAAGGAACATTTAAAGTGGTGGTGGATTAGGGCTCTACATCCTGTATTTTTGCACCTGATGGGCTAATTAGGGTAGGCAGGGACCATGGCAATGAGCTGATGGATGAAACAGCCATCCAACTTGGGCTCGACCAGGAATTAATCCTGGGTCCCAGTGGTTGGAAGAAAAGTTAAAGAAGTCAGATTAACTTGACCAGGTTTTCTTAAACATTGACTGATATACTGTAATCACTACATATTTTCAAATTGTTGAATTTCCTTCAATACCTAAAACTAAAGAATGCCAGTGTAGGAGTGTTGATTAAATATTATGAAACCCTGGCTTTTTGATGACCTTGAACACAAAAGCCAACAGAGGACTGTGCAATACACTAGGTATGCCTGTGTAGGTCCTTTTAAATGTAATAATGTGCAATCATTAAGGCCATGCCAATTAACTGGCAAAATGTCAAAAAAACATTTCACATTCCTTTTGTAATCAAATCATGCATAACCGCTTATGATGTGTTGGGTATTTTACCATCATAAGGACATTGAATTGGAAAAAGATACAAGAGATATACATACCACCGCAACACAGAAAAATAAAGAAATCCCTCGCTGTCCACATTCTGAGCATATTTATGCCAGTACTACTGGTCTAACCCTCACCAATTTTCACCAGGAATGAAGCAATAAAGCTGGTGTCATTTCATCTGACATTGCGCTATATCATTATTCTCTACTGAGGGTGGGATTTAACACAAGGTCAGTCCAAGGGTGTCTCTGGTCAGATGTATAAAAAGCTGTGATTTTACAGTCGGTTAATCAAAGCCTGCAGCAAAAGTTAGATGTATGGTGCGTGGCTGGTTAGTTGAGACTGAGCGCGTTTACGTGTGTTCCTACACATACTTTTTATGCAGTGGTCTGTCAGTGTGTTTCCTTGAGGTCATTTGCCAGCTGATGTTGCCCAAGGATGTCACGCAAAGATGTCTTTTGTCAGACACATAGAAAGTCTGTTTTATAGTCAATTGCTCTAAGTTGGGGAAAGAAATTAAAATATGTGTTCCAACATATACATTTTCTTTCTATGGTTGATGATGTTTTCCAAATTAAGTAGATAGATATTGGAAGTGCAGCTCTCTAAGGCAAGTTCTTACTGCTAGCGAGGGTTGATTAATAGGTTGAGGGAGGTGAGGAGTCCACCCGTGTTACTCATCTACCCCATGGGTGGGTTCTTTTACTTGTCTCAACATAGACAATGAGTACAACGAACTGCCAATTTAGCATCTAATCTGAACGACCTCCAGCTGGGATGATGCTCATGAAAGGTGCCTGGGCCTGGGATTGTACCCGGGTCTTTCAGAGGAGCATGTGAGCATCTTTCCACTAGACCACCCAGCTGAACATTACGTTAGATTATTTCTGTGTTGAGATTAATTAATGCGTAGCTTTAGGACCTACTTTGCTGTCACTGGATGTAAGCTTACTTTTTATTGACCACCTCAACATTTAGACTAGTTGTGGGTGGGCGGATTAGGGCTTCACATCCTGTATTTCTCACTCCAGCACAGGCTCCAGCAAATAAGTCGAGAATTGGCTCCAGACTGGCCAATCAGCAGAGACCCAGACGTTATATTTAAATTAGTTGACCCCGCCGCGACATGGCCTGTCCACTAGCCTTAGCCGATGAGGTCAGCTCCTTCAAATTAACAGGATAAAATTCCATTGCAATGTTTACAACCACCATGAACAAGGGTCTTTACTCTAAAAATGGTGTGTATATTTTAATTGAAGCTATGAGAAGTCATTCTGAACAAGGTAAACTGTTTTTCACACTCCATATAAGTCAATATCATGATGTATTCTATTCATGAGGCCACGTCAGAGCAGTGAAACTAACAGAAACAATTAGATTGGCTTGTCCTCCGATCACAGTGCATGATAATATCCAAACTTGGCGAGCTTTGCCTGGGGTAGGTTCCCTGGTTGGTATTTCTGCACCTGATGGACTAATTAGGATAGGCAGTGACCCAGGCAATGAGATGAAGGATGAAACAACCATCCAACTTGGGCTCAACAGGAATTCGAATCTGGTACCCAGTGGTTGAAAGCCCAGCATGCTAACAATGAGCTAGGACCTCACCCCACATTGAGACCAATAAAACTCCAGCAGATATCTAAGCTATTAAAAGGTTTGTATTAATTCATCGCTATTAGTCAAAGTAAAACAAGGCAGCCATTTCTTAATGTGAATTAAAAGCAAGAAGGCTACTACTGTGTCTGAAATCATGAGGTATTCAGTGATGAATGGCTGACCATTGAACATGGTTTTAGTGAAGTTTAATTTATATAATAGTTTAAACATTTCAGTAACTTAATAATAACTTAACATAGTGTTTTAAAGTACATTCGAGACTACATGGAAAGTCTGTGATCAATAAGGGTTTATCACTGTGGTTTTTCTTTTCTCCATCTTTAAGCTAGACCTTTCCACATATTGATCTATTCTTGAGCTTTCAAAAGCACTTTTTGCTCCTATACATTTTGCTGGCAGCTTCTTCACTAAATTGCATTCAAGAGTCATAAGACAGATTGTGTCACTGAAAAGAGGCATTGAAAGATTGCCGTGATATTCAAAAGGCATACACTATACCGCCAAACTAAATTTCCAAATTGCAAGCTCAACTGGCTGCTTACCAGTGGTACCTCATTGGGGTGCACCTGGGCAGTCTTGTGCTTAAAACATAAAACCATTTCACACTGGCCAGGTCCTCGGTTCAACTCCTGGCTTTGATACTCTTCATGAGCTACATCTCATTGCATGAAGCTTTAAATTGGCAATACCTTGGACTCATTGTCTCTGCTGAGCCAAGTAAAATACCTCACCCATGGGGTAAATGTGCAGCATCAGTCCAGTGGTACTGAGAAACACCCATTACCCCATAATACTATGATGAAAAGGCTAAATTATGCCATTTCAAATACACCAATTTCAACAACTTGGATAAACATAAAAAATATACTCATGAATTGATGTTATTGCAGCAATAGATATGCAAAACAGGGTAAAATGGAATACATGTAGGCAATATAATATTGTTTTATAATATTTGGATATGATGTATATCAATATTTGATGATGAGTGAACCTTTTAGCAGGAAACAATAAGAAGTGCTTTGGATTTCACCTGGAAGTGCAGGAAGAGCGGCGCCAGAAGTGACTTTATGCTAGTGGCATCTTTAGTAGAGATTAGAAGGCTTTGTTGTTATCACAGCAAAATTCATGGGAGCTTTTCAACATGCACTGTTTGCAAGGCAAATCTCTCTATAACCTAGGCGAACACGGCATTATTTCATCCTTCACAGTCGTACAGATAAAGTAAGTTGATGTGAACAATATGACCCTTTAAGACCTATTTCACACCAGAGTTCCTTCCTATGAATAGAAATTTCCCAGCAATGATTCCATAGAATGTTTGTCTAACACAGAGGATTGTTAGTGGTTAGTCTTACAACTGTGATAATGATTCATCTATGGTTAAGCCAAAACTGTGACAATTAAATCTGTCAAAAGTATTTTTTCCTGTCACCACAGCCACAGGTTTCCATAGTTAGAAATGATATAAGTACAAGTAACACCATGGACAACACCTATATGTGGTCACCATCTTATTTACCTTTTTAATAATGCTGCAAACACTGCAAAAATATGTATTATCTAGACTAGCTCAAGTTGTAATGAGCTTAGCTTTCATACGCTTTCCAGCCCAGGATTCGAATGCAGAACTCCATTAAACAAACCCCAACTTGAAATAAAAACCAAACAGCTACAACTTTCTGAAACTATGAAAAAGTTATTCTAGTTTTTGTGCAAGGCCTGGCCATATCTTTGTAATTACAGTCTCTAGTACTACCACAAGATCAGCTGAAACATCACAGACTACCCACTGAAATGAAGCGATAAAAATGAGTTTCATCTCTGGTGACATGGTGTCACCCACAGTCTCATTACTCTCTGTTGAGTCCCACCCTCAGCACAAGGTCAGTCCAAGAGTGTCTGTGGTCAGACACATGAAAAGTTGATGTTTTACAGTCCATTGATCAAACAGCTAGCCACTGTGGTGGGGACTATTATAGCTTACTGCCATTTCATCAACCACATACAGTTTTCCATTTACAAATTGCATTCGAATCCAGGTTGATACGTAAGCAACAGAGCTTGTTTAATTGGTGAAGTGCACTTCAAGTAGGCCAATTTGTGTATGGCTGTTTGGTATGATCATCAACCCTAAGTAGTCCACTGACGTGGAACCAGGCATCTAATCAGTTAATACTACATAAAACATTTTAAATCTAATGACATGATGGTGCTTACCACTTTTCACAAACAAACTTTTTTTCAGTCTTCGTAGGCCATGATGTTTCTTCACATTATTGCAGAATTGGTTGTAAATTTAATTTGTATTTGTATTGAAAATGTAGCGTCTCTCGAAGGCAATATATTCTAGCCAGATCTAACTTCCTTAACACCAGTAGAAATTAATATAAGGCACTCGGCCAGCTCTTTCAATAAATTACCTTTTTATGGGTTGTAAAGGCAGATTATGGTTGCATTGAAAAGCAGCAAGAGTTGGCACACATAGTATAAAGGCAAAGCTAATGTACCCAAGCAAGTCTCATATCTTTCTGTTTGACGCTTTGCTGTACTGGTTTGTGATGCAGTTTACCGTAGCTAATAACTGTAAGTGCACTGTCAATAATATTAACAATGACAACTTTTTATAGTTGTGTGAGAATAAGTAACAAATCCTACATTAGGCACTACGACCGCAGTTAATGAAAAGACAATATGATTGATCACATTCTGAAATTTATCATCACAGTGACTGGTGTAATGTGCTTATTTTGCCAAATACAATATTAGGACCATTTTCATCAAGATTGATTTTAACAGTACTTTGTCAGTAGTATGTAGTATGATGTTTAAAGATTCAGTACTATATACTAGAAAAGGGCTCACGTTTAGTCATCGGAACCTAGTAGAAAACGTAAATGTACATTTTTGTTGTATAATGTATAGCTTTAATGCTGGCTAAATCAATTTAAGGATGCTCTTTGAGCAGCTTAGTCTTATTCTCACCCAGATGCCTTGATTACTCCCTGATAATGGCAAATAAAACAAAGCCACAGGCTGTGTACAATGACAAAATTGATCTAACCCTAGTCCATCACGGAGACAGGTATTCTAATACTATATTTGTGCTGAACATATTGTATTCAATCTTAAGTTGCAAATGAACAGCAGGCATAGCTGGATATGAACACTGTGCTGTCAAAGCCAAGCAACCTGATTATGTTCATGTTTTGCTTGTTTGCTCACCTAAACTAAATTTATCAATTTTCTTCTAGTCTATTGGCTGGCTTCTGGTATTAAAGGTCTAACAATGATATTATAGAAAAATTAGATGTTCATGTGCTGAATTTACGCAATTCTTCTTCTGACAAACAGCTAATCCAGAAAAAGTGCCTAGGCTAAAAAAAAAAAATCCATTTCTCTAGTATTTTTTTATGACAATATGCAGCCTATTGGCTACATAGTTTAACCACTTATATTGTTTAACTAGGCAAACTAGAAAATATTCCATCATTATAGGTCACTTGGTTTTGAGTTGATAGCACACAGTGTAGTGTCAATCGAGTTTAAGGCATGTGTGGCTCCCACCTCAAACTGCTTACCCATAAAAGTTTCTGAGCATTTATAGCAAGTGAAGATCTCACCCAAAATTACATTTGATATGGTCTGAACCCTCTCACCAATAAGATAGTTGTAAGTTTCCTGTAGCCAAGAGGTATTAAAATTGACAAGCAACTTAGAGCAACTGTTTAATCAATATGGTCTGTCACCCCAGCAGACTTCTTGGACTTGGTCACAGTGGGTTGGGACCACTAGTAACATAATAAAGGGGTCGCAGACACCAATTTGCTCTATGGACCGAGAAGGAGAAAATCGATCCCTATTTCGCATTCAAGAGTTTGGCAAAATGCATGCTTGAACATAAAGATACATCTCTATTCAGTCAAGTAAAAGGCTCAAATAAGGGATTGACTGAAATTTACCCCACAAATAGGATATTTCACATGCCTCAGCATATATGTTATTTACAAGGCAATGCCAAAGTGAGACTTGAGAGTGCTACTACTGCCTAGACTAGGACTCTAACCCAGGACCTTCTGCAGGGCTTAAGCAGATATTGAATGTATTTTAAATCTCTAGTGAGTATAGTATATGTTGTGGTGTCTAAAGTGTCATCATCATATCATTACATCTGCCCCTTAAAGTTGCATTGTCTGTCAAAATAACAATGTTCTGAAAATTCATCAAATAAGTGAAAAATCACCTTATTCCAGCAAGGCACACTTAATTTTTGCTAGCTAATGTATCTATCAGGCCTTAATTACAAAAAAATAAATCATGCATGCAGAATAAATTAAGTCCGAAAAATTGGGAACACAATGGATTTGGCACCATAATCAATTGTTCAGCATTGAGACGCCATCACTAAGTTTGTTTAAATAGTGAGTTGTTGGTGGCATGAAAAAATCTATTTAGATTATTTAGTGTAACTTAATAGTACATGTTTGTGCACACAGGGCCTGTAATGGTAAAACATATCATGAGACAAAAAGGGAACATTTGTTTGCAAAGTTAATTGAACGTACTAAATCTGGAGACAAACCAGGTTCAACTAGTCACACAAAGAAAACCGATTAGTATTCAGATATAAGGTGGATGTTTCAGCCATCTAAATTGTACCTAAAGAAAACTCATTCCACGCAGCTGGTCTAGTCTGATGCAGTGGATAATTTCCTATCAGAGTTATCATATGAAAAACTCTTTGAAGTCCTCTTTTGCACTGATATATATCTTTATGATTGTTTCATTGATTTTTCAAGAAGCGACAAATACACTGGTTTAACCCAAACAGCACTTATTTGAACTTGATACAACAACAGGTGTTTGTTTGAGTGGATCTACACTGGGCATGGCAGTGTGTATTTGTAGTTTTGTCATAGACAATATGTTTACTCAAAGGCACGTCGATATATTTAGGTCTGATTTGAAGAGTTCAAGGAGGTATAAACTTTTGCTGGCTCCACAAGTGAAACTGCAAGTTTAGCCGAACATTTTTCCAGCTATCCATTTTCCAAATCTCAAGCAAAAATTTATCAATGTCTAGAGATTACTTTGCACTCATATTCACCTTAGATTTGTCCTATTAACACTTTCAGAATCCCAAATATTACCGCCCATATTCAATTCGACCATTCCTTCATTTACTAATATTTTGTGTATTCACTAACCTACCCGATTTTATGGCATCAGACAAACTTCTATTAATTTATTTCTATCTGTTAGGACTTCAATAATTTAAATTTGAATATGAATTTGAATTTATTGCTGACAACTTAAGTATACAGTACTGATTAAGACAAATTTATACATTATATACCGAACACCAGAGGGCGTATTGGGTTTACAGGCATTTTAGAGTGAAAGTAAAATAGAATAATAATCATGAAAATTAAGATAATAAAAAAAAGAAAAATTCAATTAATACAAAAGTTAGAAAAATTACCATCAGCCTGTTACACATGTTAAAGAATTTTCAACTTCTACTCAATGTGAGGTTGTTGATTGTTGTTTGTAAACAGAAACTAGCTTTATTCCATGACAGTATATTAGGCATAATTCCTCAATGACATGCTTTACATTGACAAACTCCAAAAAATGTTTTGTGCGACAATTCTCGGTTTAATCAAATGGAAAAGTTTATTAATTTAATGTAAAGTTATATATCGGCAATCCTTATTTGTATCCATTCATGTTTTTTATTTGTAATAAAAAATAAAAATTAAAATAAAATAAAATAGTAACTGAAGGCCTTGTTTGTTCAGTGATACAAATTACACAAACCGCCTTTCTGGTTTCACCAACTACAATTATACCATTTTACACTTTAGCAAAGGTAAGTGCAATTGACTATTCAAAGAACCGCAACAACATAGGTTGATGTAAACTGCCAGAGTAGAAATACCTATATACTCAATGCAAAGTATTAGGTGTAGCTACTAATGGTACCAATGTCATTTAAAGATGAAAACTGTAACATGGATCCAATCTGCACACCAGTTCAGGTATAAGTCTTTATCAATTCCCATGGTCAGTATACACCTCATTTAACATAAACAAGGAGCAAAGCACTCCACAATTACTGTCACTGTAGCCAGCTTCCATTTGTGCCTGGTTTGAATGAAACAAAACACTCTGTGTCATCACCTCACAGCACAGAGACCTAATTATGTACATGTTTTGCTCGTTTACTCATCTAAAGTAAATTAAGAAATTTCTCTTATATTCTATTGGCTGGCTTGTGATATTAAAGGTCTAACAATGAAATAATATACAAAAATAATTACATGCTAATGTGCTGAGTTTACACAATTCTTGTTTTGACAGCCGGTAATTCAGAAACATTGCCTAAACTAAAAGACATTTCTCGTATATTTTTAAGAGATGATTTCTTTAAGTCTATACTCAGCCTATCGGCTACATAGTTTAACCAATCATTTTGTATACCTAGGTTAACTAGCAAAGAATGTCCATAATTGGGTCGCAAGGCTGTTAGGTTGTAAAGTATCCAGTGTCCTGTCAGACATGCGTCCATAAAGTTGTAGTGCTGTAGCTCAGCAGCATAAGTCCAATGATAATATATATTCAACACAGAAATAACAGAGTCATAGATTTCAGGTCAGACTGGTTAGATCAGCAAAATAAAAGATGCCTCTCTCTCCACTTGTTTATTATTTATAGCCTGGGGCCAACCTGGTCCCCTACCCTCAATCCATCCAATCTGGGGTTGGTCAAAGGCTCCTAGCCAATCAGATCACACACATTTATATACACTTCACACTTTCCAAACCTCCCCCAGTTGCTTTTAGTCAGGATTTTTCCTATCCTTCCCCAGTGGCCTTTGCCCCATATTTTAATATCACCCCCATTAATATTGGTCAAGCAAGGGTCAAACACTGGTCAGCCAAAGTACCACAATACACTGGACAAATTCAAAGGATAGGTGCACAACTCTCCCACAGTCACAAATCCCAGCAAGTTACCAATGACCTTTGTACTTGCTCCCTGGAGAGTGGCAAAATGCATTCCTGTGCGACCTACCCAACACCTAGGACCAATCGACCATTGTCCAGTGCAGAGAAGACCTCTGGCTGACCCCCATAGACTAACCCCCTTCCAAGACTATGCCCATTAAGATCCCTTAACTTCCAGTCACCTTTGTAACTCATGAGAGTCACCATGAATTCCAGCCCCACCCCCAAGCTGACTTTTTACCCCCTTTGTCCCAGCTTCACTCAAGCATTACCCTCATGACATACCCAAGCAACTTACTAACATTGTACATGAGCAATGAACATATCATAAACATAAGCATAACATTGTACATGAGCAGCATGAACATAACATTGTACAAGAGTGAGTAACATGAATCATAACATAGACATAAATATTCATACTTTCATAAGCTCAACATTGTACATGAACAAACACAAATATTCATACATGCATAATCATTATCTAATCTATATTTAATCTGACGGGATGAAAGGCTATGCTTTTTACACAACTTAACGCCAAGGAAGTTAAATGTATGACAATAAAACAACTAGCAGAGTACTACATACATTTAACTATTAAATAAAATGATTGAATAGACAAACAAAAGATAAACACAATCTGACCATATTTTTGTTTTTGTTTCTTAAAATTGGAACTGAGCCCCTACAACTTTTAACAGGACAAGGAAATACTTCTAACGCGTTCAATACTAACTAATTATCAAGATTCTGCTGGAAAAGGTGTCGGCAAGACGCACTGACATAGACCCACAAATGCAATAGGTGGAAAAAAAAAAATTCTTGGAGACAACTTGATAATCCACAAACAAGTTGCAACCTTACACATAAACATTGTGAGTGGTATCACAGCAATATTGATATACAAAATCTAACATAAACATCAAGGAAATCTAATCATAGGACAAAATAAATGTAATAAAAGACTAACAAATGTATTATAAAGCCCCGTTCCCACATAGCCGAGTTACTCGTAGTCAACTCGTAGTATTACGTAACACGCCTCTCGGGCCCAACTCTTACTAAACTCGGCGATTACTCCTCGCACTCGAGAGATGCTCGGCGAGTAACTCCTGAGTCTCGTAGCGAACTCGTGAGATTTGGAGCCGAGTTTGCCGAGTCTCCCGAGTATGCCGTGCTGCACGGCACACTCGGCGAATTATCCAGGAGTCCAAAAACTCGGCCATGACTCGCCGAGTTACTCCTCGAACTCGCCGAGTTACTCCTCGAACTCGCCGAGTTACTCCTCGAACTCGGCGAGTTACTCGGCGCTATTTTCGCTCGTATTACACTCGGGGGGATGTTCAGGAGTGCGAGGAGTAACTCGGCGAGTTGTAGGAGTAACTCACCGAGTTGTAGGAGTAACTCGCCGAGTAACTCGTCGAGTTCTACCTTTAGTACATGCATCATCAGCGTAGGGGGCCGTATATAATATAAAAGGCCGCTGCTCCTCTAATATCAGTCCGATTTTCGTCAAATAAAGATTGTTTTGTAGTATAATTCATAGTGATTCCATACGTATTTTCGGATTGAAAATAGACCAAATATTAAGCGAGATATTCGTCTGAGAAGGCAGCTAAGTTGGCGGAGGCAAACAGTGGTGCTCTCGCAGACGTCCGCGCCCGGACTGTATCAATGCAGGTAAGGCTGAGCGCTACTTTAAAAGGCTGCTGCTCCCCTAATATTAGTCCGATTTTCGTCAAATAAATATTGAATTATAGTCGAGTTCATACTTATTCCACACAGATTTTCAGATTGAAAATAGACCAAATATTAAGCGAGATATTTGTCTGAGAAGGCAGGTAGTCTGGCGGCGGCAAGGTGCTCTGTGTATGGCCCTGACATGAATGGTGTGGTCAATATTTTTGACCATTTTATATACATTGTTTGGATGAGCTTTATTGCAATTCATTTCTACTCATTCTGCCAACTGCCATGACTGTTATGTCAATTGCTATTAGCATTTTGAATGATACAAAGAATGGGTGTAGAGCATACAGCAAATTCAATACATGTGTCAATTGCCTAATTGCCTAAATTGGGGTTCTTTGACCTGTCATTTCATGGTTTGTTCAAAGATGACACAGTAATTGCTATTAGCATTTTGAATGATACAAAGAATTGGTGTAGAGCATACAGCAAATTCAATACATGTGTCAATTGCCTAATTGCCTAAATTGGGGTTCTTTGACCTGTCATTTCATGGTTTGTTCAAAGATGACACAGTAATATGACATTGTCTTGATTGTCATTCACAATTACAAAAATATGTAATTGCTTTCATTAATTAAAAGCAATATATTTAATTGTAATTACCAGGCAATGATTATATTTGTATAACTTTCTTATCTTTTTGTGTTAATTTGAATCTTATTGTGATATTATGATCAGTATGAATTTGTGTATATTTTGTAAAATTTAAATCTAATATTGATATTGTAATTAGTATTTGTGATTTGATCTGTGATTTTATTTGCTATATTTAATTTACTTATACTGGTGCTCCCTGAAGCGTCCGCGCCCAGACTGTATTAATGCAGAAAGCTGAGCGCTTCTTTAAAAAGCTACTGCTCCCTTAATATTAGTCCGATTTTCGTCAAATAAAGATTGTTTTGTAGTATAATTCATAGTGACTCCATAGGTTTTTTCGGATCGAAAATAGACCAAATATTAAGCGAGATATTCATCTGAGAATGCAGGTAGGCTGGCGTCGGCCTATCATTCGATGGGTGACTCGTCGCTGTCGTAGACACCTTGCTTCACCGGCGAGTTACTCCTGGTACTCGGCGAGTTACTCCTGGTACTCGGCGAGTTACTCCTGGTACTCGACGAGTTACTCCTGGTACTCGGCGAGTCGCTCGCTGAACCCGCCGAGTAACTCGGCGAGTAATTCGGCGAGTAACTCGGCGAGTCACTCCTGGTCATTTTTTCCGCAAAAATTCGTCGCCAACTCCTCGAATTTTGGGTGTTACGTAATTTTTGTTATTACTACGAGTTGACTACGAGTAACTCGGCTTCACCCGGCGAGTTACTCCTGGTACTCGGCGAGTTACTCCTGGTACTCGGCGAGTTACTCCTGGTACTCGGCGAGTTACTCCTGGTACTCGGCGAGTCACTCCTGGTACTCGGCGAGTCGCTCGCTGAACCCGCCGAGTAACTCGGCGAGTAATTCGGCGAGTAACTCGGCGAGTCACTCCTGGTCATTTTTTCCGCAAAAATTCGTCGCCAACTCCTCGAATTTTGGGTGTTACGTAATTTTTGTTATTACTACGAGTTGACTACGAGTAACTCGGCTATGTGGGAACGGGGCTTAAGACTAAACAATGTGCACATAATTGCTAATTCAAAACAGATAAGACTGAAATATGCCCCAAGGCTCTAGAGGCTTACATAAACTATACCTTGTATATCACCTGCAAAGTATGAGTGATATAATTCCTGCTGAGATTCCTGTCCAGCTGCCTGGTTTGAACTTGTGACTTAAATTTCAACAACTCCCTAAAGGGCCTCATCTACTGGTATGTGGAGCTATGTACTTAAATAACGGTCAAAACAAATTCGAAATGATGTCCTGTACTGGAATGTTTAGAAATCATCATCATGGTGGTCAGAAGGACCTACAGGCAGCCTAATTACGGCGGAATCATCAGCTATGTGGTAAACCGCCGAGGGCTTTGCCCTTAGTTTACAACATTCAAAACGGCTCTTAATAGATTGAACCCAGGGGTTGTTTCTGGCCAACCAGAATCCCCATATTGAGACTACGATCATTATTACAAATATGGATATGGCTAATGATGTCGCCGGTGCATGCCTTTTGATTTTCACCCAAGTATGACCGCTTAATTTAATTGCATTCAGCAACATCTCCTCACTGACATCCTTGACATGTACGGCAGTGGCTCCCTTCAATTGAGGGAAGGATTCTATGATAGCTTGGTGATTAAGATTGTGGGTGAAATTAAATTGGCCTTCAACTTGAATGGGAGGGAGTGCTACCTTCTGTGACATGTGTATTTCTGGGATACAATGCACTCTCCACCCAGTCCCAGCAATGTTGCATGGCACTGGTCAGTACATCATATAGGTCCCTGGCTGTAACCTGACTGGTGGGTACACTTTCCCTGGGCAACGTGTGGATACCATCTCTCCCCAGGTGATTATGACTATGGTGCGCAGAGACACCCTCTCCACAGAGGTGATATTGGAGACTTTGGAAATGTCAAAACGGCATGCCTTAATCAAATCAGTCTGGTTGAAGATTAATCCACGTGCACAGGGTTGATGCCGTGAGTCAAATAATGGACCTGCCCTACACACCAGTGGTTCCTCTCCCAAACAAGCCTCAGGTTTAAATATTTGGCCCGTGCTAGTATCTACACCATAGCTACTCCCTACCTTAATCTGTACGGTAATATTGGAATACATCACTGGCACAGGGAAACTTTGAATGGAATACAACAGATAGCTAGCCTTATTCACAGTAGGTACATTAAAACGAAATATCAACTGACGGCGATCGATGGTAATGGCTTCAATATGCAAATGTTGGTAATACCATGTTATTCATTGATGGTCTGGTATCCTGCCTGAGCTATGGCATTCAGGATATCCGCTAGTTGTCTCGGGTGAATAATGTCCTCTGTCAAGTCTCCTCGTTCTAAGGCACTCCTTTGCTGTTGGTAAAGTCTCATTTGTTCTCTGTATACCTTGTATAGGTATTCGCATTCCTCAATTGCTCTCTGAATTTCCAAGCGTACCTCTACAGCAGTCAGTCGTCTGCCCACTGCGTTGAGAGCGCCAGCCACTTTATTGACATAGATGTCCAATTGCTTGACATGGTCAGCCAATTGACTTAATTGGATCGACACATTCCTAAGATACAATCTGTTTTGGTTCACCACAGACATCATCTGCCCTGTCATATGTGACATTTCTTGCATCTTAGTTTGTAACTCACGCGTGGCTCCCTTGTATTGGCGTACCTGGCTGGCTGTAGCAACACCGAAAAGCACATGCAATCCTGTCCCAATGAAATCGAATAGTCCCCTCTTGCGTCGACTCAAAAAGGGTTCTCCATCCGGGCCATTGCGATGGCTACGACCGGCGTAGCTGCCGTCCAGTGGTTGCAGTCTTCTTAGGCGCCACTCCCATGAACTTTGTATGTAGCCATGTACTCGGATATCCTTGCGGCTGGTCCTGACCATGTCTATCAGTCTAGCCAACTGTGCTGGGTAGTTAGGTGTCTCTAGGGTTACCAAAACCACCCAGGATGCTTCCAACGTGCGCAGCACTGTGCCCCCACGCACTAAAACACCATCCTGCAGAGCATACGGCGTCGTTGGCCCCCCCTTCATCTGGGGCAATTCATGCAAAATGGAGGGCGAAGTCGAGCGTCCGACTTGTCGCCCCTCTTGTTGGCCCGCCAATGCGCTAATTGCTGCCCACATCAAGCACAGGAGTCCCACCATACTGGCCCTCATCTGTAACATCTTGCAAAGTCTCTGCTGCTTCGCACTTGCGTGGCTGCTTGGGCGTGTCCTCACTGTCACTGGTTGGATGTGGACGCTTGATCAGGTCAAAGTCTTTGTGCAGGTCCTTGGCTTTTCGTATTCTCTCCTCAGGTGTCTCAGAGTCACTGGTTAGTTCTGGTCTCTTTCGTCGCCTTCTCTGCTTCGCTCCTCTGGGTAGGAAAGGTCGGTGCCGCTTGTCCAAGTGTCGCTGCTCTGGCAAACGCCGAAGGTCATGGTCACTGGAATCGCTGGAGCGTGGTCGGCGTGGAAGGTGACAGCGCTCTCTAGCGGGACGCAGTGGCTCCTCATCCGACTCGCTCCATTGCTCTTCTGGCAAGGCCCCTCCCTCTGGTGTCCCCTCAGGCGTAGCCTCTTTTGCCAGAGTTGGTTCAGCTGGTGGCTCTCGCGGGCGCCCTGGTGGCAGATTGTTGTCCATTGGGATTCTGTTGGTCTGCCATGGTCTTGGTGCTGGTGGTCTGACCTTCCTGTGTGGCCTTGACCTGACCTTGTCCCAAGTCAATTCAGAATCCACCACTTTGACCTTTTCACGGTTCAGCACCTTCTGCTTCGCTGTGTGTTGGTGGGTCACCCAAATCACCTTGCCTCTCACCTGATTCACCAACCATTGCGGATCCCAACGACTGGTCAGTGTGAGTGGTTCCTCAGCCTTAATGATCACCGTGTCTCCTTCCAACACTTCGCCTGTGTTCGCTCTCCTGGCCAGCCACTCTCTATTATGCTTACGTGACTCCTCTGTTAACGCCTGAGCTGTCCTGATCGCCTCGTACAGCTCATGCAGACCGCCATGCAGTAATTCTCCTCCCTGCATTGCCCTATGCAGGGGCAAACGAGGTCGCCTGCCATACTGCAGGAAGAGAGGAGTGTGTTGCGTCACGTCAGATACTGAACAATTGTAACACAAGGTGGCTGGGCCCAATTGCTCCTGCCACTGAGAAGTGTCATTGTTTATAAGTTTTCCCATGATTTCCTTGAGAATTCAGTTGAAACGCTCGATCCTGCCGTTTGATTGTGGGTGGTAGGGCATGGTTATCTTGTGCTTGATCCCTACTGATCGTAGGTGCTCGTCAAAAGCCAAAGCATTGAACTCGCAACCTAGATCGGATAACAGAGTTTCCACATATCCATGCCTTGGAAAGTATTCCTGGTGCAGTTTTTGCCATACACACTCATTCATCTTCCTGGGTATGGGGTGGCATTCTGCATAGCCCGACGCATGATCTATGAGTGTCATTATGTAACTGTTACCCTGAGGGGATGTCACCAAGGGTCCTACCAAATCCAAGGACACAAACTGCCCCACACTCTCTGCTTTCGGCATCTCTCCCATGGGTGCATGCACCTTCTTCTTGCTATAGACCAAGCAGGTTGGGCATTTTAACACCCAATCTCTGATCTCTTGACGCATCCCTGGCCACACGTACGCCTCTTGTACCTTGCGCATGGTTTTTACATGCGCCATGTGCCCCACCTCCTGATGTGCCCTTTCTATCACTTCATGTCGAAATGTGACTGGCAGCACCAGCCGATGGTATTCGGGTGCATACTGATATGGCTTTTTGATAGAATATATCAACCCTTTCACTACCTCATATGGGCTATCTGGATCGTTTCCTTCCCCCCATTGATCCATAGCTTTCTGCCCCTCCTGAACTTTCAGTGGATCCAGCCTATCATCCAATATTGGAAGTGGCTCATCCCCTGGTAAGTCTTCAGGTAATTCATCTCCCATCCTCCACTCGTCAATGTCAAAAGTGTCTATCCCCTCTGGTCTAATTCTAGATAACATATCAGCCATTACATTTAACTTCCCTTTTCGATATTGTACTTTACACCCATACTCTGCTAATAATACTGCCCATCTTTGAATTTTGGTGTTTTGCATTTCACTGGTAAATAGAGAAGTTAATGGCTTATGGTCAGTGAAAGCATCAAATTTGGCCCCCCATAAATATGGTCTGAACACTTTTAAAGCTGTTATGAGCGCACAAGCCCTCCTCTCAATAGCGGCCCATCTTCTCTGAGTGGTTGACAATAGGCGAGAAAGATAACTAATGGGCCGTTCCACCCCAGATACTGGATCAACTTGGCACAATATGGCCCCTATAGCCACATCAGATGCATCCGTGTAAAGCAGGTATGGGTCATGCGTTCGGGGATGCGCCATCACATGGTCACTGATCAATAATCCTTTCAGACGATCGAAGCTCACCTGCTCTCTGGATCCCCATTGAAAACGAGTGTGCTTGCGAGTGAGGGCTACCAAGGGCTCAGATGCCTCAGCATAGTCAGGCATACATGTCCAGTAATATCCTGTCATTCCCAGGAATGTCCTTATCTCCTTAACTGAGTTGGGAGGGCTCATGCTAGATATTGCCATGACCTTATCTGGATCCGCCCTTAGCCCGTCCCCACTCACCACAAAGCCCAGCAACTTCACCTCTTCCTGCCCAAATACGCACTTTTTGGGATTGAGAGTGAGATTGTATTGTCTGAAGCATTCCATCACTTCTTCCAGGTGCTGTCGATGTGACACAATGTCCGGGCTATACACTACTATATCGTCCACATAAATCATGCAGCAGTTCCCTATTAATCCGTGCAACACCTCATCCATGGCCCTAATCCCATTGGCATCGTCGTGAACTCAAATTGTCCTCGAAAACACACAAACGCAGTTTTCTCCATGCTAGCCGGATCCAAAGGTAATTGATAAAATCCGGATTTTAGATCCAACGTGGAGTAGACTGTGGAGCCATCGTAATCCAATATTGCTCTTTCCTGTCGCATCAAATCGCGCCCCAGTATAGCTGGATATGGCATACCATCCACCACGATCACTTGGATCACTCCCACGCTGTCCTCCTTGACTTGGGTCAGTCCACATACCCGCAATTCATGTCCTGTTATTCCTTGTAAACCTTGAGTTGTCCTGAGTATGGGCTGCCTCCCCAATGTTTTGCATATTAATTGAAATTCTTGGCGCCGCAGCACTGTCCGCGCTGCTCCAGTGTCCACCAAGGCCTCTATGTGATGTCCATGAAGACTAAGCTTCACGAAGGCCCGGCAGTCTGCTGCGGCGCTTAGCGGCCCCCCTGGTAGTTGTTTTGTCCGCCCCTGCTTGAATTCCTTGTTTGACGGCAGTCCCTGCGAATATGGCCCACCTTATCGCAAGAGGCACATATCGGTCTGCCATCCTCAGTGAATTTTAGTGGAGGGCTATCATTAGCATACATAGGCTTGCGACGTTCTCTTTGTCCTCCATAACCACCTCTGGGATTACCTCCTCCTCGCTCTGCAGAGCGGGGTGGAGGATTCTTCACAAAGGCCACAAGTTTCATAAATTCCTTGGACATCGGCGTATCAGCTCCTCCATTTGGCTTTTCTTTTGGACCTTAGCGCGCGCCTCACGAGGTGGGCCTAGAGCTCCGATCTCCATGGGCTCTTCTGAGGATTCCTCCGGGGCACGCCCATGCAAAGCCCGATATAAGCGATAGTCATTTCCTTCGTGCTTTGCCACCTGATCCATTGCATCCACGTAGTTCTCAGGATCACTGTCTCGCACTAGCCTTTCCACCAGTTTCTTGTCTGTTAGGCCCCTCAGGTAGGCGCCTAACATGATCCTCTGTTGATCGATATTTCTTTGGGCCCTGGGATATCCCAGGTCGGCAGCTTCTCTGAACCTCCTCCCATAAGCTGCAGACACTTCATAAGGAGCTTGCATCATTTTCTCCACTTCGTCTCGCAACCGATCCTCTTCATGTTTGGACAGAAATGTGTCCGAGAGATGTTTCCTTAGATCCGCCCATGCAGCCGTATTTCGGTCATTCAGAGAGGCCAAATGCCTCTCCAACTTTGTCCGCAGTGTACCTTCCGCTGTTTGTGATGCTACATACACCGTAAAAGGAGTGTATGGCTGTGTCAGCTCCACATCAATGAACCATTGTCTCAACCTTCGGGTTGAGGAGCCATCACATTTGGCCACCCTTTTTGCCTGTGATTCAGCCTTCACCCTTTCTGAACTCTCTTTGGCTTGGGCAGTCTGGCCCTCCAACAATTTCGCAGTTGTTGTGATCCCATCCCTCTGTGTTGAAACTGCTCTGCATTCATGATGACTTCTTCAACCTCTCCTTCTGGTTGCTGTGGTGCTGTTCCTTCCTGCTTGGGCATGGATCTTTAATCACATCTCATCCTTGCTATTGCATTAGGTTTCTCCTCATTCTCCTTTCCTCAAGTCTCTTAGTAGAGTTACATAACATAACTTGCCTGGCATGTATTCCATAGCACCTTAGGTCTCTTTCTCCAGACAGAATCACGTCGGGGTCACCAGTTGTAAAGTATCCAGTGTCCTGTCAGACATGCATCCATAAAGTTGTAGTGCTGTAGCTCAGCAGCATAAGTCCAATGATAATATATATTCAACACAGAAATAACAGAGTCATAGATTTCAGGTCAGACTGGTTAGATCAGCAAAATAAAAGATGCCTCTCTCTCCACTTGTTTATTATTTATAGCCTGGGGCCACACTGGACAAATTCAAAGGATAGGTGCACAACTCTCCCACAGTCACAAATCCCAGCAAGTTACCAATGACCTTTGTACTTGCTCCCTGGAGAGTGGCAAACTGCATTCCTGTGCGACCTACCCAACACCTAGGACCAATCGACCATTGTCCAGTGCAGGGAAGACCTCTGGCTGACCCCCATAGACTAACCCCCTTCCAAGACTATGCCCATTAAGACCCCTTAACTTCCAGTCACCTTTGTAACTCATGAGAGTCACCATGGATTCCAGCCCCACCCCCAAGCTGACTTTTTACCCCCTTTGTCCCAGCTTCACTCAAGCATTACCCTCATGACATACCCAAGCAACTTACTAACATTGTACATGAGCAATGAACATATCATAAACATAAGCATAACATTGTACATGAGCAGCATGAACATAACATTGTACAAGAGTGAGTAACATGAATCATAACATAGACATAAATATTCATACTTTCATAAGCTCAACATTGTACATGAACAAACACAAATATTCATACATGCATAATCATTATCTAATCTATATATATATTCACTCTGTTACCTCTCTTTCGATCAAACTGACTACACTGAGTCCAAGAAACCCACCACAACCGACCATGTGACATATGCAAGCTTAGGCTCAAAGCAGGCAGTGAATTTGCAGGTGGGGAGGGGGCCACTTAATTAAAAAAGTCAGACTTGCCGCAGTACTCTTTGCTCTACATATAATTTGCAAGACCCTCCCTGGTATCAACAAATGTATTGGCAAGCAACAAACTTTGGGATTGGAAAGAGCTCCTTTTAACAGAACGAGATCACTTTAACACTTTCGCAAATCTTATGTGTGAAATGTAGTCAGTTTGATTGAATGCTCTATAATGGATCACCAGAAGCAGTATTACATAGTGCAAGTGTAGGACTGTAGGTAAAACAAAGTTATACATTTCAATGGAATCTTTTTAGTGTTGGAGTCTTGAGGATGGATTTGGGCATCAGTCAGTTTAGGATTTTTAGTGGCCTAGCTAGGTTAAATTGGTGATTAAGGAAAAGCCTTATCGTTGTGTATTAGGTGTTACATACCTTGCTCATTTGCAAAATATCTGCTATCATCAGCTGTTTTCTGAGCTTTATAAAAAACACCCAGCTTTTATCATGGAAGTGAATCTATTGATTGCATTATTATGTAAAAGAGAGAAATCACTATTCTAGGGGCATGATGCCACATTATCCTCCTTATTCATCATTGCTCTATGTGGTTTTGCTGGTATTTCCTGGCTTAGTAAAGTGTAGGGGTATGTTATGGGAACATCGAAGTGCTCTAAACTTGCTTAGCTTATTAAACATCATTAACTTCAACTAATCTATGCCCTATACCCTGACTTAATTCTTATATCTTTTTGGGAACCATTTTGTTGGACTTAAGCCCCCTCTCACATAGCCGGTTTTGCCGTAGTGAAGCTGTAGTATGATGTAACGGTTACGCAATGCGATTCTCGGCTCCAAGCCGACGGCAAGCCGACGGCAAGCCGACAGCAAGCCACCGGCAATTCTCGGCGATACTCGGCGAGTCTCTCCTGGGACTCGGGCCCAAACCGGGATTCTTGGGCCCGGTAGCCGGAAATTCAATGTGTGCATTGAATTCCCGTGGCAAAATCGCGGTTGTCCAAAAGTAAACAATAAACCCTGGAGGCCGTCGAGTCACCCCTGGAGGCCGTTGAGTCACTGGACGACTTGGACAGGTTTACCGTCGCTAATTTTAGGCGAAGTGAACACGACGGCTTGTTCAGGGCTAGTACGAGTAACTCGACTAGTAGTAGGAGTAACTCGACGGCTTCCAGGAGTAACCCGCCAAGTTGTAGGAGTAACTCGCCGACTGCTACCAGCGTCAGCATCACCGGAGGAAGGGAGGAGGATTTTCGTCAAATAAACACTGACTTGTAGTATAGTTCATACTGATTCCATACATGTTTTATGTATTCAAGGATACATTTTGGAGATAACCTCAAGCGTATTTTGGAAATCTTGACCTGTAAGACTTTTCATGGCCTTGGTATGTATGCTATGTACATAAGTGAGTACACACAGTGGTTTTCACTTGGAAATGTTCAATGATTGCATGTTCGACCACGAGCCTCGCAATTATCATTGTGAGAAGGGAAGAATGTAGTGTAGTGGTCCTGGTGTGAGCAGACTGTTACCCTCGCACAAGAGAGTGACTCTTTGGTACAATGTTGACATTCTGGCTTTTAGTCCCAGGGACCAGAGTTCGATTCCCACTCTGGGAGAATTGTTACACTTTCATGGAACTGGATTTGCATTAATAATGATTAATGCTGGCACAAAGCGTATTTAAGCACAACTTGATCTAACATAACCAGACATAGTCTATATTCGGGTTTACAGCTTTTTGTGACGGGCAGAGCAAAAATTTTCTAATTGCAAATACAAACTTAACCTGTATACCATTCAACAGAAATCTACATGGTAATAATTTACTCCATTCACATGACTAAATAAGCTGTTATATAACACTTCATTGCAGCTGTAATTGGATGATTTTTTATTTATTTTTATTACATAAAGAGATACGCTCATGCAAATGTCATGATAGATATATCCTTCAAAGGGTAAAATTTTAATTACAAACAAAGGTTATTATATATTATAGCCTTTTCTTTAAGTTTTTTTATGAAATAAAGGGTCATAGCACAATGCACTTCCAATCTCCCTGAATCCTAAATCAATATTTGGCACTGGGTATTCTTAAGTTGGAAGCTCTAATATCATTACTTGTCTTTTTGTTTAATTTAAATTACTGCATTATAAAGATGGAATTGGTAAAATATTTCAAACACACAAATTTCAACAGTTTGTGCCTGTGAAAAGATCATGCTATTGAGCGATATCAGTCATGGAACAATGTACTTTTAATCTCTCTGATTTCAAATCAATATTTGATGATGAGTGAACCTTCCAGCAGGAAGCAATCAGAAGTGCTTTGGAAATCACCAGGAAGTTCAGAAACAACTGGTAGTAATCAGTGCTAGAGTTTAGAGTTTAGTGGACATCATAGAAAGATTCTATGGAATGTTGCAACCTGCACTGAGCACATCTACAGTTAACTACTTATTCTCTTCGAATGGGCAAACACAGCATTATGCTTCTTTCCCACTTAGTCTAGTGCAGATGAATCGTATCAGCGATAGTATACTGATCTTTTAAAATGTTGGTCCTGGGTTCAATGACAAATGGGACCTGAGTTTGACAACTGTTTTATCTTTCCCCACTGGCAAGGCACCTGTCTGTCTTAATTAGCTCTCAAAGTGCAAATATACAGGAAGCTAATTGTCCATTACATTTCAGCACTGTATTTACAGGATAGATTACTATGCATTTCTATTATTATCATTTGGAAACCTAATGTGAATTAATGAAGTTTGAAGATGAGAGATGATACAAGTGACACCATGGTCAAAATTAATGGATGGCTGACACCCTATTTATTTTTATATGAACCCCTGACAAAGCACAACAAGCATATTTATAATCCATACCAGCTCACATCAGAATGAGCATAGTTTCAGGTTTTTTAATACAGAACTCGATACAACAACTTGAAATAATTACAGAGTAGCCACCAAATCTGAGACTATGAAGAGTTATTCTAATTTTTCTGCAAGGTCTGGTACTATTTCAGTGATCACAGATCCGTTGAATGATCACAGACTACCCACTGATAAAATGAAATGAGCTTTATTCCGGGTTTTCCAGCCCAGGATTTGAATACAGAACTCAATACAACACCTACTTGAAATAATTACAGGGTACCTAATCTGAGACTATGAAAAGTTATTCTAATTTTTCTGCAAGGGCTGGTCCTTTCTCTGTGATTACAGTCTCATGTACCACCACAAGATCAGTTGAAACATCACAGAATGACCACTCAAATGAAGTGATAAAAATAAGTTTTATCTCCAGTGACATTGTGTCAACTGTTGTCTCGTTATTCCCTGCTGAATTTCACTGTCAGCACAAGGTCAGTCCAAGAGTGTCTGTGGTCAGACACATGGAAAGTTGATGTCGTACAGTCCATTGGTCAGACAGTTGGTTATTGTGGTGAGGATGTATAGCTATATATGCATAGGAGTGAGACAGAGGTTTGCACTGAGTAACGCAGTGATGTCACACCTTAAGACCTTTGCATTGCTTACACCAATATACTCCACACTATTGTAAGTCTCTACTAGGTGGGATGATTCTGCAAATATGGTCGTAACATTGGTTTATACTTGCATAAAAGATGTAGCGTCCCTCAAAGGCAATGTATTGGGAACCAGACCAACCTTCCATAACACAGGTCAAAATCAAGGTAATTGCCTTTTATGTCAACAGTAGCAAAGGCAGATTATGGTTGCATTGAAAAGTGGCAAAGACACATTGTATTCAATATAAAACAAAGCTAAATGTGCCAAATAAGTTTAACAAATGTCAGTTTGATGTTCTGCTGGATAGCTAATGATAACTGTGCTAATAGCCAGCTGAAGTAAATATTTTTGTCAGCTTATTGGCTAGGTGGCCTGGGGAAAAAACCTTTCAAACCAGTTAATTTATAGTTATGTGACAAATGGAAAGCGAAATGAAAATGTACAATATGACAACTGTGAAATGCTCAAAACTTTGTTGAAAATGATTAGGATTTTGGTGCAATTTATCATCCTGAAGTTTGTGATAAATTATGTTGGCAAACAGATTATTTACAATTTTGTGGTATGTTGTTCAGGGATACAGTGCAATATTTTTAACAGTGGATCACTTTACTCACTTGAACCTACATGTAGTAGATGCCACCTGAAACCATAACTTTAAATAGCTCAGTCTTACCCACACAAAGATACCATGATTGTACAAAGATGTAATCCTTCAGGGTGAGGGGGATGATACTACATGTCGGTTTGAATCATTTTATTTATAGATTTGGGTGGCTGACCTAATTTAGCAGCAGGATATAATAATGATTAAGGTATGTGTGGCTCCTACTTCACTCTGCTGAACCATATCAAATATCAGTCATATAATAATTTCTGAATACTGGCGGATCCAGCCCTGCCACTATTGGGGGGGGGGGGGGGGGGTCCAGGCTCTACCGGGGGGGGGGGGGATGAAAACATGAGTCTTTTCATAGAAAACATAGTAATTGGGGGGGATGACATGGCCCCAATGCCCCCCTGGATCTACCAGTGTTTCTTAACAAGTGCAGTAAGTGCAGTATTAAGACAAAATGCAGTTTAGTATGGTCTGAAGCCTCTCACTTCAAAAAGAGAGTTGTAAAGACTTTCATGTAGGAGCTATAACAATTAACAAGCAACTTGCAGCAACTGTTTAATCAATGTGGTCTGTCACCCCCAGTAGACTTTTTTGGACTTGGTCACAGCGGGTTGAAGCATGTGGTAATTTAATGAAAAGGTCTCAGACACCAATTCACGATATAGACCAGGACAGACATAATTTGATTCGAACTTTACAGAATACGCGAACATGGTGGGATGATAAAACATGCAATAGGCAGGATTGGGAGTGCATGTGTGAAAAATATACATGTCCAGTGAATGTAATTGATTATGAGACCATTATTAAACAGTATTAGACAATTAAAAGAAAATGCATGTTTATCTCTCAAATGGGCAATGCCAATATAAAATAACTTCAATCCAGCTAATGTCTTAACGCTACACTGTCTGTCAAAATTATTATTTTCAAAAACTTCATCATAATATGTATTTAGGGCTACTGTTTACATGCTAACTGAGCTGATGACGTCACACACAGAGAACAATAGCTGTCAACTGAATGAAATCATACTGGCATATTAAGATATCCTTCGACATCGATCATACGTCAGATTGATCAGCTTTTTAAAATATGAGTGTAATTATACAGGCACATCTTGCTAAATGATTGCTGAAACACTACAAGAATTCGCCGTAATGAGATTCAGTGCATAATTATCACAGCGTTATTATATCACCTGATCCAACTTGTTACAACACTCACAGAAAGCACAGCCCATCTTCAGAAATGCTGTCAGGTTAAAGTCTTACCTTGAATGAGAGAGAATGGATCACACAGGTAAATCCACCACTTCTGGTCATTATACGCAAATCACCTGAAAAAACAAAACAAAAAGAAAAACTATAGCTTTAGAATTCACATTGATTTCAGTTACAAGATCACAACTTTCTTAATAGAAGTCGGAGTCCGTAATTTGACTTATGGATGGTCTAAGTGTAGCTGTGCAATGCTACACAAATATTCTCTGTGGCTTCATCCACTACAATTGTAGCACTTTTGCTCTGGCATAGATAACTGCTATCAACCATGTAAATAGCCAAGCAACATGTTAAAATTTACTTGGTCAGTGCATATGAAGTCACATTCACTGTGCTACCAAATAATAACAATATATTCACCAGAAAATTGCTATCAAAGTCTGCATCTACCAATAACTTCAATTGTAATCCAGAAATGTCTGGAAAACTAAGCACAGAATCAACAAAAAATCTTTCAATACCTCTTCAGTGACACAATCAAAATGTGGATTATATGGAACATTTTTTCTTTGTGTCTGTCTTCCTATATCCATCAGTTTTGTATTTGCAATATTCATCTTAATTATCACAAAGAAATTTCTGTAGGTATGTTCCATATTTCCCCTTACTATTGTAACCAATTTTACGATGAATTAGTGATACACCATAATGGATGACTGTGGATTCTGCTGCAGCATAATATATCATTTTGAAATTTAGTTCTTTGGCAAAACTTTGTGAATTGTATGTTGGCCATCATTCATCAACATAAGTTCCTTATCTGCCATGAGATTTATCTCATCTCAAGCCATCCAAGCCAACTCGATTAAACAGCTGCTGCTCTTGTGCATTGTATGTTGATCTTGTCTAGGATTCATGATCACATTTCAGGCTATCAGACATCATGCAAGAACTTTTATCTGATCAACCTATGAAACTACAAAAACTTGACCAGAGTTGCATTACACAAACAAAGTTGTAGCTAAACAGGGAAAATATATTATGCACATACTTCTGTAAAGGCAAAAAATGTATTCAGTATTCAGGAATCAGAATATCATTTGGATTACATGTAAACCAAGCACTTCTTTTTAGCATTATCACTCAATTTACCCCATGAAGAGTTCCAAAAATAACAACAACAGGGAAAGCGCAATAACATTGAAACACTTAATTGCAAGGTAATCATGATGTTTTTCCAAAGTGAAGATTAGGTGCGTGAGTATACTGCATGCATGTAAAGTAAACTAGCTCATGTCATAGGTCAATCAAGAACGAAAAAAAATTGTTTGTAAACTTTTTTTATTGATGTAGACTCCTGGCATAATCATCTAACTAGCTATAGACCAAGACTTATACAGTCAGCAAGAAATTGTGTTTTGACATTGGTTATTGTGACAGCCACAATATCCTGCTTAAAATCAGGCATTGGTTTGGAACATCATAGACACAGGTTTTAGGCAGGGTTATCACATATGCAAGCAAGTATACGGCAGTGTGTCCTTGCAATAAATCAGCAAAGGAATTGTTGCTTTTTATGGGATGGAGTTGAATTAATGTTTCAGAAGGATTCACACATTCATATCTCTCACTGTCTGCCAAGCTTTTGTTCTCTGTTCTATGGATGACTGACAATGAGTTTGCCCTTGTTGCTGATTTGTTTAAAAAAAGTCCTAGTGACATTGCTTGAGCTTATGTATTGAGAACTTTATTGAAGTCTGACAGAAATACATTTTTCTGCTTAATGCTTCAATGAACCAAACAATGTAGTCACTCAGAATTGAGTGACTGCACAATATGTATAACATTACAAGATTTGAAAGGCTGGTGCATCCATAATCCTCACCAAACTTGGGTTCACATCCTTGGTAGGACAAAATGCATAAACTGGCATGCCAAATGTGCCACGTGCATTTTCCATGCTTTCAGAAGGATTCACAGCTTATGTATTGAGAACTTTATTGAAGTCTGACAGAAATACATTTTTCTGCTTAATGCTTCAATGAACCAAACAATGTAGTCACTCAGAATTGAGTGACTGCACAATATGTATAACATTACAAGATTTGAAAGGCTGGAGCATCCATAATCCTCACCAAACTTGGGTTCACATCCTTGGTAGGACAAAATGCATAAACTGGCATGCCAAATGTGCCACGTGCATTTTCCATGCTTTGGATAAAAGCATGCAAAAAACATGTTTTTTGTCTAATTACCCTTGAAATGGATTGACAGAAAAATTATTTTCTTTGTATATATTTGTTGCTTAATTAAATATTTTCGGCAGGACAGCACATTTCTTTCCCAATGTTAATCCTATGGGATATTGGGAACTGGCCAGAACAGAAGATATGACATTATGTTATAAACAGAGGTAAGCAGCAGAATAATATATAGTCCATATTTCTCTATAGTCCTTATATTTGCATGGTAATGAAAGAAATTCAAGAAAGTGTCAAATGCTCTACAGACAGAGGATACACAACTGACAAGTCAAAATATTCCGGGGTTAAAAAAAAGTCTAATTACACAATGGATTAGTTGGATGAATGACATTTTAAAAAAAAGATCCATATAGCTATACAAGAGAAGGAGGTTGACCAAATCGGCACTCTGACGAGCCTACCAATTGAAATTGATAAGATACCCATGATAAAAACAAATGCTGATTTTTTGCTGCGAGAATGTGTAAGTAGGCAGGTTAATTAACCAGTGGTACTTGCAATTTCCATGGGGACTAGCCTATTACCAGAATACATATGTGGCTTGGAACTTGATTAAGAAATACCATAAATATTCCGAGCCTACTGATGTCTTTGTACAAAAAAATGAAAAGTTAAAGTGGTGGTGGTGGTGGAATAGAACTTTATGTCCTGTATTTCTGCACCTGAAGGAGCTAATCAAAACAGGCAAGGACCATGGCAATGAGATGAAGGAATTGAATCCAGAATTCAGTGGCTGGAAGAAAAGTTAAAGGAGTCAGACTAACTTGACTTGGTTGTCTTAATATTGAGTGGTATGCGGTAATCACTACATATTTCCAAATTGTTGAATTTCATTCAATACCTAAAAATAAAGAATGCAAATGTAGGAGTGTTGATTATAATGAAGCCTTGGCCTTTTGAAAATGTTGAACACAAGAAGCCAACAGAGGGCAATGCACTAGGTATGCTTATTTAGGTTCTTATAAATGTAATAATATGCAATCATTAAGGCCATGTCAATTAACTGGCGACATGTCAAAAAATGTTCACATTCCTTTTGTAATCAAATCATGCATAACCGCTTATGATATGTTGGGTATTTTACCACCATAAGGACATAGAATTGGAAGAAGATACAAAACACATACCACCATAACACTGAAAAAGAAAGAAATCCCTCGCTGTCCACATTCTGAGCATATTTATCCCAGTACTACTGGTCTAACCCTCACCAATTTTCACCAGGAATGAAGCAATAAAGCAGGTGTCATTTCATCTGACATTGTGCTATCTCATTATTCTCTACTAAGGGTGGGATTTAACACAAGGTCAGTCCAAGGGTGTCTCTGGTCAGATGCATGAAAAGCTGTGATTTAACAGTCGGTTAATCAAAGCCTGCAGCAAAAGTTAGATATATGGTGTGTGGCTGGTTAGTTGAGACAAAGCGTGTTTACGTGTGTTCCTACACATACGTTTTCAGCAGTGGTCTGTCAGTGTTTTCTTGAGGTCAGTTGCCAGCTGATGTTGCCCAAAGATGTCATGCAAGGATGTCTTTGGTCAGACGCACAGAAAGTCTTGGTTTATAGTCAATTGCTTAAAGTTGGGGAAAGAAATTAAAATATGTGTTCCAACATACATTTTCTTCCTATCGTTGATGATGTTTTCCAAATTAAGGAGATATATATGAGAAGTGTAGCCCTTTAAGGCAAGTTCTTGCTGCTATCGAGGTTTGATTGATCAGGTGAGGGAGAGGAGGAGTCCACCCATGTTTCACATCCACCCTATGGGACACATTTACCCCATGGGGGGGATCTTTTATTTGCCTCATCATAGACAATGAGTACAGATAACGGCTAATTTAACATCTCCTCTGAGCGACCTCCAGATGGGATGATGCAATGCTCATGAAAGGTGCCTTGGCCTGGGATTGAACCCCGGACCTTCAGAGGAGCAGGCTAGTGTCTTACCATTAGACCACCCATCTGAACATTACCTGTAATTATTTCTCTGCTGAGATCAAATAAATATCAATATAATGTCTAACTTTAGGACCTGATTTATGGTCACTGGATGTATGCTTACTATTTATTGACCACCTCAACATTTAGACTAGTAAAACTCCAGCAGATATCTAAATTATCAAAATTTCAGTATTCATTCATCAAGAACAGTCAAACTAAAGCAAGGTAGTAAATTCTTAATGCCAATTAAAAATAACAAGGCTACTACTTTGTCTGAAATTATGTGGTTTAGCATTCAGTATAAACATGGCGTAAGTGGAGTTAATTTTATATGATGGTTTAAACATTTCAGTAACTTAATAATAACTTAACATAGTGTTTTAAGGTACATTCGAGACTACATAGAAAGTCTGTGATCAATATGGGTTTATCACTGTGGTTTTTCTTTTCTCCATCATTAAGCTAGACCTTTCGCTGGCAGCTTCTTCACTAAATTGCATTCAAGAGCCGTAAGACAGATTGTGTCACTGAAAAGAGGCATTGAAAGATTCTGTCATGATATTCAAAAGGCATACACTATACAGCCAAACGAAAATTCCAAGTTGCAAGCTCAACTAATAATGCTCAAAGGAATGCACCTGGGTAGTCCTGTGTTTAAAACATTAAACCACACCTGGCCAGCGCTTAGGGTTCTAGGTTCAGCTCCTTGGATACCTATCATGAGCTATATCTCATGTCAATTTCATGAAATTTTAAATTAGCGATACCTTGGACTCAGTGTCTATTCTGAGCCAAGTAAAAGACCTCACCCATAGGGTAAATGTGTAACATGGTTTCAATCCCAAGACTATCATCTCATCATTACCTCTGCCTGTGACAGCTGGTCTTTTTGGCTGCTAAGCATCAGTCCAGTGGTTCTGAGAAACAACCATTACCCCTTAATACTATGTTGAAATGGCTAAATTATGCCATTTTAAATACACCAATTTTAACAACTTGGATAACAATACAAAATATACTCATGAATTGATGTTATTGCAGCAATAGATATGCAAAACAGGGTAAAATGGAATACATGTAGGCAATAGAATATTGTTTTATAATATTTGTATATGATGTTAATCAATATATGATGATGAGTGAACCTTCCAGCAGGAAACAATCAGAAGTGTTTTGGATTTCACCAGGAAGTGCAGGAAGAGCTGCACCACAAGTGACTTAATGCTAGTGGCATCTTTAGTGGGAACTAGAAGGCTTTGTTGTTATCACAGCAAAATTCATTGGAGCCTTGCAACATGCACTGTTTGCAAGGCATATCTCTCTATAAACCTAGGCGACACACGGCAATATTTCATCCTTCACACTCATACAGATAAAGTAAGTTGATGTGAACAATATGACCTTTTAAGACCTATTTCACACCAGATCCTTCCTATGAATAGAAATTTCCCAGCAACGATTCCATAGAATGTTTGTCTAACACAGAGGCTTGTTAATGGTTAGTCTTACAACTGTGATAATGATTCATCTATGGTTAAGCCAAAACTGTCAAAAGTATTTTTTCCTGTCACCACAGCCAGAGGTTCCCATAGTTAGAAATGATATAAGTACAAGTAACACCATGGACAACACCTATATGTGGTCACCATCTTATTTACCTCTTTAATAATGCAGCAAAACAAAAAAAAGTTTCATCTCTGGTGACATGGTGTCACTCACAGTCTCATTACTCTCTGTTGAGTTCCACCCTTAGCATAAGGTCAGTCCAAGAGTGTCTGTGGTCAGACACATGAAAAGTTGATGTTTTACAGTCCATTGATCAAACAGCTAGCCACTGTGGTGGGGACTTTTATAGCTTACTGCCATTTCATCAACCACATACAGTTTTCCATGTACAAATTGTATTCGAATCCAGGTTGATACGTAAGCAACATAGCTTGTTTAATTGGTGAAGAGCACTTCAAGTAGGCCAATTTGTGTATGGCCGTTTGGTAGGATCATCAACAATAAGCAGCCCACTGAAGTGGAACCAGACATCTTATCAGTAAATATTAAACATTCTAAATCTAACGACATGATGGTGCTTACAACTTTTAAAAAAAAACTTGTCAGTCTCCGTAGGCCATGATGTTTCTTCACATTATTGCAGAATTGGTTGTAAAATTAATTTATATTTGCATAGAAAATGTAGCGTCCCTTAAAGGCGATATATTCTAGCCAGATCTACCTTCCATAACACCAGTAGAAATCAATGTAAGGCACTCGGCCAGCTCTTTCAATGCATTGCCTTTTTTTGGGTTGTAAAGGCAGATTATGGTTGCATTGAAAAGCAGCAAGAGTTGGCACACATAGTATAAAGGCTAAGCTAATGTACCAAGCAAGTCTCACATCTTTCTGTTTGACGCTTTGCTGCACTGGTTTGTGATGCAGTTTACAGTATCTAATAACTGTAGGTGCACTGTCAATAATATTAACAATGACAACTTTTTATTGTTGGGGAGAATAAGTAACAGAGCCTACAGTAGGCACTACGACTGCAGTTAATGAAAAGACAATATGATGACATCACTACATCATATCATTGTTGCATGGATGAAATCCCAGAATATATGACGTCATCAAACAATACTTATCTACTACGGCAGCAGTGACCTCTGTTGATGCTTTCCCTCTCCTTAAGGCCAGCGGATGCAAAACATCCCCTTAAAGCTAGCTGACAAATTAAAGAAGAAATTACTCAAAATTCTGGTGAAACGTTCTAAAGTATCAACATTTAACGCTAAGTGATAACAAATGATAGCTGCAAAATTACTCAACACTTTGGTGAAAATTGTTAGGATTTCGGTCACATTCTGAAATTTATCATTACTGGATTTTGTGCTTATTTTGCCAAATACAATATTAGGACAATTTTCATAAAGATTGATCTTAACAATACTTTGTCAGTAGTATGTAGTATGCTGTTTAAAGATTCAATACTATATACTAGAAAAGGGCTCACCTTTAGTCATCTGAACCTAGTAGAAAACATAAATTTATACAGCCCAATTTAAGGATGCTCTTCAAGCAGCTTAGTCTTAATCTCACCCAGATGCCTTGATTACTCCCTGATAATGGCAAATAAAAAAAGTCACAGTGTACAATGACAACATTTTATCTAACCCTAGTCCATCACGGCATTTGTGCTGAACATATTGTATTGAATCTTAAATTGCAAATGAACAGCAGGCATAATTGGATATTAACACTGTGTTGTCAAAGCCAAGCAACCTGATTATGTTTATGTTTTGCTTGTTTGCTCACCTAAACTAAATCTATCAATTTCTCTTCTAGTCTATAGGCTGGCTTCTGGTATTAAAGGTCTATTAATGGGATTATAGAATAATGAGATGTTCATGTGCTGTTTACGCAATTCTTCTTCTGACAAGCAGCTAATCCAGAAAAAGTGCCTAAGCTAAAAAACAAACAATCAATTTTTCTATTATTTTTATGACAATATGCAGCCTATCGGCTACATAGTTTACCCACTTATATTGTTTAACTAGGTAAACTAGAACAAATTCCATCATTACAGGTCACTTGGTTTTGAGGTCAATAGTGTTTAAGGCACATGTGGCTCCCACTTCAATCTGTTAAACAATAACATTTTCTGAGCATTTCTAGCAATTGTAGATCTTACGGAAAATTACATTTGATATGGTCTGAAGCCTCTCACCAATAAGATGGTTGTAAGTTTCCTGTAGCTGAGAGGCATTACAATTGCCGAGCAAATTATAGCAATTGTTTAATCAATATGGTCTGTCACCCCAGCAGACTTCTTCTTGGACTTGGTCACAGTGGGTTGAGACCACTAGTAACATAATAAAGGGGTCGCAGACACCAATTTACTCTATGGACCGAGAAGGAGAAAATCGATCACTATTTCGCATTCAAGAGTTTGGCAAAATGCATGCTTGAACATAAAGATATATCTATATTGAAGGTAGTTGATTATAATGTAAAATTCAATTATCAAACCTTATCAGTCAAGTAAAAGGGCCAAATAAGGGACAGACTGAAATTTACCCCCATGAATGGGATCTTGCATACCTCAGCATATATGACATTTATAAGGCGATGCCGAAGTGAGACTTGAGAGTGCTGCTACAGCCTATGCTAGGTCTGTTACCCAGGACCTTCTGCAGAGTTGTATAATGTCTTGAATGTCTTTTAAATCAAGTGAGTATAGTATATGTTGTTGTGTCTAAGTGTCATTATCATATCGCTACATTTGTCTTTAAAGCTGCATTGTCTGTCAAAATAATTTTTTTTTGAAAATTCATCAAATAAGTGAAAAATGACCTTATTCAAGCAAGGCACACTAACCTTTTGTAAGCTAATAAATGTATCATGCATTAATTACAAAAAAATTAAATCTCATTCATGGAGAGAAATTAAAGACCAATAAAATTGGGAACACAATGGATCTGGCATCATCAATTGTTCAGCATTGTGACACCATCACTTGGTTTTTTTACAAAGTGAGCTTTTGATGGCATGAAAAACTCTATGTTAAGTTTTTTTTGTATCTTAACAGTACATTTTTTTAACACACGGGCCTGTAATGGTAAAAACAATCATGAGACAAAAAGGAGCACTGGTTTGTAAAATTAATTGAATGTACTAAATCTGGAGACAAACCAGTCACACAAAGAAAACCGATTAGTATTCAGACATAAGGTGGGGTCCACTGGATGTTTCAGCCATCTAGATTGTACCTAAAGAAAACTAATTCCACGCAGCCAGTCTAGTCTGATGCAGTCGATAATTTCCCATCAGAGTTATCATATGAACAACTCTTTGAAGTCCTCTTTTGCACTGATATATCATAGCTATTTTCCATAGTTTTGCATGGATTTGTCAAAAAGTGACAATATACACTGGTTTAACCCAAACAGCACTTATTTGAACTCGATATAACAGCAGGTGTTTGTTTGAGTGTATCTACACTGGCGTGCAAAAGTTTGGAAACACTCATTAATTTGATTGTGACTGAAATTGACTTCTAATTACCAAGGTAGAAATACACTCATCCACATGTTTAGCACAAACATTTCTGGCAGCATCAGCATAGTAACTCATTGCTGATACTGTTTTGCTATTATTATCAAAATTGTGAAAGCTAATATGCTTTTTCAAACTTTTGTATGGCAGTGTGTATTTGCAATTTTGTCACGGACAATATGTTTACTCAAAGGCACGTGTAAATATTTAGGTCTGGTTTGAAGAGTTCAAGGAGGTATAAACTTTTGCTGGCTCCACAAGTGACACAGCAAGTTTACTCAAACATTTTTCCAGCTATCCATTTTCCAACACTCAAGCAAAAATGTATCAATGTCTAGAGATTAATTTGCATTCATATTCACCTCAGATTTGTCCAATTAACACTTTCAGAATCCAAATATGATGACATATGATGTAAAACTTACCATCATCAGCCTGTAAACCCATGTTAAAGAATACTCAACTTTTACTCAATGTGAGGTTGTTCATTTTTGTGTGTAAACAGAAACTGGCTTTATTCCATAATGGTATATCAGGGACAATTCATCATGCTTTACATTGACAAACTCAATAAATGCTTTATGCGGCAATTCTCGGTTTAATCAAATGGAAAAGTTTATTAATTTAATGTAAAGTTATATATCAGCAATCCTAATTTGTATCCATTCATGTTTTTTATTCGTAGCAAACATTTGATAAATAAATTAATAAAATCGTACCTGAAGACCTTGTTTGTTCAGTGATACAAATTACACAAACAGCCTTTCTGGTTTCACCAACTACAATTATACCATTTTACACTTTAGCAAAGGTAAGTGCAATTGACTATTCAAAGAACCGCAACCACACGGGTTGATGTAAACTGCCAGAGTACAAATACTTATATACTCAATGCAAAGTATTAGTTAGGTGTAGCTACTAATTAGCAACAGTTATTTCACCATCCAACAGGTTTTTTTTGTGTGTGTTTTTTTTACTAGTTTAATTAAACAAAGGTGTTTGCAGACTAAATAAAAATATCAATTGCAATCCAGAATTGTTGAGAAAAGTAAGTAAGCACATATAATTGACTAAATTAACTGGGTAAACTTAATTGTTATGATAAGAAATGCTCTTTCAACCTGTCTGTCTGTCCAGCTGTCTACCTGTCTATCCATCAGTTTTGCATTTGGAAGAAAATATCATGTTGTGTTAAGTGCTGTACACAATGCTTATTCAATAATGGAACAACTAGTTTGTTTGATTTGTTATAGTGAAAAATTTGATTAATCTCTGATCTTGTGTACTTTTAACATGCTACACCCGTTTTCCTGCAGCAAGACTGAGAGAAAGGAAAGCACAACATATTCAGATAAATCCAAACTAGTGTCAGATGACTTACGATGAATGATGCCTGACCTAAAGAAGTCTTTTATCATCTTCCTCCTAGAAGGCTTTTTTCCACTTATTGTCAATTATTGTCAATAGCAATGTATTCTAATATAACTTATCTTCATAATTGGTTTTATTTATTGGTTAACTGCTCTTTCTTTTTAATATATATAATTTGTATTTAAAATATTTTTGGGTTGCACCTCTTAGTACAGAAACGGTGAGAGCTATCCTAGCTTTTTACCCTTTAGTAAATCTAATCATTGAAGCCTCAAACAGAATCCACCCCTAATTGCACATATATTTGTTTTCACTGATTGTTTGCAAGTTTGAGGCAACAAACTGTTTCTGTGTAGGGCTTAATTGTGTTGCAGTGCTTAGTTAATTGCAATAATTATATGCTTAGGCATTGCCCCAACTGTTCTGAGGAGTTATTTTACCTTGATGTATATAGATAGATGTTTTTTTATAGCTAGCATGATGCTATTTGTAATAGTTTGGTAGCAAATGGCATAACTCAAATGTGGGCCAGAAATAGAAAAAGGGAAAGGTACAGATATATCTAGATAGTATTTACAAGGACATATCACTGATGCAGTGTGCCACTTAAAGATGAAAAATTTACCTTGGATCCATTCAGTCCACCAGTTCAGGTATGAATCTTTATCAATTCCCATTGTGAATATACACCTCATTTAACATAAACAAGGAGCAAAGCACTCTAAAATTACTGCCACTATAGCCAGCTTCCATTTGTGGTTGGTTTGAATGAAACAAAACACTCTTGTGTCATCACCTCACAGCACAGCTACCTAATTATGCACATGTTTTGCTCGTTTAATCATCCAAAGTAAATTAATCAATTGCTCTTATAGTCTATAGGCTGGCTTATGGTATTAAAGGTCTAACAATGAAATTACAGAATAATTAGATGCTGATGTGCTGAGTTCACACAATTCTTGTTTTGACAGTTGGTAATTCAGAAAAATTGCCTAAACTAAAAAATATGAATCCATTTCTTCTGTATTTTTAAGAGAAGATTTCTTTAAGTCTATACTCAGCTTTTCGACTACATAGTTTAACCAATCATTTTAGAATCATTTTCAGTAAAAAATGAGTTTGTCTAGGCCCCCAAGCAACATCTAGTCACCCTGCACCATGTCACATGACCAACTTAAATACCAGTAGTAAGAACAGTAGGATACCGGAATTTATAGTACTAAAATATACACCAGAGGGCAGTAAAAGCACCTGTATATACACCTAACAAGTAGGTGCTGCCATCTACCTAGTAGTGTTATAGTAAACCCATGTTAACATGCTAATACCTATATATAAACTAATTAGTGTATATACACTAAATAAGCCAGGTATACTTATAAACGAATTACACAAATTACATCAATTAAGTACACATAGTACACCCACTGTAAGTAGTGTAAGTAGAACTCATTGTGTGCTAACAATACCATGAGAGTATATATAGTTCTGTACAATAAGTTTATTAGTACACTGTATGTAATTAGTGTAATCTGTATTCTTAGTTTAGGTTAGTATACTGAGTGCAATAGTTCAATTAATGTAATGAGTGTCTTAGTTTAAACAAGTCTACATATAGGTATTACTATATTAACAAAGGGCTGCTACTAAAATAAACACCAGAGGGCGGTAAATATATCTACATATACACCTATCAAGGAGTTACTGCCACCATAGGAAAGTTTAAGAAATATATACTTCCATAGCCCATGTATTGCGCAAAATAATGCTGCAACATAACATTTTAGGCATATACAACATACCTTTGTACAGAGCTACATATACTACAAAATAAAATACCAACATCCAACGTGTAATAAGAAAAGAACTTCATACCATTTGTTAACACTATAACTGTGTCACTGTGCTAGACGTTGTATGGTACAACGTGTTTGAGGGCTTACGTGCAGTGTGTCACTACTGTTTTACTGTCTACCATTCCTTATGGTAAAAAACACTCATCCAATGAGAGCATAGCCCGCTAAAATCTATCATTGTGTTCACCATCTCCTTAAGCACGTGGTAAGCATAAAAAGAAAAACACAACCAATGGTACAACTCCATACTTATTCTAGGGGTGTGATAGGCTATTAAGCATGAAATAGGGTCTAGAAAATCCCGCTCATTTTCTTGAAAATTCTTTTGTTAGCTACATACCAGTTTACTGGTTTTTGTAGAGAAACTCGTACAGGACATCAATATGATTCCATAGGATGCATATATGCATGGGGTCATAGGCTTGAAAACTTTTAGATCAAAATGACTGAACCGCCACCTGCTAAAAGGGCTGCTACATTTCACCAGGAAGACGCATTGCCCTATGTAATTGAGCAGGTCAATGAGAGAAGAGCCCGCAAATTTGGTGTGGAGGAAGTGACATTCAGGGCCAAATTTAATGATGACCTCCAAGGACGTAAACTACTGGATATATCAGATGATTTGGGTGCTATGTTTGGAAGTGTTATGGATAGAGTCCGAGCAAACCATCCAAACCCTCAGGACAAAGCACGCTTAGCTATCAGACATACAGGATTAGACAAAGAAATAACAATTCACTGTCAACCCCAGCACAACATCACTGCTGAAGTTATAATGCAAAGGTGAGTGTATTGTTGTTGTTTTCTGGTAGCATCTATAGTTTGGGTGGGGTTATTATTCGAGTAACACTCATAGCAACTGCAATTCACCATCTATACTCAGATGTAATGGCTGGGTATTTCACCACTGTCTTTTTTAAAACACAGATTTGAAGCAGTTCTGCAGTCCAACAAAGATCTAACTGTAGATGACTCCTTCGAGGTCAGTGTGGGAGTGATGTCAGCAGCAGACTCTGGCGGGGGCAGAGTGGCTATCGTTAACGTTGATACCTTGGCTGATGACTGCACAATTAAAAGGAAGAGATCAATGGTCACCATACCGGAAGTACCTAATGAGTTTGTGTGTGCTGCGCGCGCAATTGTCACTTGCATTGCAAAGGTCAACAAAATGCCTCAGGCTGAGTTTAACAATTTTGTACACAAGAAGTCAGCTATGAGTAGGAAACAGCATTCACAACGTAGTCAGGCTTTGAAACTTCATAAAGATGCATGTGTGGCAACTGATGCTCCTATGCCTGTACATGATCTGTACAAGTTTGAAGATTGTCTCAATATTCAAATTATTGTTGTGTCAGGTGATGTTGGCGATGAAATTGTGTATACTGGTAAAACTGACAGAAAAAGAAAGATTTATTTGTATCTGAAAGACCAACATTACCATAGCATTGTTAACATTAAGGGATTCTTTGTGTGTAAGCAATTCTGTGAAGAATGTGTATCAACCTATAGTGACAAAGGGAGACATAGTTGTGAATCTGTCTGTGCAACCTGCAACACTAGTAAGTGCTTCTATGGGGATGATTCTGTTGTGTGTGACAGTTGTAACATGGTTTGTAGGAACACCCATTGTTTCATGAGACATCAAACAGCCAGAGAGTACCAGAAAGGTGCCAATAAAGGTGATGAGAGATTATCCCTATGTGACACCTATTACAGATGTCTGAAGTGCTATAAAATCCTTGATAAGACAAAACGAGATGTTTCAAAGCATATTTGCCATGAATGATACTGTTTTTGCTGTCAGGAATTTGTTGTTGGCGAACACCTGTGCTATTACAGAATCAAGAAACCGAAAACAACAGAAGGTCGTTTTATTTATTATGACTTCGAAACATCCCAAGACCAACTCATAACATGTGACAAGGGGTACCTGAACAGACCAAAAAATGGTTGCCAAGAATGCGTACCAGAGCAGATGTGTGTGAGATGTAGGAGATGTGTCAATTGTAACAGGGGCTATTGTGGCTTGGAGAGACACGTTCCTAATTACCTCGTGTGTCAGACGGCCTGTGATGAGTGTAAGGGTGACTGTTTCACACCAGACGCAAAATGTGGAAATTGTGGCAATCGCTGCAGCAAGTGTAGGAGCAAGGGCAAAGATGGATTCATCAAAGAACCATGTCCAAATGATCTGTGTGGGAAAAGGGAAATGATCTTTAAAGGCCCCGACACGTGTGATGCCTTCTGTAAGTGGCTCATTACACCTCAACACAAAGGCTGTGTAGCAATTGCCCACAATGCCAAAGCTTTCGATTCACACTTCATCCTGAATCACTGTGTTAACAATGGCGTGTTCCCTGAAGTCGTATATTCTGGTAGCAAAATAATGACAATGACTATCAAAAAAGGAGTGGACATACGCTGTATTGACAGTTTAAATTTTCTGCCAATGGCTCTAAAAAAACTGCCTGCAGCACTAGGTTTGAGTTCTGAACTGAAGAAAGGCGATTTTCCGCATTTTCTGAACACTAAAACTTTTCAGAATTACGTAGGCCCATTCCCTGACCCCTCCTACTATGGAGTGCAGTATATGTCTAAAAAAGACAGAGAGAGTTTCATGGAGTGGCATGGAAAACAAAGTAGTAAAGTGTTTAACTTTCAGGAGGAAATACTTGCCTACACTCGTTCTGATGTGAACATATTAAGAGAAGCATGTACAAAATTCAGGGCACTTCTGATGGACATGACAGCCCTGGGGGGGAAAGGAGTGGACCCCTTTGCTCATGCAACAATTGCCTCGAGCGCTATGCAGATAGTGCGAGAGCTGCTTCTCCATGAAGAACACCAGGTGGAACTGCTAGATGGAACAAAAGACAGAGCTATATTTAAAAAAGGGCAATGGGAGATTAATGGAGAAGCCCTTGACAGTGAGCAGATTGCTGAGCGTAAATTTGTACGATCTCCAATTCCTCAGATCCCTGCCAGAGGGTACACCAAGCACCCCAATGACAGCCATAAAGCTGTGGCATGGCTGGAGTGGGTGGCAAAAGTCTCCATGCGTAAAATCCAACACAGTCGTAATGGTGGAGAGTTCAGGATACCGGGGACATCTTACCATTGCGATGGTTACCATGCTGACTCAAAATCTGTGTATGAATTCCTAGGATGCCGGTGGCACGGTCACACATGCCTCAAAGACAGGCATGCTCGAGACCCCAGGACAGGGGCCACTCTGGAAAAGATCCATCAGAGAACACTCTCAAGGCTTAAAGAAATCAGTGACAAAGGGTACAACGTTGCTCACATGTGGGAATGCCAGTTTGACAACATGGTAAAACGCAACAGAGAACTCAAGGAGTTTGTAGCATCCATGGATTTGGTAACTCCTTTGAAAATACGTGAATCGTTCTTTGGGGGGCGCGTATCCCCAGTATCCCTGTTTTATGAAGCAGCAGAGGGTGAGCAGATCAAATACTATGACGTCACTTCTTTATATAGCTATGTCAACGTCATGGCAGAATACCCTACATGTCACCCTGAGATCATAACAGAGCAAGCAAAAATGGACTACACGCTACAGTCCTACTATGGACTGGTAAAGGTTAAAGTAGCCCCACCCCGAAAACTCTTCATACCGGTGCTCCCTGTGAGGTGCAATGGTAAATTGAAATTTCCCCTGTGTTCCCAGTGCGCAAGGTTGGAGAGAGTGAAGCCTTGCCAGTGCAGTGATGCTGAGAGAGCCATTGTGGGTACCTGGACAACAGAGGAGGTCAAAGTCGCCATTAAACACGGCTACAAAATTGTCAAAATTTACGAAATTTACCATTACCCAGAAACAACTCAGGATAGCAATTGCAGCATATTTCAGGACTATGTTAAGATGTTACTTAAGGTCAAACAGGAAGCCTCAGGCTACCCAAGCTGGGTTGAGTCTGAGCAAGACAAGGACAATTATATCAAATATTATCATGAGAAGCAGGGGATACTCCTGGACAAAGCCAAGATATTGTACAACCCGTCCCTGAGGCTGGTCTCCAAGCTGTATGCCAATACCTTGTGGGGCAAGTTTATTCAGCGAGGTGACCTCCCCCGCACGCAGTACATTAAAACTAAAACCGAATATACCAAAATCAGAAATGACCCCACCAAAGTGATAACCAATTTCCACATCGTCACTCCTGAAGTGATTGTGGTAGAGTTAAAATGTGCTGAAACGTTTGAGGAGGAGAACACCTTCACTAACGAGATTATAGGTACATTTACCACTTCACTAGCTCGCCTACACCTGTTCAGCATACTTGAAAAGACATGGGAAAAAACGCTGTATTTTGACACTGACTCTGTTATTTTTGTGCAAAATAGTGGTAAAGAGGTCTTAGAAACAGGGGACCTTCTTGGTGAGCTCACCAATGAGTTACCAAGTAACACACACATTAAGACATTTCTATCCACAGGTCCAAAGAGCTACAGTTACAAACTGAACAATGGTGAGAGTGTCAGCAAAGTCAAAGGTATAACCCTTAATTATGTGAACAGCCACATCATTGATTTTGACTCAATGAAAGATGTAGTTATGGATGAAATTGATAAAATTAAACTGCCGGTGTCCAAACAGATATCTAGGGTGAAACATCTGGGCATTGTGTACAACAGGCCCTATACCAAGACATTTAAAAAGGTTTTCACAAAACGTGTTGTTGCACCAGACAGTTTCAAAACATATCCCTATGGTTATTAGAGAGAGAGAGAGAGAGAGAGAGAGAGAGAGAGAGAGAGAGAGAGAGAGAGAGAGAGAGAGAGAGAGAGAGAGAGAGATAGAGAGATAGAGAGATAGAGAGATAGAGAGATATAGAGATAGAGATAGAGATAGATAGATAGATAGATAGATAGATAGATAGATAGATAGATAGATAGATAGATAGATATATAGATATATAGATATATAGATATATAGATAGATAGATAGATATATAGATAGATAGATAGATAGATAGATAGATATATAGATAGATATATAGATATATAGATATATAGATATATAGATATATAGATAGATAGATAGATATATAGATATATAGATATATAGATATATAGATAGATAGATAGATAGATATATAGATATATAGATATATAGATATATAGATATATAGATAGATATATAGATATATAGATATATAGATAGATATATAGATATATAGATATATAGATATATAGATATATAGATAAATAGATTTGACAGATAGACAGATAGACTGTCAATAAGCATAAAAATGTTGTAGTGTGTTTTTAAAGCGGTTTTGTTTAGTTATTATGTTATAAAATATATATTATGATGTATTATTTTTACTTTAGCCAATTAACTATACAATTTGTGTCGAATGTATACACACGTTATTACACTGTAGAAAATGTTATAGATGGCTGTGTTTTGGCATGTATCCCACCCACTCTTGGTGATTAGACATTTTATAGCTTTTATAGATTTTGTTATGTATGCACCAGACATAATAGAGTGTTGCCAATTTTGTTACTGTGACCTACAGAAAACTTTCTATGCACAGTTCCGTGAATATCATATTAAGTGTCAAGCCAAAAGGGCCAAAAAAAACAAAAGCAAACTGATAAGACAATCCATTGCGCATGACAGTGCAATCAGATGCATCACCACTCATTACAAAATGGCAGGAATAGTTACACTCATCACCTTTCTTGCTATATGTTTCATAATAAGTGCAGCCAAAGGAGAATACACCTTTTCCTGTGGAGAGAGCCAGGAAATGTTCAATTTGTGCTCATGTGTGTATCTTAGCAATGGGAACGTCACCACCACGTGCGACAAGTCTCCCTTCCTTGTGAAGGTCCCCAGTTTTCCTGCAAAGCTCGCAGTGTTAATTGGAAGAATCGATATGACTGGGACTGAGTTCTGTAATGTGCATGAAACAACACCCAGTCCACCAGTTGTCTGCACAATAACACCAGGTGAGTCTTTTTTATGTACTTGTGCTTTTATTTTTAGTATTCTTGAACACACCAGATGCAATGTCACTCATATGTATTATTAATACTTAAGTGTTTTATTTTTAGTAATCTTGACCACCCCAGATGCACTGCCTCTCTCAACCGACAGAAGCAGAAGCACTACCCCACCGAAAGATGATTATACAACAACTGCACCGAGTGAAGTCTTCCAAAAATTAAGCACCCGCAGAGTCATGCGCCACAGTTCCGAAGCAAGCAGGGCACGCGACACCACAACAACAACACTACCAGCCAAGTTGACGAAAGCTTTAACCACTCAGCGAACACTGCGCACGACGCAGCAGCAGCAAGACACTGTCTCACCAACACGTCTCACTCTGTATACAACAGGAAATTCTCTGAACCCGCCAAATTCCCCCGAGGCTGTCAGGCTGTCTGCTGGAAAGGGGACTTCACGCTGGCCATTCGAGTTCAGCTTTGATATATCACTGGACACTTGCTGTCTGATGTTCCTTGTGGTCTACATCTGTGCAAAGGTGAATATATGTAGTGCATTTATTATGATAAAAAATGAATGTGTTATGTGATCACTGAGACAAAGTTTTTTGTCATGTGGCTTTTTTTTTTTTTTTGTACATTTGTAGACAGGTTGCTCCCTTGCAAGGTACTTGATGGACAGAGTGAGGAGGAGGAGGAACAGGTCGACCATAGAAGAGGAAGCATCTAACCCCGTGTATAACCCCGGCAGCTGTACTAACCGATATTCACGATTTACGGAGTCCGCATTCAACGATGATTCTACATCCAGAGACACTGAACTTACTACTTTTGCTTTTTAATATCGCAGTTTGTTATATTATATAACTTTTTTTTTCGTGTAAATCTAACACACCATTACAGCTTTTAATATCACAGTTTGTTATATTGTATATATACTTTTTTTTGTGTAAATCAACATACCATTACATTGTATTTGTGCTATATATATATATATATATATATATATATATAATGTTTTTTTGTTTGTTTTGTTGTAAATCTAACATGACATGGCATTGTATTTTGTGCTATATATATATATATATATATATATTTGTGTTTTAATAAAAGCAGTTATTAAATAAAAACCATACATGGTCTTGTACACACTGAACACACATGTTGTTCATAATGTCAAAAAAAAAGAGAGAGAGCTACAAAAAAAAAAGAAAATGTTACCATCTCAGCCAGTTAAGTTCAATGATGTGGAATTTAGAGTACACAGTACAACGTAGCTGTAGACTTCAAAGACCACGTAACCATACAAGGAACGTGGAAGAATGGTCGCATCCTATGTGTATTAATGTTTTGAAAATCTTTTATAATCACTGCATTCTCTGAATCTGCTTTGTGGTTCGCAATGGACAGAAACTGTACTTAACACACAAGACGCCTGGTTATAGATGGCGCTGGCTACTCCAGTCCACCAGTTGTAGCAGAATCATATCAGAACATATATTAGTGATTATTTTCTGGAATGAAATTCACAGATACCAGCAGGTGAGTACCTTTTTGTGTTTTTTTTTTTTGGTGGCAATTTTTAAATACAAACGCATGCTCGTATTTAGATATTAAATAAAGAAAAAGAAAACTGAAAAAAAAGACAGTTTCACAGGGGTATAAAAATACCCATCAGACCATAATGGCTTTTTAATTGTACAAAAAAAAAGAACAGCTAGCACAACAAAAAAAATCTTCTCTGTTCCTAGACAGGTGTGGAAGCAGCTGAACTCATGGACTCTGTGTCATCATCGACCTTAGCGTCAGGATGAGCAGGAGGAGGAGGAGGAGACTTGAGGCCTACACCCATGCCTACAGATGTTGGGGTGGTTGCGCACTTGCCTCTTCCCATTGGATGAGTAGGAGGAGGAGGAGGAGGAGGAGGAGGAGGAGGATGAGGAGACCTGCTGCCTGTCCCCCTGCCTATGGATGTGGGGGCGGTCCCACGCCTACCTAAACCTCTCCCCCGGGGCGTCCTAACGCTGTGTGCCGCTGGTGTCCCAACGTCGAAGGGTCTCTCAGGAACTGGGGGCACCACAGGCACAGGGGGCCTCGCAGGAGCCAACCCTCGCCCCACCCCTCCTGAAGCTGATGCACCTTGCAGCAGGGTGAAAAATCCACCCATAAGGCGTCCCACTTCTCCTGTCATCCTGAAATAATAACACACAAATTACCCAAAAAAAAACAACCAAAAAACCATGGAAAAAATTTGTCTTTTTTCATGTTATGCCTATTTAGGGGGGTTACTTACATTTGTCTGAGACGGTTATCATCCCCAGTTCCAGCTACAAAGGCGTCCACTCTTTGAGCAACAGTTTGTTCAATACTCCGGCGCAACTCAATGTCCCTCTACAAGCATAAAAAAAAGAAATATTTTAAAAAACCATCAGCTGTAAAAATCTCTAGCATGAACAAAAAAAACAAGCATAATTATATTGCGGTGTCTCCATAGTTTTATTTTATTTTTTTTGTCCTGTTTTTCTGAGGTTTGCACAAAACAGAATAATAAAACAAAAAACTCACTCTGTACTGCGCAACTCCTAGCACCACACATCCCAAGACAGCAAGGCACAAGGCAACACCCCCCAAAATTGTCCCTGTGGAGTGTTCAGCATCAGTATCACGGGCACCGGGGGAGTCTTCGGGGCCTGACGCATGCGCAACTGATGACATGTCATCACACAAAACTTCGAAAGGAAGATCCACAGTGCTGCGGCCCCTCAGACAGAAAACAGTACCCCTCATGTCTACGCGTACAAGCTCCCTCTGCACAACCCCAGAGAAAGAATCCAGGGGGACAGTCTTCAAATCTGCATTTTTGGTGCAGTTGGCCTCGAACCCACCGCTTACAAGGGGTTCGCAAATGCAGGGGCCGCAGTGGAACACATATGCCCCATAAACTATGGGTAGCACAAAAAAAACACCAGCAGAGACTACTTTGCCTAGCATCATTGACCAAAGACGTCAGAATGACACTTTATTTTTCCTTTCCCAAAGCTTAATCAATCTCTTTAAGAGGGTGTTTGGTTCAACGATTACCATTGTAAACCTTAAGGAAAACACAAAGGGACTTGCACTGCAAACACAGGTGATCTTTAAAAACACTCACAACATTCCCACGCTCACAGGTGTAAACATTTTCTTTGTTGATTTAACAAAACGTTACGATAAAACAGCAGGCAAACGTAATGATGGTATATATGTGCCAGGTTCAGAGAACACACCATTTAAGTTAAGGTTTACCAGAAAAAAAAAGACGTTCTATGTAATGATGAGATGCTAAGGCTTTGACGAAAAACGTAGTCGAATTAACACGTAAACAAACAATTATGACTAAAACAGTAGACCCGCGTAATGATGAGCTGCCTTAAAAAAGAACAACCATCACAGCATATATGTAATGATGAACCGCTAATACAGCCAATGTAAAGATGAGATGCTAAGTCTTAGAGGACTACATATTTTTCCTACCACTAAAACACTAGGTATGAAAATTACAGCTAACAGCCAGCAAGGTTTACCAGAAAAAAAAGATGTCCTATGTAATGATGAGATGCTAAGGCTTTGACGAAAAAACGTAGTCGAATTAACACGTAAACAAACAATTATGACTAAAAACAGTAGACACGCGTAATGATGAGCTGCCTTAAATAAGAACAGCCATCACAGCATATATGTAACGATGAGCCGCTAAGACTACCAATGTAAAGATGAAATGCTAAGTCTTAGAGGACTACATATTTTTAGAGGACTACATATTTTGCGGCACGGCGTATTCGCGGCACTAATTATCGCTGCACTGCGTGCCGCGCGGCCCATTTTACCGCTGCGGCACTTGTTACCGGGGCACAAAAAAAAAAAGCAGGCGGCGCAGCCGCCTTGCGAAAAAAAGGGTGTGTGCGTGAGAGAGAGAGAGAGAGAGAGAGAGAGAGAGAGAGAGACAGAGAGAGAGAGAGAGAGACCGAGAGAGAGAGACCGAGAGAGAGAGAGAGACCGAGACAGAGACAGAGACCGAGACAGAGACAGAGACCGAGACAGAGTGACTGACAGAGTGACTGACAGAGTGACTGACAGAGCGACAGAGTGTGACAGGCAGAGCGACAAGGCGATTATGCCACATCTTTTCTTTAGCAAACTTAATAATAAGGACTGATTTAATAGTGGTTATATAGAGTACACTTAACCAGGTTGACTGCAGCGTCCCTTCTTTGGTTATAAATAGATCTTAAGGTCTCTGCTGCAGCTGCTGCTGCTGCTGCTGTTGCTGCTGCTGCTGATCTGTACGCATGTGAAGAACACTTTCGTTTGTGTGTCATAGACAAAATTGTTTTATTTTGTTCCAGCGAAAAAACACACATTAAGCGGGCCTAGACATAAGCATCTACATATACAATGGGGCTGCGTAAATTACTTTAAAAAACTTGTTTTCAGATAGGTGATTTTGTTTTTGTTTTACTTTTCTTCCTGAAAAGGATCTAGTAATAATTACAAACAAATACTACATCTTACAATCAGAGGTTCAAAATTATTCAACAGTAAAAAAAAAAAAAAAAAAAAAAAAAACAACCAAAAAATTAAAAGTGACAACACGTCAACAAAGTATAAACAATCAAAATGTTTTTCAAGTATTACAGGCCGTTATTTTTCACATTCCATTACAAAATATTGTTCTTCTTGTTGAAACACAAACTATTGTTTTTCACTAGTTTAGCTCTAGAGTGGCTGGCGAGACGGTCGCAAACCTCACACCACCCCCCTGGTGCACTCAGGGGGGGTGAGATTAGCTTCTTCACTCCTTTCGGAGTTTCTTGGCGCCCTTGCTGACCGTCGATATGCTGGGCAATTTTGAGGTCTTCTTCGAAGAAGGGTGGCCCCCTTCCCGTTCTTCTTCTTCTTCTTCTTCCCCTTCTGTTGCGTCCTCATCAGAGGACTCAATGGTGAGCGCAGTCGCTGGTCTCTTGCGCCCGGAAGAAGAACTCTTGGAAGGGGTGCTAAGCTTCTTCGATCCTGCATAATCGTCCACAACCATTTCGTCTTCATGTGATTTTTTCGTCGCCCCATCTTTTACGTTGTTATTAGGGTGAGGTGTACAATGAGTACACTTCATCATGGCCATTTCGTTCAAATGACTCTGAGAACATTCCTTTAATTCCTCTAACCCCACCCATTTCTTCTCCAGAGCAGGAATATGGGAAATTAGTTTGCTGAATTCTGTACTTGACATGTTTATGCCCTTCCTGGTGGGGTGTAGAGACTTCAACAGATTGTTCGTAAAGAAGTGATGGCGCAGATCTACGCTTGCGTACTGTTTCTTGGCAACGGCAAACACATTCTTGCCAATGTGTACTTTAAGCTCGGCAGGCACAAAGTCAGCTCCATCATCTTTTGTTGTGTCATCTCCCAGGGTGTCATCAACAGGGACATCGTCGTCTTCAATGCTGTTCTCATTGTCCATGGGGTCATCAGTTTGACATATGTCATCATCGCTCTCATAGGATTTACCCTGTCACAAATAAAAAAATAAAAATTTTAATATATCTTTTAAATGTTTAACATAACACAGAAAAAAAGAAACAGCTGTGCATCTGTCTGTCCAGCCATTCATCACTCTATGTCTGCATATGTCTACATATGTCTGCATATGTCTGTATGTATGCATGCATATGTCCAGCTGTGTGTATGTATGTATGTATGTATGTCTGTATGTATGTATGTATGTCTGTATGTGGGTATGTATGTCTGTATGTGGGTATGACATGAGAGTCTGTCTTTACATACATACATACATATATACATACATATAAACACGCATTCGTACCTATATACATATATCTATACATACAAACATACATAAATACATACAAGCGTGCATACATTCAAAACATAGAGTGTAAGGCTTGCAAAATAGTGTTATATTTTAACATGGTATGTAATAACACACTGATGGCAGCGTGTATTTGCAAAAGACAATTGTGTGTCAAACTTTGTGACACCTCGTCTATACAAAACAAACAAACATTATAAAAATAATACTTACTCTTTTAATGACTTTCATCAGTTCTTGGGTTGATGATATTAAGTCTCTCGTTTGCTGTTTATCCAGAGTTACGCCACGTTTAGTGGGTATCAAGACAAACTCCTCTTCTTCAAGAGCATAATTGCGCAGATGTAAACTTATTTTTCCCAGATATCTCTGTAGCACCATGAATTTCCTGTGGCCTATCTCTCTAAACCAGAGAAACTGTCCGCGTACTAGAGTGCCAGTTGAGTTGTAGTGCTGCTTCATTTTCTTATGTTGCACTTTGAAATCCACCGGATTACGAAACTTGTAACACGAAAAATTTTCTCAGTGAGACTGAGAAAATTGACGAAAAGGTTGTTAGGACGAAAATGCGAAGACCAAGAGGTCGTACAAAAGCCCGCACGGCATTTTATATGAACACCCAAAGCCCTATGTCCAATGACAGGGCAAGCCACGCAACGCACACTAGGAGCGCTACTGCATATCTTGTTGATAACCAGTAATAATGCTGCATGTAGGAATGTTTCAGATGGTGCGGGTGCACAAATGGACCTTGCACTTTCACACTTTTTATGGTCTTTTGGTTCTTTTATTTTTCTTGTGGGGGTATCACTGTCACCCCCAACCATTTCTCTTGAATTACGCACTTTTAATCTCGTCACAAAATAGACTGCAGACAATGTTCGTTTGGTTTGTAATGTCAACAAATTTTATTTCTAAAGTACAACTGCTGTAAAAACAATTAACACATTTGTCTGCTATATATTCATGAACAAATAGAAAATACGTAATCATGCATGCTTTTAATATATAACATAAGTTTTTTTTTTTTTTTTACACTGTAATATACATCAGATATATATTATTTGGGGTACATTTAAAATGTCAACCATCTCTTTTTAATCATATCAAGAGTCTTGTTATAGGGTTTTCGCTTTCTCCTTGCTGTACTGGTGTCCTGTTTGACACCTGCGTTTATGTTTCTGTTGTTTCCGGATCTAGAGGTGTTTTTTTTCTTCTTTGACGCAGTTACCAAAGTTTTCAGTTCTTCTGGTGTAATTCCTGGGGGGGCATTGCGCTCGAGAGGGTTTGCAGTGACATCATCTTTGGTCCTGTTTCCATCATTTAGGGGCCCTCCTGGGGGTTTTCCAGCCATGTTTTTGTGTGAGGGCATCTCCTCTTTTTGTTTCACAGTGTCAACAGAAGTGTGCTGCTGTGCTGTGTCGCCCTCTACCGGTATTTTCTGTGAATCTACAGTTGTATGGCTTAGACCAGTGTCATCCTCTGGCTGCTTGTGCATGTGCTTGGAGTTGTCATTTTTCTCTGATATCTGCTGTAACATTCTTTGATAGCGTTCACGTGGTAACACTATATGCTCCTCCGCCATTATTATTATTTACCAGTTAGACCTATGAGTCTTTTTAGGACAGCTCTGATGAGTAAGACCACAGTGTCAGATGAGTTAACAACAATTTCAGCACGTTCCTTGTGTGATAGCTCCTTGTCTGCAAGGTTCCTAATGACTAACTTGCGACGTTTGAGAGCTCCTTTATAGTCAGGCTGAAGTTGAATAATGCGGGCAAGGACATTTTTTGACACCTCGGCTATTGAGAGTATTTGTTGCCTATTTGCATTACTTAATAATTCTTTGGCCTGTTTCTTAGGTAGCTTTGCCACAGCTTGGAGAAAAGGAATATTTTCCTTGATCAGTTTCATTTTTGGGGGAGGTACACTATTGTGGTATCACCTGCAAAAATATGTGTTCTCAATTTTAATTTATTATCAATATTGGGTGATAGATCAACAATCAAATAACCATAATTGTTTGCAGTGGCCAGCTCGTAGCTCTTCATGAAATACTGTACTTGACCAGGCATTGTTTGTGAAGCTAAAGTACCTATCTGTCGAGCGCTCCTATTATTTTTAAAAAGACATATATACTGCGAATTAAGCCCTATTTCACGGACAGCTTTACTTGCATGATACAGATTTTGCAGGGTGATTATGCACGAAATGTGGCAATGGTGACACAGTACGCACACTATATCAACCACAGAAGACCCTGAGGCGTTGTCATTGAGGCTGCTCATCTTGTCATCAAGTACAAGGATAGTTTCACTATGAGTCTCCTGCCAGATTTTAGTTAACTCATCTTTTGAAGGAATATCTGTTCGAAAATCCACCATGTCACCTAGCTCTTTCTCCAGCTCATCATATTTGTCCTGCCATGCTGTATAACAGTAGATTATCTTCTTGGGTTCTGGCTTAAACATTTGTTTATGCTCAAGCAGCAGTCTCCTGATGAAAAACGTTTTACCACACTGGGATGCGCCAACGATCAGGACAGTTTTCGGCAGATCGAAGGGTATCACACACTGGTTGTAATCCTCCATTTTCTTTTTTTTTGGGGGTGTTGACTCTTTAAGTGCCCCAGTGTAAATGCTCAAACTTCGTGAACAGCCCTGTTTTTGTCTATTTTCAGGGCTGCTGGAAATTTTGCAAAGATTATTAGGGTTGCGGGCTGGGTCAGCTGATTTTCAAACTTCAAAGAAATTCTCATATTGCCACTACGCTTCAAAGGTATTATGTCGTCATTACCACTCTGAAGGGCCTCGGCGTAAAACCTGTAGAAGCAATAGCCTTGGGGAAAATCATGACGTGTCACAGGAGCACGCCAGTCGTCCCCGTCCAAACCACACAAAGTTTTGTAAGCATCCATATAAATGCTGTCTTCAGGGTCTTCGCCATACCGTGGTTGTATAGGTCCTTGCCCCATATCTTGACCATCAACGCTAACTTGTATGAAGTTCAGACCATAGTGTTCAAAATTGAAAGGGTTTTCTTTGAGCTGACCATGGTTGGATGAGTCAGAGACCAGTCCGCAGATGAGTTCTGCTGGTACACGCCCATTGAATGCATCATTCACTTCCGCAGAGAAGACACCTCTTGCAATTGTAAATTTTTTGACCTCTGTCTTGGAGTAAGGAAAGATGGCTGGTCTGGTTTTCAGAGTGTTGGCATGAGATGTCAGAATCACGGGTGCCACTTCAACCATGCACACATTGAGGGATGCCTTTGTTATGACCACCTTGTACTGACCACTAGATGAGTCACTATCTGGTGACAACAAACAAAATTCTGGAGTGGACGGATATAGGGTAATGTTAAGAGGTACCCCATAAGGGATAAAGCGAGAAATCTCAAGAACATCGCTGTATAAATGACCACACATGTCCACCTCTCTGGAATTTGCAAAAAACTTACTCCTGGTTTTTAGCCCCGCATTATCACCCATAAACCAGTTTGAGTCATGTACAGCACCTGCAGTATCCTTGAAATACATTTGTGTCTGAAGAGCAGACTCTTTCTCCTCTTTGGATGAATAAAGGAGAGTCTTGAGGTAGGCCAAATAAGGATAAGATTGATCAGAATGAGTTAGTACCTTGTTTTGGAGGGCTACATCAACCCTGCTAAACATTGAATGCATGAAGTTGTTAACAACACCAACAATGCCTATTTTTGCTTTTCCTGCATCATCAGACTTTTTTGATGCCTCAGCATCCTCACCATCGGATGTAGCAGCAGTAGCAGCAGTAGTAGCAGCAGCAGCAGCAGCAGCAGCTGGTTGTGCTGCTACCATCTTGGGTGTCTCAACTATGTCACCATTGCGTGCAACAATCTTACAAGTAATGTTTAACTGCGTTTTTCTTAGGTCTACATAACAGTTTGAGTTATTGGCTATTGCAAACTGAATCACACCTTGACTGGAAAAATCATTTACTGGGTAGAATGTTGTGCAATGACTGCGTCTAACGCCTACATTTTGAATAGGTTTTTCAAATATAGCCAGCTCTTCAGGATACCCCACAAAGGCATCGGCCAATAACGTTTCACTCATGTTTCTGTACTTTATATATATAAACTGTAAACAAAATAGAAAAATATACTTCAGAGCCTATTTGTCAAAAATGTCCTTGGCCCTTTGAGGTTTTGACTTTGCACCTGCAGCGTTCTTTGCCTTCTTTCTGGAGTGAGCAGTGGAGGATGTGGTCTTTCTCTTCTGACGTTTCTTGGAGGACTGATCTTCTCCATCGGATGCCGCATATTTATAAGTCTCTTCCTCCATTTCCGCTGCAGCTCTTTTTCTGGTGGCTTCGGCGGGGTCAAGGACCTCTAACTTAGCTACTGTGGAACCCTGTGCGTGCTCCTGCTTGGCACCACGTGTATTGATAAGAATAAGACCTCCTCTTCCTCCATTGGCTGTCTTGTGCAAACTAGACATATTGGTCATTTTGTGTAACATCATAGATCCATTTTTACCCTCAGCTTGCTTCATAAAATGGTCTCTGAAAGTCTCATAGTCAAAACCGCCGTCAGCAGAATAGTAGTGTGTGTGTGATTAGCCATGGTTAGTCAGCTTTGACAAGATGAAGTGTGCAGGCCGAGTGTCCCTTTTCGAATGATGGCAGGGCACCACTACTATCTGTTAAATATATTTCAATGATGTCCAGACTGTCGGTTATCACAGGTACATAGCGGGGGTTGTCAAATGTCAACGGTTTTCCATTTTTAAACTGGCTGTAATATATTTTATGAAGAACGGGTGCTTGGGTGCCATTGACAATGCTTGGTTGACACATGCTGCTGTTGATTGTTAAATATGCAGGTTTATAGTCAGCTGGGGGCTTTGGTAAATTAATATCCAGAATGGCAACATTCCATGAACCTTGAGGTGTGAGCTGGAGTTGTCTAGGCAACTTCACGCGAAATGAGCCAGGGCTGTTACCTTGGAAGTAGCTGCCACTCTGATCGCTCGAAATGTAGATATACATTTTATTTTTATTTTCCTATGTACTGCTTTATCTCTGACGTAGGTATGTAGCTGTTAAACTTGTCGCTATAACCGTACCACTTTATGAGACTCAGCTTTTGGCCACGAACAGTTTTTGCTCCTACCACGTGATCTATCTTGTACACTATGTCATTAGGGTTCACGATATTGACCTTTTGGAGTTCCTGTTCATAGAACGATCCTTTAATCACTTCATCAGCAAGATCTCGCACCTTATACCTCGGAGGGTGAGACGGGTTCCTGTGTAATATCTTGAATAGTTCCTCTGTGTACTGCTCCTGATAACCACGGGCAAAAGGTGTCTTCACGTGACTTAACCTCACCAGATCACCTATGTTAAATGAATATATTACCTTCTGCTGCGCCCTTTTATTCAGAATGGGTATGTATATTTCCTCATATATTTCTGCAGTGTTTTCAGCATTGACATCCGCAGGGGGGCGTCCTATGCTGCCATGTTTTGTATGGTTGTAAGAATAGGTTACATCATCTAGGATATCCACATATCTAAATGTTTGTTTTTCATAGAAGTATTTATACAGTCTGTCTTCGATCGTTCTGTTGACCCGTTCTGCATAGTTTGCTTTGTGTTGTCCATAAGCAATGATATGGTTTATGGTGTAGTCTCTCAAAACTTCCTGAAATGCTGACCCCATAAATTCCTTGCCCTGATCCGTTCTAACTGATTCGCAATGACGACCAGTATTCAGAATTTCTTTAAACATGTTTGCAACTTCCACTGCAGTTTTTGATTTTAGAGGTCTCACCCATAGATACCTTGAAAACAGATCTATGCACACTAGTATGTATTTGTACCCATCATTATATTTAACAAGATCTGTCATTTGTAACAAGTCAGCATCCCATTGCATGTCTGGGTATTCCACAATTATATGTTCAGTTGGAAAGGTAGTCTGAGGTGTAGAGTGTATGGTGTGTGTAGTCTGATGTTGCAGCCATTTTATGACCTCTCCAAGGTCAATCTCTGGGGGGCGATCTTTGAGGCCCTTAATGTAATCCCACAGTTTGTGGGGTCCGTAAAAACTAGCAGGGCTTCTTGGTGAATAATAAATCCTTGACAGGAAAGCATCAATCCTTTCCTCATCCATTTTATTCTTCAAAATCCACTGGATTTTAAACTGACCCCTCACTGGTTCTCATCATGGGTGTAGTGAAGGGTTGGGTGACATGCTGCGGTAACATTCTGGTGACACTTTTCATCTTTGGCGCAGGCAGAATTGCCCCTAGGCTGGTGCTTAGCAAAATGAGCGAAGTATCAGAGCTATTTCCAATAGACAGGTTGATAATAGAAGTAATAATCACAGTGTACAGTATAAGAGTTTGACTGATAAACACTATCTGGCTCTTCGGCATAGCTCTGCCTAAAACATACCATTTGTCAGAATTTACTGAACTCTGGGAATATAACCCACTTCCTTCACCTTCCATGGCTGAAGCTTAAATGACATGGTGGCTGGTACTGACATACATTTTATATATACGTTAACACAAACAAAAAAAAAGTGGGAAAGTTTGCTACATATATTTTTATTATACATACATATCACAAAATTACATGGCATATTAATAGACCATTCACCAATCCTCCTCGAGTCCGTCAGGACAGCATTCTGGACACGTGTAATACCCCATTTGATTTTGATGGTCCTCACTCAAATAGCAAGGTGTTGTTAAACTTAACTCTGGTATAACATCTTCAATTTGCCCGAAATTGTCAACTATTGTTCTAAACTGTTGTTTAGTGAGGACCATATTCTGATCCATACAAACAGCCAGAGCGCCCTTGTCTGTCTTCTCATATTTCGTGATGTGTACGTTGTCACTGTTGTAAAATGTTTGAACATAAAAATGACCACCAAGGTGTACATCATGGTTTGTACCAACTGCAGTCATCATGATGTCTGCCGTCTGCACAAGGCAGGCCCACCGTTGCAGGTTTAAACTAACCTCTGCACATTCAGGGTCTTCATCGGTTGTCTGAAACATGCAAGCATTCACAGTGGTTTTTACATTTTTGACCTATAACAAAGCACACATCGGTCTGACATTAAAGTGAACAATTAACTGATATTACTAACCTGCATTTTCATTATGTGCACTGTGACAACACCGTCGTTGACCAGTACTTTCAAGAAGTCTTCATGGCCCAGATAGATGGAGTATCTCTGCCCATGTGATATTTCGGGCATCATACTGCACAACTCCGGGTAGCTGACACGGATAATTTCAAACAGTTTTGCAATGGTCTGGTGATGTTCTTGTACAACCAGTAGGTCCACCAGTTTAAACATTTGCATTTCACCATCTTCATATGAGCTTAATGTCAAGTATGAGGGCCAGTTGATATAACCCTCTTCTTTGAGCTGTGCCAAAGTGGTGGGTCCATCAACTGTACCTGTTATGACGGCAGCATATTTCATCAATATATCCATGTTAACAGGTCTGCGTTTGTAGAACGATTAAATAAAAGTTGTAATACCAGACAAAGGCAAAAGCTGTTATATAAAAGGCGCCCAAAATACAGACAAAGCTTCTGATTGGTCCATTCATAGTTCATCACAAAACTCCTGTGATTGGTTGATTTGTAAGATTGTGCACCTTATAGCAATGTTAGCATGTACAAACATGTCCTCCACATTTTTTTTTTACCTTTAGAAATAGTTTACTGACGAACAAGCATATTGCTGTTTTGTTCACATTATGAATGCCTCCTTAAATTTCACAGTTAATTACAATAGATGTGTAGACGCCATTGAGGGTGACTGCAGTGGACTTCAGACAGATAATATTCTGCAAATTCATAGACACAGTCAACCATATCCAGATGTATCTGACTGCTGGCCCTGTATAGGATGAGGTGTTCTTCATCTCCACATTTTGCTATCTTGTACAGCTCCCATTTGAGCCATGGTTTGATTCGGTCATTAGAATCAATCTCTCGGGAGCCTTGAGATCCATCATCAGAATCTGTATCTTCCGAATCTGTGGAACACTCATCACCGGACTGTGCAGCTGCTATACCACCATATACAAATGGCATTAAATTTCCTGTAACTGGTGATTGGCAAAGAAATCTGACTCTATGTTCTACTCCTTTGTAGACATTACCAGTGCTGGTAAATTTTTTAAAATTCACCTTGCATGCTGCTAATGACGTGAACTGCTGAATGTTGTTGTGTAAGATAAAGTCATGCATCTCTCCATTTTGACATTCCTGGTGCCCCATAAGTATCCAGCAGTATAATAATGCCATAGTATTGCCTTGTTTTAGACAGAATCCGTGAGTAGGTGTTGTACACAGCAAAGACGTTGTCAGACTGTTAGGAAACTCTCTCCTACTGGTGAAAAAGTCACTGAAAATACTACTGATAATATAAGACACTACTTCCTGTCACCTACTTCCTAGATAACCATTAGTGACAGCACCTATTCGTAATACTTTATTGAGCGTATTTAATGCAATTATTGTACCATAATAGTGTAATAGTTTAATTACTGTAATTAGTGTTATAAGCGTTATAAGTGTACTTAGTTTAATTAGTGTATATATGAGTGTTAGAATATTCACAGGGATTTACCACCACCCTAAACGGTTGGTGGCAGCACCTACTTGGTAGGTGTATATCCATGTGCTTTTACTGCCCTCTGGTGTATATTTTAGTACTATAAATTCCGGTATCCTATTGTTCTTACTACTAATACCCATGATCCCTCAGTCTTCTTCAACTGTTCACAACAATTAGAACAAAAATTATTCAGGTTCGTTTACAACCACTTACTATTTAAAATACTTGTTTGCATGCGCCTAATTGATCTCAGATCATTACCAATAATGGTTCAACTATGTATATAGAACTTCTCATGTACTTTTGTTTTGATCATTACCAGTAATGTTCCATGTATGTATATCGGACTAGCCACACATAGCATACTAGACTACTATCATCATTCGCATCATTCGGACAGCCAAGCAGCTGTGGAGTCGATGCCTTAGACATATTTCTTTCACTATGTTATTTTCCTTTACAATCTTCTCCTTGTGGCACCAGCTAAGCCTTGCTTAGCTTCTGGCCATTTCTTTTTGTACATGCTGCCACAAGTTTTATTCAAAATTACTAACAAACTTTGTTTGTTTCTTACTTTTATATATATCCACAGGGGTTTTCAAATACCTAACACATTTTATGTATGATTTTGTGTAATACATGATCACTGTATTTCAATATCGCCTGCAGCCTATTGCTGAAGGCATACCATGTAAATTTTAAACAAATAAAACCCCTGTAATTTATAACACCAAAACTACTTTGTTCGTCGTTGCTTGGGGGCAAGGGACAAAGAATCATTTTCAGTAAAAAATGAGTTTGTCTAGGCCCCCACGCAACATCTAGTCACCCAGCACCATGTCACATGACCAACTTAAATACCCATGATCCCTCAGTCTTCTTCAACTATTCACAACAATTAGAACAAAAATTATTCAGGTTCGTTTACAACCACTTACTATTTAAAATCCACCGCCACCCCGGCCTCCTACCATATATGATAATCCCAATAATTTTTATGGCCATTTCTTTTGTACATGCTGTCACAAGTTTAATTCAAAATTACTAACAAACTTTGTATGCTTCTTACTTTTATATATATCCACAGGGGTTTTCAAATACCTAACACATTTTATGTATGATTTTGTGTAATACATGATCACTGTATTTCAATATCGCCTGCAGCCTATTGCTGAAGGCATACCATGTAAATTTTAAACAAATAAAACCCCTGTAATTTATAACACCAAAACTACTTTGTTCGTCGTTGCTTGGGGGCAAGGGACAAATATACCTAGGTAACTAGCAAAGAATGTCCATAATTGGGTCGCCAGGCTGTTTGGTGCCAGCACACAGTTTACAGATGATCTGCTGAATTTTTCTCCATCATTTGTGAAGCACTTTCTCCATAAGCTCATGGCACACCATAACCAAAACACTATGACATTTACTACATACCGTATCCGAGAAATTACATAAAATGTGCAGATGTACAATGTACGGCTGTAATGCTGGCTAATGATAAATGAGCATAGCTCCTCCAGCATTGCTTTCATAGGAACCAACATAAAGGACAAATGACAGCAATTTATTCCTTTCTCTTCTAAGTATATCTGATTAATCAATGGTGATATGGTCCAACAATCCACTGTTATCAAGTACTTGGGAATGTACATCGATCAAACTCTGTCACTCCAACAGCACATTACTGCCAAGTGTAAGGTCGCAATGTGGCAGCTCAACCGTATTAAACGCATACGTAACGTTCTCACCCAAGAAGCTTGTGCAACCATTGTCCTGGGGCTTGTAATGTCTCAGTTGGACTATTGTAATGCTGTGTTCATCGGAATCCCTAAATGTCACCTGAAGCGAATGCAACGTGTGCAGAACATCGCAGCACGTTTGGTCCGAAATAAATACACAAACTCTCATGATAGTTTGAAACAACTTCACTGGCTTCCTTTACATCTTAGAGTGCAGCATAAGGTCTTGACATTACTTTACAAGACTCTTCATGATCAAGCGCCATCTTACATGAAGGAACTAATTCAGGTTGATGAAGCAAGACGACCTGGCCTTCGATCACATAGAGCAAACAACCTGAATATCCCAAGAACTAAAAGACAGACTTTTGCAGCTCGCTTATTTAGTGCCATGGTGGAATAATTTTCCAACAGATTTAAAGGCAGCAGAAACTTTAGACTTATTTTAAAAAAAGACTAAAGACATCTTTATACTGTCAATTTTAAAAATAGCATCAAGTGATTTTATAGATTTACATATTTTAAATTTCTTTTCTCAATTTTAATTTTATTTTGATCTTATATTGTACAGCGCTTCTGAAAATTTATTGATTTTAAATTCTAGACAGCGCTATATGAAATAAAACAATTAACAATTTACAATTTAATCATACCCTAGGCATGCCTTAATACAATGCAGTGATACCTAATAATTAACGCAGATAAACTGGAAATGTATGCAATTATTCATCATTGTTTAGACTCCGGCAAGGTAGACTAAATTGTGAGAACAATTTCTGCCACCAGAATGCATACCAAATAACGTAATATAATCATGGGGGGGGGGTGGTTTCAATTATACAGTTGTGTTTACATAGGAAGAAGCCTACTGTACTTGTATTTAGCGAAATTGCATTGTATTTGGTAGCAAAGCTTTTTATGGTAATAGGCAGATAATACAATTTCTCCAAGGCACATCATTTATGTTACTCTGATAAATGCAATAGAAACTTCTGCAATATAGCAAATTGCTTGCTATATAAGTGCTTTCCTTACTTTTTATAACAAATATGCCATTATTGTAGAGGGTGGAAAACTAATTTTTGTTGCATAACAAATGACAAGCAAGCACGCCAAGTAAATATGGTTAATTCAAGGTGTAATTATTTAATAATATCTATAAAACAGCAGACACTACAAACTGGCTAGTACTGTAGAAACTATAGAATATAACATGTTACTTATAATATCCGACAGTAACTTTACAACTAAAGTTGATATGTATCAATCTGATGGTTGTGAGTTTGTGCTCAACCATTACATTGATGTAATGGACAAATCATCTGCAACCATGGTGATTGCTTAGCCCAATGAACATGTTTATTTCAGTGTGGCCTCTACTCATCAGGGAGTTGGGTAACACCATGTTTGCGCCTCACCATAAATAAGAGATAATTTGCTGAATGAGATCATTAAATCGCTCACTGATAAACAACATATTTAACATTGACATTCAACACAATGACACTACAAAGGGTGTCAATTTCCTGTCAGAGACTATTCATTTCCGAGTCCAGTGTATCATGGAGATGTGTAATCTTTGTTTGGCGTCATATACAATGCTTAAACATCTGCTTGTGCAAAGGCTAATTACAGTGACATGGCCTCAGGATAAAGTGGTTAAAGCTCAGTAGGACTTTTCACAATTAAAGGGGCGTTCCCACTGTCACGTATAAGACCTACGGATGAAAATATATTTTTACTCTTGGCCATACGTAGTTCACTTGTTAATTTGTAGGAAGCTCCTGGAAGAACTAAGTCATCCAGGATCATTAATGGGGAGGGCAACATTTTTTTAACATTTTTAAAACTTTGGCGGACGTTCTACTAGTGTATTGCTTATATTAGTTACGTAAATTGCTCCGGAGTCAGTCGGCGAGCATTCTACGTACATTATACATACATCCTTGGCCATCCTTGGACATATGTAGCCACTGTCCATCCAAATGTACTCGCCATCCACTCGCGTCCACCTGTAGAATGCTCGTAATAAAACGCTCGGCGCTTTATATATGATTAACAGAGCCACAAATGAGCATGTATAGCCAATTTTTGATGTAAGTGGTCACTCGTAGGTCCTATACGTGAGAGTGTGAACGCCCCTTAAGTAAGGCAAAATGCAACATATATCAACATGACCTACTTAAGTTGTGCGGTACTGGTAAATTCTACCCATAGCTTTGGATGACTTAACGCAAACCAATATACATTCTGTTAATTGAAACAAGTAAAGCAGACTATGGACCATCAGAACAAGTGGTACATAGTAGAGATGAGCACGGGCCAAGAATTGATGTCCGCACTTGCCCTAGGTTGGATTTCCCCACAGAGGAGGCCTTATCTCTCTGTGTATTGAGTGTAACATACCTTGCTCATTGGGAAAAAAAATATCTGCTATCATCAGCTGTGTTCTGAGCTTCATAAAAAACACCCAGCTGTCATCATGGAAGTGAATTTATGGATAACATTATTATGTAAAAGAGAGTAATCATTATTCCAGGGGCATGATGCCACATTATCCTCCCAATTCATCATTGCTCCATGGGTTTTGTTGGTATTTCCTGGCTTAGTAAAGTGTAGGGGTATGTTATGGGAACATCGAAGTGGTCTAAACTTGCTTTGCTTCTTAAAATGTCATTAACTTCAATGACCCTACACCCTACACCCTGCTATAATTCTCATATTGATTTGGGAACCATCGTTTTGAACATACAATCAACTCAACAACTATACTGTCATATTGCTTGCACAATATTGAACAATTTGCCATATTGTGCACAAGTTATATAAAAATATTACAATGTAGAGTGGATTGAAGAATTGCTTATAAGTCAGATACATCTGTTATTCGTTAGAAATGATCAAAAATTGAAATTTACTAGTGAAGACTTAAAGCATATTTTTCTTCAGAGTTTACTTACTGCAAATTGAAGGACCTTCCTATGTCAGATTCCATAAATAAAGCATATTTTTCTTCAGAGTTTACTTACTGCAAATGGACCTTCCTATGTTAGATTCCATAAATAAACATGACTTTTTAAGTCATACGAGATGAAACATCAATTGCAAATTGTGTTTGATTCTTTTAAACATTTAAACTTTGTTAAAGGAATCACATTTCATTGATGCTTTGTTTTGTTTGTTTGTTTGTTGGCATATATCACCATTACATACCCACTTTTTTTGCACAACAATTTAGTTTTTAATTGACAATAAATAATAAATATTAGTTTTTCATGCCATCAAAAACTCAATATGTAAAAAACCCAGAGATGATGTCACAATACTGAACAATGGTGATGATGTCATTTTGTGTTTCAAATGTTTTGGTCTGGATTTTCTCTCAATGTATAATTATTTTTTAAGTAATTAATGTCTTATACAATCTTTAATTCACACAAATTTAGTGTGCCTTGATTAATAAAGGTAATTTTCAACTGTTTGATAGCATCTTAGAAAATTGCAAATTTGACAGACAGTCAATTTTCTAGGATGCTATCAAACAGTATTGATGTATAACATTATTTTAATGTGCAAATTTAACTTTCACGATTGGATGATAGAACTTTGAAGCATTTGCACACAAACAGACTTTCGGAGGATACATTTTTTAAGATAACCTAGAGCGTATTGAAGCAGCTGGTTTTAGCCAGTTATAGCTACAGCACAGGAATAGGCTGCTACAGCTGACTAGAGTAAACCGTTTTTTAATGAAACTAACTGCATATATGATTATGTACGGCCTGTTGTGAATTCAGTGACAATGGCATCATCACAATTAACAATCCTATATCCTGATTTGTGATAGGTAAACTCTACTCATTCTCAGATGAAACATTTTGGTAGTATAGCTGTGACAAAGCTGAATATTGTGATCCACCTGGTCCATCCAATAAGGAACATGGTAGATACTGGTGTTTGGCAAGGTTATCACTACACAAGCCAGTTTATACAACAATCAGAGCAGAGATTTTTGCTTTTCATGAACTGGATTTGCATTAATCTTGGCACAAAGTGTAGCTCAGCACCTTTTTTTTATTTGTATTTTATCCTAATCAGTGAGTCAAACAATTGAAATGAATTGAATCAACCAGTCTTTATTCAGGTTGACAGCCTTTTGTAACGAGCAGTCCAAAAATTTTGGAACTGCAAAAACAAACTTAACCTGCATATCATTCAACAGAAATATACATGGTCATAATTTATTCCATTAACATGACTAAATAAGCTGTTATATAACACTTCATTGCAGCTGTACATTAAGAGATATGCTCATGCATGTCTTGATAGATATATGCTTACAAGGGTAAAATGTATTAGAAACAAAAGCTATAGGATATAACAGCCTATTCTTTGTTTTTTTTATAATATTCAAACTTTTGTGCCAAATGTTTTATCTGAAATAAAGAGTCATAGCACAAAGTGCCTTTATTCTCCCTGGATCTTAAATTGATATTCCATAATTTGGAATCCCTAATATCAATACTTCATTTAAATTACCCCATAATAAAGATGAAATTGGTAAAGGAACGACTGATATATTTCAAAGACACAAATTACAACAATTTGGATACTTCTAATCTCTCGGATTTCAAATCAATATTTGATGATGAGTGAACTTTCCAGCAGGAAACAATCAGAAGTGCTTTGGAAAATCGCCAGGAAGTGCAGGAACAGCTGGGCCTCAAAGTAATTCAGTGCTAGTGACTTCTTCAGCAGAGTTTAAAGTTTAGTGGCCGTCATAGCAAGATTCTATGCCTGTTTCTCTTTGAAGGGGCAAACGAAACATTATCCGTCTTTCACACCAGTGCAGATGAATTGTATCAGCAATAGTGTACTGGTCCTCTAAACTGAGTCCTGAGTTCAATGACCAATGGGGCCCAAGTTGAGCATCTACTTTGTCTTACACCTCATTGCCAAGGCACCTGTCTGTCCTTGTTAGCCCTCGCAGTGCAAATATACAGAAAGTTAAAATCCATTACACCCAAGCACCATAGATATCGCCTATAGTAAAAGTAACAACAGTATGAAATGTAAACCGATACCATGCAAATATGTAATTTGGACATGGTAATGTCCATTACATTTCAGCACTATATTTACAGGTAAAAAATAATGGATGACCGGCATCCTACCTTTTTTATATGATCCTCTGGCAAAGCACAACAAGCATATTTATAATCCATACCAGCTCACATCGAAATGAGCTTTATTCTGGGTTTTCCAGCCCAGGATTTGAATACAGAACTCAATACAACACCTACTTGAAATAATTACAGGGTACCTAATCTGAGACTATGAAAAGTTATTCAAATTTTTCTGCAAGGGCTGGTCCTTTCTCTGTGATTACAGTCTCATGTACCACCACAAGATAAGTTGAAACATCACAGAATGTATGAACCGTTGTCTCATTATTCCCTGCTGAATTTCACCATGAGCACATGGTCAGTCCAAGAGTGTCTGTGGTCAGACACATAAAAAGTTGATGTCTTACAGTCCATTGGTCAGACAGTTGGCTAGTGTGGTGAGGATGTATAGCTATATATGCATAGCAGTGAGATAGAGGTTTGCACTGAGTATGCAGTGATGTCACACCTTAATACCTTTACATTGCTTACACCAACATACTCCACACTATTTTTAGTTAGGTGGGATGATTCTGCAGAGATGGTCGTAACATTGGTTTATACTTGCATTAAAGATGTAGCGTCCCTCAAAGGCAATGTATTGGAGCCAGACCAACCTTCCATAACACAGGTCAAAATTAATATAATTGCCTTTTATGTCAACAGTAGCAAAGGCAGATTATGGTTGCCTTGAAAAGTGGCAAAGACACATTGTATTCTATATAAATCAAAGCTAAATGTGCCAAATGAGTTTAACAAATGTCAGTTTGATGTTCTGCTGGATAGCTAATGATAACTGTGCTAATAGCCAGCTGAAGTAAAAATGTTTGTCAGCTTATTGGCTTGATGGCCTGGGGAAAAAACGTTTCAGTGCAGTTAATTCATAGTTATGTGACAAATGGAAAGCGAAATGAAAATGTACAATATGACAACTGTGAAATGCTCAAAACTTTGTTGAAAATGATTGCGATTTTGGTGCAATTTATCATCCTGAAGTTTTTGATAAATTATGTTGGCAAACAGATCATTTACAATTTTGTGGTATGTTGTTCAGGGATATAGTGCAATATTTTTGAAAGTGGCTTACTTTACTCATGTGAACCTGCATGTAGTAGATGCCACCTGAAACCATAACTTTGAATTGCTCAGTATTACCCACACAAAGCTACCATGATTGTACAAAGATGTAATTCTTCAGGGTGAGGGGGATGATACTACATGTTGGTTTGAATACTTTTATTTATAGATTTGGGTGGCTGGCCTAATTTAGCAGCAGGATATAGTAATGATTAAGGCATGTGTGGCTCCTACTTCACTCTGCTGAAACATGTCAAATATCAGTCATATAATAGTTTCTGAATACTGGTGGATCCAGCCCTGCCACCATGGGGGAGGACAAAAACATGAGTCTTTTCATAGAAAACATATAGTAATTGGGGCTGCTACAGGGAGGGGGATGACATGGCCCCAATGCCCCCCTGGATCTACCAGTGTTTCTTAACAAGTGCAGTAAGTGCATTATTAAGACAAAATGGAGTTTAGTATGGTCTGAAGCCTCTCACTTCAAAAAGAGAGTTGTAATGACTCTCATGTAGCCAGGAGCTATAACAATTAACAAGCAACTTACAGCAACTGTTTAATCAATGTGGTATGTCACCCCCAGTAGACTTTCTTGGACTTGGTCACAGTGGGTTGAAGCATGTGGTAATTTAATAAAGAGGTCTCAGACACCAATTCACAATACGGACCAGGAGAGACATAATTTGATTCCAACTTCACAGAATACGCGAACATGGTGGGATAATAAAACATGCTATAGGCAGGATTGGGAGTGCATGTGTGAAAAACATACATGTCCAGTGAATGTAATTGATTATGAGACCATTATTAATCAGTATTAGACAATTAAAAGAAAATGCATGTTTATCTCCCACATTGGCAATGCCAATATAAAATGACTTCATTCGAGAGTGCCAGAGCAAGGATTCCAATCTTAACGCTACACTGTCTGTCAAAATTATCATTTTCAAAAACTTCATCATAATATGTATTTAGGGCTACTGTTTACATGCTAACTGAGCTGATGACGTCACACACAGAGAACAATAGCTGTCAACTGAATGAAATCATACTGGCATATTAAGATATCCTTCGACATCGATCATACGTCAGATTGATCAGCCTTTTAAAATATGAGTGTAATTATACAGGCACATCTTGCTAAATGATTGCTGAAACACTACAAGAATTCGCCGTAATGGGATTCAGTGCATAATTATCACAGCGTTATTATATCACCTGATCCAACTAGTTACAACACTCACAGAAAGAACAGCCCATCTTCAGAAACGCTGTCAGGTTAAAGTCTTACCTTAAATCAGAGAGAATGGATCACACAGGTAAACCCACCACTTCTGGTCATTAGACTCAAATCACCTGAAAAAACAAAACAAAAAGAAAAACTATAGCTTTAGGAGCAGTAGTAAAATTTTATTTAAAGTCGTTTTAAATCACGGTGTCACATTCAATGTACAATACAAAATATATGACCCAAGCCAAAGCTTCTGTACGAAATATTAGGAACAATAATATACAGTTTGGAAAGTATAAGTATAGAATTATTATATAAAACATGTCTATTCTACAATATAGTATATATATAATAATAATAATAGCACACATATAAAGCACTCCATCGTACAATTCAGCACCTTAGAGGAAATAAAGATTGCACAAATGATTCTTAAATATTTCAATGCACAAATTTTGACAAGATTAGTCTGTCACATCTACATAAAAAATTTATATTTGTATTATTTTGAGAATTCAGCCAGCTAGTCACAGCGGATTTGAAGCTACTTAGTGATACTTTGCTTCTGATGTTACTTGGTATATACATCCACAATTTACTTCCATAATACCGAAAACTTTTTTTGCCATATGTCATTGTTTGGAAACGGGGGATATGAAAAGTGTCATTTGTCCTCAGATTGTAGAGATCTTCCCTATCGGAAAAAAAGTTCCTGTAAGTATGTGGGGGTCGTTTTACTCTTTATTTTGTACATTTGTATAGCCACTTATTTTATGCATCTTTGGGTGATTGTTAATTTATTAGCTTCTTGACATAGTTCTTCGTACGGCATTATATTTTGATTTTCAACGAATCTTAGTGCTCTTTTGTTCATCTTCTCGAGTTTATCCATGTTTAATTTGCCAGTGAACATCCAGACTAGAGGACAATAGTTAAAGTTGCTACCTATATAACTATTATATAAAGTGTTTTTACATTGTTTATCCAAATAGTTTTTTTATTCTTTTTAAGGCATTGATTTGCTTACTTGTCTGATTACAGATATCATCTATGTGAATCTTGAAGTTTAGTTTGCTATCGATCTCTATGCCTAACACATTTATGGATGAGGATGACTTAATAAATTTATCATTTATTCTTAAGGTTTGGTTGTTAGTTGTGTCCTGTTTGCTTAGAAACATTAGTTAAAATTTCTCTGCATTAGATTTTATGTAGTTTGCTTGGAACCATTCCATGGCAATTACACAATCATCTTCCAGGGTTTTCGTGACTTCACTTAAATTAGAGCTAATACAAGAAAGTGTATTGTCATCGGCATAGTTATAGGTCTTGATCCTATATTCAAGTACAGGAAATCGTTTATAAAGATGTTGAATAACAAGGGGCCGAGTATAGACCCTTGTGGGACGCCCTTAATGTTTGTTACCCATTCTGAGAAAGTAACACCTATTTTGACGCGTTGCAATCTTTCTATTAGGTAAGATTTGATCATTTCACATGCATTCATGCTAAAGCCATATGCATGAAGTTTGGTAATTAATAGGCCATGAGACATACAGTCAAATGCTTTTGATAGATCAATTGCTACTATCCCTATTTTTTGGTCATTATCTAATGCGTTACTCCAGTCCTCTGTCATTCTTACTAATATGTCTTGACAACCATTAACCTTTCTAAATCCAGATAAGTATTTGTGTAGTGATGGTTGTACATATTCATATATCTGATTATACATAATTTTTTCTATTACCTTTGATAGAGCTATGAGCAAATTTACTGATCTATAGTTATCTTTATTTAGTTTGTCCTTCTTTTTGTATAGGGTATGTTAGCCTTTTTCATGTTATCCGGAAACTTTTGTTGTTCATGAATTTTATTGGGATTTCTTCGCAACCTCCTGCTTTGTTCGCACATAAGGATTTTATAGCTTTGCGGACTTCATGTTCCGTCATGTGTCGGAAGTCAAACTTTCGTCTATTATGATTTATATTTTCCAGAATTGTGTTTACACCGGAATGATTAGCATAGTCAGTGATTATTTGTTCAGTGTTTCTAGTGTTATCCTCAATACCTCCAATTTCTGATCCTATTTTCCTGAAGAATGTGTTAAAAATATCACAAACTTCCATACAATTTGTTATAATCTGATTACCTTCCCTGAGGGGTATGTTATCAGATTTAGTCCTGGTTTTTGAAAAGATTGGTTATATTGTTTTCCAGAAATCCTTGTTTTTTGTACCCAATTGACATTTCTCCTCAAAATATTTTTTAATCTCTTGTCTTTTTATCAATGTTACCATGTTTCTAGGTTTTCTGTATTGGGCAAGATTGATTATATTTCGATGCTTGAAGAATTTATTCCTGTACTGATTGCGCTTCAGAATAGCCTTTTTGAGTTCTTTAGTCATACATTGAAAGTCAGTTACTTTAATAACATTTTGCCTTTTAGGTGCATGCTTGTCTAAAATGGTTATCAGTACAGCTTGTAACTTGTTGAAGGCACTATTTACATCAACTTCTAGCATTGTAGTCAGTTCTAAGTTTATGGCTGCTAGTTCTGCATTCACTTGTTCATAGTTTATACTTGATAGCTTCCGATACATAACTACTTTTCTGGGTGGTATAGGAAGATGTTGTTTTAGTACACCACCTATGAGATTGTGGAAGTCACTAATACCAGTATCTATCAAAAAACCTTTTGTGTACTTCCTACGTTTGTTACAAGCATTATGTCAATTAACGTTGGTTGATTAGATTTGAAACATGTCGGTTCATTAATTATGTTTGTTAAGTTATACACAGGGCATAGAACAGACAGTGCATTATTATGTAACATGTTAAAGTTTAGATCACCTATGATTATTACATGTTCATATTGGTCATAAATACTTTCACATGTGTCTTCAAAGTATATTTTGAAGTCGTTAACATTCATTTTTGGGTTTTTGTACATGCATACTATCATTATTTTATGACCATTGCAGTTCAGCTCAACTGACAGACATTCAATATTTTCAGAGCAAATGCTTATTGTTAAGGGAATGTTTTTTGAGACATACACAAGGAGACCACCACTATTCTATCGCTTATCCTGTCTGTACATAGTGTAATTTTCAACCTCATACAATGAGTTTTGATAGGAGGAATCTATTTTTGTTTCACTCAGTGCTAGTACTTCAAATCTGCTGCTCATTAGCAGACTGGATATTTCATCAAACTTAGGGTGTAAACTATTAACATTTAGATGACTGACTATTACATTGTTTGGATGCGAGTTTCTAATTTCTTTCGCCTTTAGAATGGACACTGCTTCATTACAATCAATTCCATTCTCATCACATGCATTGTCACTTAATGTGTCATTTGTTACACTGATGTTGTTCTCATTTGATATTAAGCTACCATCTAAATCTATAACATGATTTTCTAAAGTGTTGTCATTCACAACTGTTTCTTCAAGGTCATTCCTAGATTTAACATTACTCATCACAATATCATTTCTAGATTCATTACATGCTGAACCATCATTTATCACAGTCTCCACAATGTCATCATTAAACTTGTCAACATTCAAAACACTATCATCAACATTCAGAACATTGTTATCACAACTGAGCTTAGCATAGTCATTTGTGAGGACTACAGAGTTTGCTTCAACTGAGCAGTCACGGGTGGCCAGTCTTGCATGGCCAACTTCCTAGTATACATCATTATTACGACGTTGTCTGTAGTGATCAGAGTGGCAGTGTTTTGTTTGTGTCCAGAATTGCCACAATTCCAACAGGTGACAGTTGCAGTCTGTCGGCATTGCTCTATGAGGTGGCCCGGTTCTCCGCACCGGTAGCATCTGGACTGCTGGGTCCTCGTAGCCCACTGACGACTAACAGTTTGTGCAGATACTGGGGTTTTCAGTTTGTTGCGTAACAGCATCCACAACTGGCCTTACATGTTTTGACCTTTGCCGTCCTTACCATGTCCCCAAAATTCGTGGACTGTATCCTCCACAATTTGTCTGTCGCCTGATTCAACTAGAACCTTCCATGCATCATGACAAATGCGAAGTTTTGCACCTATGATTGTTTCCATGACATCCAGTTTTCTCTGATGCCAGCTTGGGTTTGTCCGAATACGATCGCCAATCCGTTTTGCTTGTATTCCAGTTATGCTTTTGCGAGCAGCTTCAGCAGATGAAAAATCCTTGTGGTGAAGCGCTTTGTCACAAACGTATGCGGATTCATACTCTTTTTAGTTCGGTGTTCAGTTTCTCAATCTTTGAAACATAGTTTTTGTCTGTGCGTGGGAGCACACTGCAGATTGCAATATTGTCAGCTCTCAGTGAGGCTGACACAGCAAGGGCCTGGAAGTCTGTGACAATTTCTTCAATTTCTTTAGTCTCAACATCAATTGACCCACCGATGATAACGATTTCCTTGTAGTTCTTGTCTTCCGGTAGGCACTGAGAGCTTTGTGTAGGTCATTTACTGTAGCGATTCACATTGATTTCAGTTACAAGATCACAACTTTCTTAATCGAAGTCGGAGTCCGTAATTTTACTTATGGATGGTCTAAGTGTAGCTGTGCAATGCTACACAAATATTCTCTGTGGCTTCATCCACTACAATTGTAGCTAGCATAGATAACCGCTATCAACTATGTAAATAGCCAAGCAACATGTTAAAATTTACTTGGTCTGTGCATATGATGTAAATTCACCAGAAAATTGCTATCAAAGTCTGCATCTACCAATACCTTCAATTGTAATCCAGAAATGTCTGGAAAACTAAGCACAGAATCAACAAAAAATCTTTCAATGCCTCTTTTCAGTGACACAATCAAAATGTGGATTATATGGAACATTTTTTCTTTGTGTCTGTCTTCCTATATCCATCAGTTTTGTATTTGAAATAAACATGTATGTTGCATTAATGTATTTGATAACCATAACTTTCAATTCGATATGTCAAGTGTAGAACCTTCAATTCAATTTTGCATATTATCTGTAAAATGCATCATAACTTTATGAGGTGTAGTGATGTTTTATATTTGTATGACAAGTGATGTACTGAATTAAATACATTTGTTGTCTCTCTTTCGGTCTGTCTGTCATTTTGGCAGTTGTCAGTTTGAGTTCTAGCACAACTAAAATAACATTATGTATAGAGTAGCGGGTGTTTGAAAGAAAAAGTAAACAGCACTCTGTGAGCATGAATACCGTCGTCATTAGTTTGTGACGTCATCCACTGAATTCAAGCTTTTGACATCATATACATAGCAACAAAACAATTGCCTGCTACCTGCATTTTGTCAGTGATGAAAGCTTTTCAAGTGCAGCGGAGGGTAGAAAGTTATTCGGGAGGAGCCCAAAGTTGTGAAAGGGAAAGTTGTGATTTAAATTAGGACATGCATCTTTATTATCACAAAGACATTTCTGTAGATATATTCCATATTTCCCCTTACCATTGTAACCAATTTTACGATCAATTAATGCTACACCATAATGAATGACTGTGGATGCTACTGCAGCATATATGTCATTTGAATGTAGCTTCTTTGGCAAAACTTAGAGAATTGTACTTCGGCCATCATTTATCAACATAAGTTTCTTATCTGCCTTGAGATTTATCTCAAACCATCCAAGCCAACTCGATTAAACAGCTGCTGCTCTTGTGCATTGTATGTTGATCTTGTCTGGGATTCATGATCAAATTTCAGGCTATCAGACATCATGCAAGAACTTGTAGGTGGTCAACCTATGAAATTACAAAAACTTGACCAGAGTCGCATTATATATTATACCCATAAAGTACCGTCATACTTCTATAAAGGCAATTTGGATTACATACAAATCAAACACTTCTTTCTTGCATCATCATTAAAGTACCCCCTAGAAGAGCAGTGGTAGCATGCTGAGCTTCCAACCACTGGGTCCCGGGTTCAATTCCCGGTCGAGCCTATGTTGGATGGCTGTTTCATCCTTCGTCTCATTGCCATGGTCCCTACCTGTCCAAATACATCACCCCCAAGAAGAAGTTTAGAAATCACAAACAGCAGGTAAAGCACCATTGCAATGAAGCACTAAAAGGTTTTCAAAAGTGGTAGGTAACAATCAAATTTGTTTGGTAACTGCTGCAGATATGTATGTTACAAGTGTTTAATGTGTAGCCAAAATTTCACACATGTACAGTTAGTTTCATAAAAAATAGTCGACCCCAGCTGTCTGTAGGGACCAGTACCTGGCTATGGTCTAAACATGCTAAAGCCAGCTGCTTCTGTCCACTTCTATAGCGAATAATCGGCTTACATCTATCAACAGATAAATATAAACCTTGGTAAATGTAAGAAATTAATATAATGTATAACAAATATGTACTTTTAGATCCGGTTTTGAGTAGCCAGCTATGACAGCTTTGTCTGGTTTCAATTTGACGAGTCGTTAGTAATGAAACTAACTGTATATATATGTATCTAATAAATAAATATATCTGTATCTGTACTTCATGCATGTAAAATATCTACCTTGCTCCTGTCATAGTTCAATAAAGAATGAAAAACATTGGGTTGTCAAATTTATTTATTGATGTAGACTCATAGTGTAATCATCTAACCATGATGTCTCTTGGTATATTTGGTCAAGTGAATGGACTGAGCTACAGACCAAGACTTTGCAGTCAGCTAGAAATTGTGGTTTTACTTTTATTATTGTGGCATCCACAGTATCCTGCTTAGAATCAGGCATTGGTTTGGAACATTATAGACACTGGTGTTGGGCAGGGTTATCACATTATGCAAGCCAGTTTACAGCAGAATGTCCTTGCAATAAATCAGCACAGAAATTTTTGCTTTTCATGGAATGGAGTTGCATTAATGTTTTCGTTGTAGAAGGATTCACACATTCATTATTGGAAAAGATATCTTTCACTGACTGCCAAGCTTTTGATGAAGCTGTTCTGTGTTCTGTGGATGACTGACCAATGATTATTCTTCTTTTGCTGATTTGCTTCAGATTATTAAATGAGAACTTTATTGAAGTCCATGAAAAATCCCATTGTGTTTTGACAAAAATCAATTTTTCTGCTTAATGCTTAAATGAAACCAACAATGTAGTAACTTAGAATTGAGTGACTGTATAATATGATGTATAAAATTACGAGATCAAAAAGGTGGTTGCATCCATAAACATGTATTGCAGAATCCTAAGCAAACTTGTGTTCACATGCTTGCTAGGGCAAAGTGCATAAACTCTGTCAGGCATACCATTGAAATTGATTGATTGACATGATATTGAAACACTGCCCTACATTATTGGTAAGCTTGCCCAGTGATGTTTATGACATTTTTACCAAACAAATTGTTAGTGACAAAATTTGCATTGTATATATTAGTTGCTTCATTAAAAAATTTCGGTAGAACAGCACATTTCTTTCCTAATGTTAATCCTATTGAGGTTTTGGGAGCTGGTCAGAATAGAAGCAATGAATAAATTGACCACACTGACAATATGAAATTATGTTATAAACAGAGGTAGGCAGCAGAATGAAAGTTCATATTTCTATATAGGTATACAGTTAGTTTCATAAAATACAGTTGACTCTAGACAGCTGTAGTGACCAATAGTCAACTTACACCAAAAAAGTATAAACTTTGGTAAATGTATGAAATTCATTTAATATGTGATGCATATACTTTTAGATCTGGCTTTGAGTAGCCACCTATAGACAGACAGTTCTGTTAAGTGGCAGGCAGCACTATATAGCAGACGTTGTCTAGCTTTGTCTAAGTTTAATTTTTAATGTAACAAATTGTTGTTGCAGAGTAATCAAAGGAATTCAAGAAAGTGTCAATGCTGGACAGACAGAGGATAGTTGAGCACAATTGTAATACTAACTCATAGTTCACTAAGAAATCTGAATCCTCATAACCTCCCAATTCCAGGCACCATCTCCACAAGATACTAAGCATACCTTATGTTATGTTCCTTTGCTATAATGTGATGATTATAATCATAAACCCAATTGACGCTAGCTTTTTGTCAAAATATTCCAGTTTTTGATCAAATGACACAATTGATTAGTTGGGTGAATTACTTTTTATATTAACCAACATAGCTCCATAGAGCTATACAAGGTTAGGAGGTTGACCTAGCCAGCTTTCTGATGAGCCTACCAATTGAAATTGATAAGATACCCATGAGAAAAGCAGATGCTGATTTTGTGCTGTGAGAATGTGTAAGTAGGCAGGTAAATAAACCACTTGCAATTGCCATGGGAACTAGCTTGTTACCAGAATACATATGTGCCTTGAAACTTGATTAAGTAATACCATAAATATTTTGAGCCTAGTGATGTATTTGTACAAAAATAAAGAGGAAAAGTTAAAGTGGTAGTGGTGGTGGTGGTGGTGGTGGTGGTAGTGGTGGTGGTGTATTAAGGTTTACATCCTGCATTTCTGCACCTAAAGGGCTAATTAGAACAAGCAAGGACCATGTCAATGAGATGATGGATGAAACAGCCATCCAACCTAGGCTCAACCGAGAATTGAAGCTGGGTCCCAGTGGTTGAAAGAAAAGTTAATCACAACATATTTTCAAATTGTTGAATTTCCTTCAATACCTTAAATTTAAGAATGCCAATGTTGGAGTGTTGTTTTAATATTATGAAACCCTGGCTTTTTGAAGACCTTCAACACAAGAAGCCAACAGAGGACTGCGCAATACACTAGGTATGCCTGTTTAGGTTCTTTTAAATGTAATAATGTGCAATCATTAAGGCCATGTCAATTAACTGGAGACATGTCAAAAAACGTTTCACACTCCTTTTGTAATCAAATCATGCATAACCGCTTATGATGTGTTGGGTATTTTACCATCATAAGGACATTGAATTGGAAAAAGATACAAAACATATACATACCACCATAACACAGAAAAAGAAACAAATCGCTCGCTGTCCACATTCTGAGCATATTTATGCCAGTACTACTGGTCTAACCCTCACCAATTTTCACCAGGAATGAAGCAATAAAGCTGGTGTCATTTCATCTGACATTGCGCTATATCATTATTCTCTACTGAGGGTGGGATTTAACACCAAGTCAGTCCAAGGGTGTCTCTGGTCAGATGCATAAAAAGCTGTGATTTTACAGTCGGTTAATCAAAGCCTGCAGCAAAAGTTAGATATATGGTGCGTGGCTGGTTAGTTGAGACTGAGCGCTTTTACGTGTGTTCCTACACATACTTTTTATGCAGTGGTCTGTCAGTGTGTTTCCTTGAGGTCATTTGCCAGCTGATGTTGCCCAAGGATGTCACGCAAAGATGTCTTTTGTCGGACACATAGAAAGTCTTGTTTTATAGTCAATTGTTCTAAGTTGGGGAAAGAAATTAAAATATGTGTTCCAACATATACATTTTCTTTCTATGGTTGATGATGTTTTCCAAATTAAGTAGATATATATGAGAAGTGTAGCCCTTTAAGGCAAGTTCTTGCTGCTAGCGAGGGCTGATTAATAGGTTGAGGGAGGTGAGGAGTCCACCTGTGTTACTCATCTACCCCATGGGTGGGTTATTTTACTTGTCTCAACATAGACAATGAGTACAACGGACTGCCAAATTAGCATCTAATCTGAACGACCTCCAGCTGGGATGATGCTCATGAAAGGTGCCCGGGCCTGGGATTGAACCCGGGTCTTTCAGAGGAGCATGTGAGCATCTTTCCACTAGACCACCCAGCTGAACATTACGTTAAATTATTTCTGTGTAGAGATTATTTAATGCGTAATTTTAGGACCTACTTCGCTGTCACTGGATGTAAGCTTACTATTTATTGACCACCTCAACATTTAGACTAGTTGTGGGTGGGCAGATTAGGGCTTCACATCCTGTATTTCTCACTCCAGCACAGGCTCCAGCAAATACGTCGAGATTTGGCTCCATACTGGCCAATCAGCAGAGACCCAGACGTTATATTTAAATTAGTTGACCCCGCCGCGACATGGCCTGTCCACTAGCCTTAGCCGATGAGGTCAGCTCCTTCAAATTAACAGGATAAAATTCCATTGCAATCGTTACAACCACCATGAACGAGGATTTCTTTACTCTGAAAATGGTGTGTATATTTTAAAGCTATGAGAAGTCATTCTGAACAAGGTAAACTGTTTTTCACACTCCATATAAGTCAATATCATGATGTATTCTATTCATGAGGCCATGTCAGAGCTGTGAAACTAACAAAAACAATTAGATGGGCTTGTCATCCGATCACAGTGCATGATAATATCCAAACTTGGCGAGCTTTGCCTGGGGTAGGTTCCCTGGTTGGTATTTCTGCACCTGATGGACTAATTAGGATAGGCAGGCAATGAGATGAAGGATGAAACAACCATCCAACTTGGGCTCAACAGGAATTCGAATCTGGTACCCAGTGGTTGGAAGCCCAGCATGCTAACAATGAGCTAGGACCTCACCCCACATTGAGACCAATAAAACTCCAGCAGAAATCTAAGCTATTAAAATTTTTGTATTAATTCATCGATATCAGTCAAAGTAAAACAAGGCAGCCATTTCTTAATGTGAATTAAAAGCAAGAAGGCTACTACTGTGTCTGAAATCATGAGGTTTTCAGTTATGAATGGTTGACCATTGAACATGGTTTTAGTGGAGTTTAATTTATATAATAGTTTAAACATTTCAGTAACTTAATAATAACTTAACATAGTGTTTTAAAGTACATTCGAGACTACATGGAAAGTCTGTGATCAATACGGGTTTATCACTGTGGTTTTTCTTTTCTCCATTTTTAAGCTAGACCTTTCCACATATTGATCTGTTCTTGAGCTTTCAAAAGCACTTTTCGCTCCTATACATTTCGCTGGCAGCTTCTTCACTAAATTGCATTCAAGAGTTATAAGACAGATTGTGTCACTGAAAAGAGGCATTGAAAGATTGCCGTGATATTCAAAAGGCATACACTATACAGCCAAACTAAATTTCCAAGTTGCAAGCTAACCATCAGACCAGTGGTACCTCATTGGGGTTCACCTGGGTAATCTTGTGCTCAAAACATCAAACTATTCCACACTGGCCAGCTCTTGAGGTCCTCGGTTCAACTCCTGGCTTTGATACTCTCAGTGGTACTGAGAAACAATCATTACCCCATAATACTATGTTGAAATGGCTAAATTATGCCATTTTAAATACACCAATTTCAACAACTTGGATAACAATACAAAATATACTCATGAATTGATGTTATTGCAGCAATAGATATGCAAAACAGGGAAAATGGAATACATGTAGGCAATAGAATATTGTTTTATAAAATTTGTATATGCTGTTAATCAATATTTGATGATGAGTGAACCTTCCAGCAGGAAACATTCAGAAGTGCTTTGGGTTTCACCAGGAAGTGCAGGAAGAGCTGCACCACAAGTGACTTAGTTGTTGTTATCACAGCAAAAATCATTGGAGTCTTGCAACATGCACTGTTTGCAAGGCATATCTCTCTATAACCTAGGCGAACACGGCCATATTTCATCCTTCACACTCATACAGATAAAGTAAGTTTATGTGAACAATATGACCCTTGAAGACCTATTTCACACCAGAGTTCCTTCCTATGAATAGAAATTTCCCAGCAACGATTCCATAGAATGTTTGTCTAACACAGTGGCTTGTTAATGGTTAGTCTTACAACTGTGATAATGATTCATCTATGGTAAAGCCAAAACTCTGACAATTAATCTGTCAAAGGTATTTTTTCCTGTCACCACAGCCAGAGGTTCCCATAGTTAGAAATGATATAAGTACAAGTAACACCATGGACAACACCTATATGTGGTCACCATCTTATTTACCTCTTTAATAATGCAGCAAAACACAGCAAACATATTTATTATCTAGACTAGCTCAAGTTGTAATTAGAATAGCTTTCATAGGCTTTCCAGCCCAGGGTTCAAATGCAGAACTCCATTAAACAAACCCCAACTTGAAATAAAAACAAAACAGCCACAGCTTTCTGAAACTATGAACAAGTTATTCTAGTTTTTGTGCAAGGCCTGGCCATATCTTTGTGATTACAGTCTCTAGTACTACCACAAGATCAGCTGAAACATCACAGACTACCCACTGAAATGAAGCGATAAAAATAAGTTTCATCTCTGGTGACATGGTGTCACCCACAGTCTCATTACTCTCTGTTGAGTTCCACCCTCAGCACAAGGTCAGTCCAAGAGTGGCTGTGGTCAGACACATGAAAAGTTGATGTTTTACAGTCCATTGATCAAACAGCTAGCCACTGTGGTGGGGACTTTTATAGCTTACTGCAATTTCATCAACCACATACAGTTTTCCATGTACAAATTGCATTCGAATCCAGGTTGATACGTAAGCAACAGAGCTTGTTTAATTGGTGAAGAGCACTTCAAGTAGGCCAATTTGTGTATGGCTGTTTGGTAGGATCATCAACACTAAGCAGCCCACTGAAGTGGAACCAGGCATCTATCAGTAATACTATATTAAACATTCTAAATCTTATGACATGATGGTGCTTACCACTTCAAAAAAAAAACTTGTCAGTCTTCGTAGGCCATGATGTTTCTTTACATTATTGCAGAATTGGTTGTAAAAAGGCGATATATTCTAGCCAGATCTACCTTCCATAACACCAGTAGAAATCAATGTAAGGCACTCGGCCAGCTCTTTCAATAAATTGCCTTTTTATGGGTTGTAAAGGCAGATTATGGTTGCATTGAAAAGCAGCAAGAGTTGGCACACATTGTATAAAGGCAAAGCTAATGTACCAAGCAAGTTTCATATCTTTCTGTTTGACGCTTTGCTGCACTGGTTTGTGATGCAGTTTACAGTATCTAATAACTGTAGGTGCACTGTCAATAATATTAATAATGAAAACTTTTTATAGTAACTGTAGGGGAGAATAAGTAACAGAGCCTACAGTGAGCACTAAGACTGCAGTTAATGAAAAGACAATATGATGACTTCACTACATCATATCATTGTTGCAAGGATGACATCACAGAATATATGACTTCATCAAACAATACTTATCTGCTACGTTGGCAGTGACCTCTGTTGATGCTTTTCCTCTACTTAAGGCCGGCAGATGCAAAACATTCCCTAAAAGCTATCTGACAAATTAAAGAAGAATAACTCAAAATTCCGGTGAAACCTTCCAAAGTATCAACATTTAAAGCTAAGTGATAACAAATGATAGCTGCAAAATCACTTTGGTGAAAATCGTCAGGATTTCGGTCACATTCTGCAATTTATCATTACTGGATTTTGTGCTTATTTTGCCAAATACAATATTAGGACAATTTTCATAAAGATTGATCTTAACAATACTTTGTCAGTAGTATGTAGTATGCTGTTTAAAGATTCAATACTATATACTAGAAAAGGGCTCACCTTTAGTCACTGAACCTAGTAGAAAACATAAATTTATACACCCCAATTTAAGGATGCTCTTCAAGCAGCTTAGTCTTACCCTCACCCAGATGCCTTGATTACTCCCTGATAATGGCAAATAAAAAAAATCACAGTGTACAATGACAACATTTTATCTAACCCTAGTCCATCACGGAGACTGGCATTTGTGCTGAACATATTGTATTGAATCTCAAATTGCAAATGAACAGCAGGCATAATTGGATATTAACACTGTGTTGTCAAAGCCAAGCAACCTGATTATGTTTATGTTTTGCTTGTTTGCTCACCTAAACTAAATCTATCAATTTCTCTTCTAGTCTATAGGCTGGCTTCTGGTATTAAAGGTCTATTAATGAGATTATAGAATAATGAGATGTTCATGTGCTGTTTATACAATTCTTCTTCTGACAAGCAGCTAATCCAGAAAAAGTGCCTAAGCTAAAAAACAAACAATCAATTTTTCTATTATTTTTATGACAATATGCAGCCTATCGGCTACATAGTTTACCCACTTATATTGTTTAACTAGGTAAACTAGAACAAATTCCATCATAACAGGTCACTTGGTTTTGAGGTCAATAGTGTTTAAGGCACATGTGGCTCCCACTTCAATCTGTTAAACAATAAAATTTTCTGAGCATTTCTAGCAATTGTAGATCTTACGCAAAATTACATTTGATATGGTCTGAAGCCTCTCACCAATAAGATAGTTGTAAGTTTCCTGTAGCTGAGAGGCATTACAATTGCCGAGCAAATTATAGCAATTGTTTAATCAATATGGTCTGTCACCCCAGCAGACTTCTTCTTGGACTTGGTCACAGTAGGTTGAGACCACTAGTAACATAATAAAGGGGTCGCAGACACCAATTTACTCTATGGACCGAGAAGGAGAAAATCGATCACTATTTCGCATTCAAGAGTTTGGCAAAATGCATGCTTGAACATAGAGATATATCTATATTGAAGGTAGTTGATTATAATGTAAAATACAATTATCAAACCTTATCAGTCAAGTAAAAGGGCCAAATAAGGGACAGACTGAAATTTACCCCCATGAATGGGATCTTGCATACCTCAGCATATATGTCATTTATAAGGTGATGCCGAAGTGAGACTTGAGAGTGCTGCTACAGCCTAGGCTAGGTCTGTTACCCAGGACCTTCTGCAGAGTTGTATAATGTCTTGAATGTCTTTTAAATCTAGTGAGTATAGTATATGTTGTTGTGTCTAAGTGTCATTATCATATCGCTACATTTGTCTTTAAAGCTGCATTGTCTGTCAAAATAATTTTTTTTTGAAAATTCATAAAATAAGTGAAAAATGACCTTATTCAAGCAAGGCACACTAACCTTTTGTAAGCTAATAAATGTATCATGCATTTATTACAAAAAAATAAATCTCATTCATGGAGAGAAATTAAAGACCGAAAAATTGGGAACACAATGGATCTGGCATCATCAATTGTTCAGCATTGTGACACCATCACTTGGTTTTTTTACAAAGTGAGCTTTTGATGGCATGAAAAACTCTATGTTAAGTTTTTTTTGTATCTTAACAGTACATTTTTTTAACACACGGGCCTGTAATGGTAAAAACAATCATGAGACAAAAAGGAGCACTGGTTTGTAAAATTAATTGAATGTACTAAATCTGGAGACAAACCAATCACACAAAGAAAACCGATTAGTATTCAGATATAAGGTGGGGTCCACTGGATGTTTCAGCCATCTAGATTGTACCTAAAGAAAACTAATTCCACGCAGCCAGTCTAGTCTGATGCAGTCGATAATTTCCCATCAGAGTTATCATATGAAAAACTCTTTGAAGTCCTCTTTTGCACTGATATATCATAGCTATTTTCCATAGTTTTGCATGGATTTGTCAAAAAGTGACAATATACACTGGTTTAACCCAAACAGCACTTATTTGAACTCGATATAACAACAGCTGTTTGTTTGAGTGCATCTACACTGGCGTGCAAAAGTTTGGAAACACTCATTAATTTGATTGTGACTGAAATTGACTTCTAATTACCAAGGTAGAAATACACTCATCCACATGTTTAGCACAAACATTTCTGGCAGCATCAGCACAGTAACTCATTGCTGATACTGTTTTGCTATTATTATCAAAATTGTGAAAGCTAATATGCTTTTTCAAACTTTTGTATGGCAGTGTGTATTTGCAATTTTGTCACGGACAATATGTTTACTCAAAGGCACATGTAAATATTTAGGTCTGGTTTGAAGAGTTCAAGGAGGTATAAACTTTTGCTGGCTCCACAAGTGACACAGCAAGTTTACTCAAACATTTTTCCAGCTATCCATTTTCCAACACTCAGGCAAAAATGTATCAATGTCTAGAGATTAATTTGCATTCATATTCACCTCAGATTTGTCCAATTAACACTTTCAGAATCCAAATATGATGACATATGATGTAAAACTTACCATCATCAGCCTGTAAACCCATGTTAAAGAATACTCAACTTTTACTCAATGTGAGATTGTTCATTTTTGTATGTAAACAGAAACTGGCTTTATTCCATAATGGTATATCAGGGACAATTCATCATGCTTTACATTGACAAACTCAATAAATGCTTTATGCGGCAATTCTCGGTTTAATCAAATGGAAAAGTTTATTAATTTAATGTAAAGTTATATATCAGCAATCCTAATTTGTATCCATTCATGTTTTTTATTCGTAGCAAACATTTGATAAATAAATTAATAAAATCGTACCTGAAGGCCTTGTTTGTTCAGTGATACAAATTACACAAACAGCCTTTCTGGTTTCACCAACTACAATTATACCATTTTACACTTATCAAAGGTAAGTGCAATTGACTATTCAAAGAACCGCAACCACACGGGTTGATGTAAACTGCCAGAGTACAAATACCTATATACTCAATGCAAAGTATTAGTTAGGTGTAGCTACTAATTAGCAACAGTTATTTCACCATACAACAGGTTTTTTTTGTGTGTGTTTTTTTTACTAGTTTAATTAAACCAAAGGTGTTTGCAGACTAAATAAAAATATCAATTGTAATCCAGAATTGTTGAGAAAAGTAAGTAAGCACATATAATTGACTAAATTAACTGGGTAAACTTAATTGTTATGATAAGAAATGCTCGTTCAACCTGTCTGTCTGTCCAGCTGTCTATCTGTCTATCCATCAGTTTTGCATTTGGAAGAAAATGTCATGTTGTGTTAAGTGCTGTACACAATGCTTATTCAATAATGGAACAACTAGTTTGTTTGATTTGTTATAGTGAAAAATTTGATTAATCTCTGATCTTGTGTACTTTTAACATGCTACACCCGTTTTCCTGCAGCAAGACTGAGAGAAAGGAAAGCACAACATATTCAGATAAATCCAAACTAGTGTCAGATGACTTACGATGAATGATGCCTGACCTAAAGAAGTCTTTTATCATCTTCCTCCTAGACTTATTGTCAACTATTGTCAATAGCAATGTATTCTAATATAACTTATCTTCATAATTGGTTTTATTTATTGGTTAACTGCTCTTTCTTTTTAATATATATAATTTGTATTTAAAATATTTTTGGGTTGCACCTCTTAGTACAGAAACGGTAAGAGCTATCCTAGCTTTTTACCCTTTAGTAAATCTAATCATTGAAGCCTCAAACAGAATCCACCCCTAATTGCACATATATTTGTTTTCACTGATTGTTTGCAAGTTTGAGGCAACAAACTGTTTCTGTGTAGGGCTTAATTGTGTTGCAGTGCTTAGTTAATTGCAATAATTATATGCTTAGGCATTGCCCCAACTGTTCTGAGGAGTTATTTTACCTTGATGTATATAGATAGATGTTTTTTATAGCTAGCATGATGCTATTTGTAATAGTTTGGTAGCAAATGGCATAACTCAAATGTTGGGCCAGAAATAGAAAAAGGGAAAGGTACAGATATATCTAGATAGTATTTACAAGGACATATCACTGATGCAGTGTGCCACTTAAAGATGAATAATTTACCTTGGATCCATTCAGTCCACCAGTTCAGGTATGAATCTTTATCAATTCCCAATGTGAATATACACCTCATTTAACATAAACAAGGAGCAAAGCACTCTAAAATTACTGCCACTATAGCCAGCTTCCATTTGTGGCTGGTTTGAATGAAACAAAACACTCTTGTGTCATCACCTCACAGCACAGCTACCTAATTATGCACATGTTTTGCTCGTTTAATCATCCAAAGTAAATTAATCAATTGCTCTTATAGTCTATAGGCTGGCTTATGGCATTAAAGGTCTAACAATGAAATTACAGAATAATTAGATGCTGATGTGCTGAGTTCACACAATTCTTGTTTTGACAGTCGGTAATTCAGAAAAATTGTCTAAACTAAAAAATATGAATCCATTTCTTCTGTATTTTTAAGAGAAGATTTCTTTAAGTCTATACTCAGCTTATCGACTACATAGTTTAACCAATCATTTTAGAATCATTTTCAGTAAAAAATGAGTTTGTCTAGGCCCCCAAGCAACATCTAGTCACCCTGCACCATGTCACAAGACCAACTTAAATACCCATGATCCCTCAGTCTTCTTCAACTGTTCACAACAATTAGAACAAAAATTATTCAGGTTCGTTTACAACCACTTACTATTTAAAATACTTGTTTGCATGCGCCTAATTGATCTCAGATCATTACCAATAATGGTTCAACTATGTATATAGAACTTCTCATGTACTTTTGTTTTGATCATTACCAGTAATGTTCCATGTATGTATATCGGACTAGCCACACGTAGCATACTAGACTACTATCATCATTCGCATCATTCGGACAGCCAAGCAGCTGTGGAGTCGATGCCTTAGACATATTTCTTTCACTATGTTATTTTCCTTTACAATCTTCTCCTTGTGGCACCAGCTAAGCCTTGCTTAGCTTCTGGCCATTTCTTTTTGTACATGCTGCCACAAGTTTAATTCAAAATTACTAACAAACTTTGTTTGTTTCTTACTTTTATATATATCCACAGGGGTTTTCAAATACCTAACACATTTTATGTATGATTTTGTGTAATACATGATCACTGTATTTCAATATCGCCTGCAGCCTATTGCTGAAGGCATACCATGTAAATTTTAAACAAATAAAACCCCTGTAATTTATAACACCAAAACTACTTTGTTCGTCGTTGCTTGGGGGCAAGGGACAAAGAATCATTTTCAGTAAAAAATGAGTTTGTCTAGGCCCCCACGCAACATCTAGTCACCCAGCACCATGTCACATGACCAACTTAAATACCCATGATCCCTCAGTCTTCTTCAACTATTCAAAACAATTAGAACAAAAATTATTCAGGTTCGTTTACAACCACTTACTATTTAAAATCCACCGCCACCCCGGCCTCCTACCATATATCATAATCCCAATAATTTTTATGGCCATTTCTTTTGTACATGCTGTCACAAGTTTAATTCAAAATTACTAACAAACTTTGTATGTTTCTTACTTTTATATATATCCACAGGGGTTTTCAAATACCTAACACATTTTATGTATGATTATGTGTAATACATGATCACTGTATTTCAATATCGCCTGCAGCCTATTGCTGAAGGCATACCATGTAAATTTTAAACAAATAAAACCCCTGTAATTTATAGCACCAAAACTACTTTGTTCGTCGTTGCTTGGGGGCAAGGGACAAATATACCTAGGTAACTAGCAAAGAATGTCCATAATTGGGTCGCCAGGCTGTTTGGTGCCAGTTTACAGATGATCTGCTGAATTTTTCTCCATCATTTGTGAAGCACTTTCTCCATAAGCTCATGGCACACCATAACCAAAACACTATGACATTTACTACATACCGTATCCGAGAAATTACATAAAATGTGCAGATGTACAATGTACGGCTGTAATGCTGGCTAATGATAAATGAGCATAGCTCCACCAGCATTGCTTTCATAGGAACCAACATAAAGGACAAATGACAGCAATTTATTCCTTTCTCTTGTAAATATATCTGATTAATCAATGGTGATATGGTCCAACAATCCACTGTTATCAAGTACTTGGGAATGTACATCGATCAAACTCTGTCACTCCAACAGCACATTACTGCCAAGTGTAAGGTCGCAATGAGGCAGCTCAACCGTATTAAACGCATACGTAACGTTCTCACCCAAGAAGCTTGTGCAACCATTGTCCTGGGGCTTGTAATGTCTCAGTTGGACTATTGTAATGCTGTGTTCATCGGAATCCCTAAATGTCACCTGAAGCGAATGCAACGTGTGCAGAACATCGCAGCACGTTTGGTCCGAAATAAATACACAAACTCTCATGATAGTTTGAAACAACTTCACTGGCTTCCTGTACATATTAGAGTGCAGCATAAGGTCTTGACATTACTTTACAAGACTCTTCATGATCAAGCGCCATCTTACATGAAGGAACTAATTCAGGTTGATGAAGCAAGACGACCTGGCCTTCGATCACATAGAGCAAACAACCTGAATATCCCAAGAACTAAAAGACAGACTTTTGCAGCTCGCTTATTTAGTGCCATGGTGGAATAATTTTCCAACAGATTTAAAGGCAGCAGAAACTCTAGACTTATTTTAAAAAAAGACTAAAGACATCTTTATACTGTCAATTTTAAAAATAACATCAAGTGATTTTATAGATTTACATATTTTAAATTTCTTTTCTCAATTTTAATATTATTTTGATCTTATATTGTACAGCGCTTCTGAAAATTTATTGATTTTAAATTCTAGACAGCGCTATATGAAATAAAACAATTAACAATTTACAATTTAATCATACCCTAGGCATGCCTTAATACAATGCAGTGATACCTAATAATTAACGCAGATAAACTGGAAATGTATGCAATTATTCATCATTGTTTAGACTCCGGCAAGGTAGACTAAGTTGTGAGAACAATTTCTGCCACCAGAATGCATACCAAATAACGTAATATAATCATGGGGGGGGGGGGGGTGGTTTCAATTATACAGTTGTGTTTACATAGGAAGAAGCCTACTGTACTTGTATTTAGCGAAATTGCATTGTATTTGGTAGCAAAGCTTTTTATGGTAATAGGCAGATAATACAATTTCTCCAAGGTACATCATTTATGTTACTCTGATAAATGCAATAGAAACTTCCGCAATATAGCAAATTGCTTGCTATATAAGTGCTTTCCTTACTTTTTATAACAAATATGCCATTATTGTAGAGGGTGGAAAACTAATTTTTGTTGCATAACAAATGACAAGCAAGCACGCCAAGTAAATATGGTTAATTCAAGGTGTAATTATTTAATAATATCTATAAAACAGCAGACACTACAAACTGGCTAGTACTGTAGAAACTATAGAATATAACATGTTACTTATAATATCCGACAGTAACTTTACAACTAAAGTTGATATGTATCAATCTGATGGTTGTGAGTTTGTGCTCAACCATTACATTGATGTAATGGACAAATCATCTGCAACCATGGTGATTGCTTAGCCCAATGAACATGTTTATTTCAGTGTGGCCTCTACTCATCAGGGAGTTGGGTAACACCATGTTTGCGCCTCACCATGAATAAGAGATAATTTGCTGAATGAGATCATTAAATCGCTCACTGATAAACAACATATTTAACATTGACATTCAACACAATGACACTACAAAGGGTGTCAATTTCCTGTCAGAGACTATTCATTTCCGAGTCCAGTGTATCATGGTGATGTGTAATCTTTGTTTGGCGTCATATACAATGCTTAAACATCTGCTTGTGCAAAGGCTAATTACAGTGACATGGCCTCAGGATAAAGTGGTTAAAGCTCAGTAGGACTTTTCACAATTAAAGGGGCGTTCCCACTGTCACGTATAAGACCTACGGATGAAAATATATTTTTACTCTTGGCCATACGTAGTTCACTTGTTAATTTGTAGGAAGCTCCTGGAAGAACTAAGTCATCCAGGATCATTAGTGGGGAGGGCAACATTTTTTTAACATTTTTAAAACTTTGGCGGATGTTCTACTAGTGTATTGCTATTAGTTACGTAAATTGCTCCGGAGTCAGTCGGCGAGCATTCTACGTACATTATACATACATCCTTGGCCATCCTTGGACATATGTAGCCACTGTCCATCCAAATGTACTCGCCATCCACTCGCGTCCACCTGTAGAATGCTCGTAATAAAACGCTTGGCGCTTTATATATGATTAACAGAGCCACAAATGAGCATGTATAGCCAATTTTTGATGTAAGTGGTCACTCGTAGGTCCTATACGTGAGAGTGTGAACGCCCCTTAAGTAAGGCAAAATGCAACATATATCAACATGACCTACTTAAGTTGTGCAGTACTGGTAAATTCTACCCATAGAGAATGACTTAACGCAAACCAATATACATTCTGTTAATTGAAACAAGTAAAGCAGACTATGGACCATAAGAACAAGTGGTACATAGTAGAGATGAGCACGGGCCAAGAATTGATGTCCGCACTTGCCCTAGGTTGCATTTCCCCACAGAGGAGGCCTTATCTCTCTGTGTATTGAGTGTAACATACCTTGCTCATTGGGAAAAATATCTGCTATCATCAGCTGTGTTCTGAGCATCATAAAAAACACCCAGCTGTCATCATGGAAGTGAATTTATGGATAACATTATTATGTAAAAGAGAGTAATCATTATTCCAGGGGCATGATGCCACATTATCCTCCCAATTCCTCATTGCTCCATTGGTTTTGTTGGTATTTCCTGGCTTAGTAAAGTGTAGGGGTATGTTATGGGAACATCGAAGTGGTCTAAACTTGCTTTGCTTCTTAAAATGTCATTAACTTCAATGACCCTACACCCTACACCCTGCTATAATTCTCATATTGATTTGGGAACCATCGTTTTGAACATACAATCAACTCAACAATTATACTATCATATTGCTTGCACAATATTGAACAATTTACCATATTGTGCACAAGTTATATAAAAATATTACAATGTAGAGTGGATTGAAGAATTGCTGATAAGTCAGATACATCTGTTATTCGTTAGAAATGATCAAAAATTGAAATTTACTAGTGAAGACTTAAAGCATATTTTTCTTCAGAGTTTACTTACTGCAAATTGAAGGACCTTCCTATGTCAGATTCCATAAATAAAGCATATTTTTCTTCAGAGTTTACTTACTGCAAATGGACCTTCCTATGTTAGATTCCATAAATAAACATGACTTTTTAAGTCATACGAGATGAAACATCAATTGCAAATTGTGTTTGATTCTTTTAAACATTTAAACTTTGTTAAAGGAATCACATTTCATTGATGCTTTGTTTTGTTTGTTTGTTTGTTGGCATATATCACCATTACATACCCACTTTTTTTGCACAACAATTTAGTTTTTAATTTACAATAAATAATAAATATTAATTTTTCATGCCATCAAAAACTCAATATGTAAAAAACCCAGAGATGACGTCACAATACTGAACAATGGTGATGATGTCATTTTGTTTTTCAAATGTTTTGGTCTGGATTTTCTCTCAATGTATAATTATTTTTTAAGTAATTAATGTCTTATACAATCTTTAATTCACACAAATTTAGCGTGCCTTGATTAATAAAGGTAATTTTCAACTGTTTGATAGCATCTTAGAAAATTGCAAATTTGACAGACAGTCAATTTTCTAGGATGCTATCAAACAGTATTGATGTATAACATTATTTTAATGTGCAAATTTAACTTTCATGATTGGATGATAGAACTTTGAAGCATTTGCACACAAACAGACTTTCGGAGGATACATTTTTTAAGATAACCTAGAGCGTATTGAAGCAGCTGGTTTTAGCCATTTATAGCTACAGCCAGGAATAGGCTGCTACAGCTGACTAGAGTAAACCGTTTTTTAATGAAACTAACTGCATATATGATTATGTACGGCCTGTTGTGAATTCAGTGACAATGGCATCATCACAATTAACAATCCTATATTCTGATTTGTGATAGGTAAACTCGACTCATTCTCAGATGAAACCTTTTGGTAGTATAGCTGTGACAAGATGAACCCTCAAAGCTGAATATTGTGATCCACCTGGTCCATCCAATAAGGAACATGGTAGATACTGGTGTTTGGCAAGGTTATCACTACACAAGCCAGTTTATGGCCGGATGTCCCTACAACAATCAGAGCAGAGATTTTTGCTTTTCATGAACTGGATTTGCATTAATCTTAGCACAAAGTGTAGCTCAGCACCTTTTTTTTTATTTGTATTTTATCCTAATCAGTGAGTCAAACAATTGAAATGAATTGAATCAACCAGTCTTTATTCAGGTTGACAGCCTTTTGTAACGAGCAGTCCAAACATTTTGGAACTGCAAAAACAAACTTAACCTGCATATCATTCAACAGAAATATACATGGTCATAATTTATTCCATTAACATGACTAAATAAGCTGTTATATAACACTTCATTGCAGCTGTAATTGGATGATTTTTTTTATATATTTTGATTACATTAAGAGATATGCTCATGCATGTCTTGATAGATATATGCTTACAAGGGTAAAATGTATTAGAAACAAAAGCTATAGGATATAACAGCCTATTCTTTGTTTTTTTTATAATATTCAAACTTTTGTGCCAAATGTTTTATCTGAAATAAAGAGTCATAGCACAAAGTGCCTTTATTCATCCTGGATCTTAAATTGATATTCCATAATTTGGAATCCCTAATATCAATACTTCATTTAAATTACCCCATAATAAAGATGAAATTGGTAAAGGAACGACTGATATATTTCAAAGACACAAATTACAACAATTTGGATACTTCTAATCTCTCGGATTTCAAATCAATATTTGATGATGAGTGAACTTTCCAGCAGGAAACAATCAGAAGTGCTTTGGAAAATCGCCAGGAAGTGCAGGAACAGCTGGGCCTCAAAGTAATTCAGTGCTAGTGACTTCTTCAGCAGAGTTTAAAGTTTAGTGGCCGTCATAGCAAGATTCTATGCCTGTTTCTCTTTGAAGGGGTAAACGAAACATTATCCGTCTTTCACACCAGTGCAGATGAATTGTATCAGCAATAGTGTACTGGTCCTCTAAACTGAGTCCTGAGTTCAATGACCAATGGGGCCCAAGTTGAGCATCTACTTTGTCTTACACCTCATTGCCAAGGCACCTGTCTGTCCTTGTTAGCCCTCACAGTGCAAATATACAGAAAGTTAAAATCCATTACACCCAAGCACCATAGATATCGCCTATAGTAAAAGTAACAACAGTATGAAATGTAAACCGATACCATGCAAATATGTAATTTGGACATGGTAATGTCCATTACATTTCAGCACTATATTTACAGGTAAAAAATAATGGATGACCGGCATCCTACCTTTTTTATATGATCCTCTGGCAAAGCAAAACAAGCATATTTATAATCCATACCAGCTCACATCGAAATGAGCTTTATTCCGGGTTTTCCAGCCCAGGATTTGAATACAGAATTCAATACAACACCTACTTGAAATAATTACAGGGTACCTAATCTGAGACTATGAAAAGTTATTCAAATTTTTCTGCAAGGGCTGGTCCTTTCTCTGTGATTACAGTCTCATGTACCACCACAAGATCAGTTGAAACATCACAGAATGTGTCAACCGTTGTCTCATTATTCCCTGCTGAATTTCACCATGAGCACATGGTCAGTCCAAGAGTGTCTGTGGTCAGACACATAAAAAGTTGATGTCTTACAGTCCATTGGTCAGACAGTTGGCTAGTGTGGTGAGGATGTATAGCTATATATGCATAGCAGTGAGATAGAGGTTTGCACTGAGTATGCAGTGATGTCACACCTTAATACCTTTACATTGCTTACACCAACATACTCCACACTATTTTTAGTTAGGTGGGATGATTCTGCAGAGATGGTCGTAACATTGGTTTATACTTGCATTAAAGATGTAGCGTCCCTCAAAGGCAATGTATTGGAGCCAGACCAACCTTCCATAACACAGGTCAAAATTAATATAATTGCCTTTTATGTCAACAGTAGCAAAGGCAGATTATGGTCGCCTTGAAAAGTGGCAAAGACACATTGTATTCAATATAAATCAAAGCTAAATGTGCCAAATGAGTTTAACAAATGTCAGTTTGATGTTCTGCTGGATAGCTAATGATAACTGTGCTAATAGCCAGCTGAAGTAAAAATGTTTGTCAGCTTATTGGCTTGATGGCCTGGGGAAAAAACGTTTCAGTGCAGTTAATTCATAGTTATGTGACAAATGGAAAGCGAAATGAAAATGTACAATATGACAACTGTGAAATGCTCAAAACTTTGTTGAAAATGATTGCGATTTTGGTGCAATTTATCATCCTGAAGTTTTTGATAAATTATGTTGGCAAACAGATCATTTACAATTTTGTGGTATGTTGTTCAGGGATATAGTGCAATATTTTTGAAAGTGGCTCACTTTACTCATGTGAACCTGCATGTAGTAGATGCCACCTGAAACCATAACTTTGAATTGCTCAGTCTTACCCACACAAAGCTACCATGATTGTACAAAGATGTAATTCTTCAGGGTGAGGGGGATGATACTACATGTTGGTTTGAATACTTTTATTTATAGATTTGGGTGGCTGGCCTAATTTAGCAGCAGGATATAATAATGATTAAGGCATGTGTGGCTCCTACTTCACTCTGCTGAAACATGTCAAATATCAGTCATATAATAGTTTCTGAATACTGGCGGATCCAGCCCTGCCACCATGGGGGAGGACAAAAACATGAGTCTTTTCATAGAAAACATATAGTAATTGGGGCTGCTACAGGGAGGGGGATGACATGGCCCCAATGCCCCCCTGGATCTACCAGTGTTTCTTAACAAGTGCAGTAAGTGCATTATTAAGACAAAATGGAGTTTAGTATGGTCTGAAGCCTCTCACTTCAAAAAGAGAGTTGTAATGACTCTCATGTAGCCAGGAGCTATAACAATTAACAAGCAACTTACAGCAACTGTTTAATCAATGTGGTATTCACCCCCAGTAGACTTTCTTGGACTTGGTCACAGTGGGTTGAAGCATGTGGTAATTTAATAAAGAGGTCTCAGACACCAATTCACAATACGGACCAGGAGAGACATAATTTGATTCCAATTTCACAGAATACGCGAACATGGTGGGATAATAAAACATGCTATAGGCAGAATTGGGAGTGCATGTGTGAAAAACATACATGTCCAGTGAATGTAATTGATTATGAGACCATTATTAATCAGTATTAGACAATTAAAAGAAAATGCATGTTTATCTCCCACATTGGCAATGCCAATATAAAATGACTTCAGTCGAGAGTGCCAGAGCAAGGATTCCAATCTTAACGCTACACTGTCTGTCAAAATTATCATTTTCAAAAACTTCATCATAATATGTATTTAGGGCTACTGTTTACATGCTAACTGAGCTGATGACGTCACACACAGAGAACAATAGCTGTCAACTGAATGAAATCATACTGGCATATTAAGATCTCCTTTGACATCGATCATATGACTGTAATTATACAAGCACATCTTGCTAAATGCGTTCTGAAACACTACAAGAATTCTTTGTAATGGGATTCAGTGCATAATTATCACAGCATTATTATATCACCTGATCCAACTAGTTACAACACTCACAGAAAGAACAGCCCATCTTCAGAAACGCTGTCAGGTTAAAGTCTTACCTTGAAATCAGAGAGAATGGATCACACAGGTAAACCCACCACTTCTGGTCATTAGACTCAAATCACCTGAAAAAACAAAACAAAAAGAAAAACTATAGCTTTAGTAGCAGTAGTAAAATTTTATTTAAAGTCGTTTTAAATCACGGTGTCACATTCAATGTACAATACAAAATATATGACCCAAGCCAAAGCTTCTGTACGAAATATTAGGAACAATAATATACAGTTTGGAAAGTATAAGTATAGAATTATTCTATAAAACACGTCTATTCTACAATATAGTATATATATAATAATAATAATAGCACACATATAAAGCACTCCATCATACAATTCAGCACCTTAGAGGAAATAAAGATTGCACAAATGATTCTTAAATATTTCAATGCACAAATTTTGACAAGATTAGTCTGTCACATCTACATAAAAAATTTATATTTGTATTATTTTGAGAATTCAGCCAGCTAGTCACAGCGGATTTGAAGCTACTGAGTGATACTTTGCTTCTGATGTTACTTGGTATATACATTCACAATTTACTTCCATAATACCGAAAACTTTTTTTGCCATATGTCATTGTTTGGAAATGGGGGATATGAAAAGTGTCATTTGTCCTCAGATTGTAGAGATCTTCCCTATCGGAAAAAAAGTTCCTGTAAGTATGTGGGGGTCGTTTTACTCTTTATTTTGTACATTTGTATAGCCACTTATTTTATGCATCTTTGGGTGATTGTTAATTTATTAGCTTCTTGACATAGTTCTTCGTACGGCATTATATTTTGATTTTCAACGAATCTTAGTGCTCTTTTGTTCATCTTCTCGAGTTTATCCATGTTTAATTTGCCAGTGAACATCCAGACTAGAGGATAATAGTTAAAGTTGCTACCTATATAACTATTATATAAAGTGTTTTTACATTGTTTATCCAAATGGTGTTTTATTCTTTTTAAGGCATTGATTTGCTTACTTGTCTGATTACAGATATCATCTATGTGAATCTTGAAGTTTAGTTTGCTATCGATCTCTATGCCTAACACATTTATGGATGAGGATGACTTAATAAATTTATCATTTATTCTTAAGGTTTGGTTGTTAGTTGTGTCCTGTTTGCTTAGAAACATTAGTTAAAATTTCTCTGCATTAGATTTTATGTAGTTTGCTTGGAACCATTCCATGGCAATTACACAATCATCTTCCAGGGTTTTCGTGACTTCACTTAAATTAGAGCTAATACAAGAAAGTGTATTGTCATCAGCATAGTTATAGGTCTTTGATCCTATATTCAAGTACAGGAAATCGTTTATAAAGATGTTGAATAACAAGGGGCCGAGTATAGACCCTTGTGGGACGCCCTTAATGTTTGTTACCCATTCTGAGAAAGTAACACCTATTTTGACGCGTCGCAATCTTTCTATTAGGTAAGATTTGATCATTTCACATGCATTCATGCTAAAGCCATATGCATGAAGTTTGGTAATTAATAGGCCATGAGACATACAGTCAAATGCTTTTGATAGATCAATTGCTACCATCCCTATTTTTTGGCCATTATCTAATGCGTTACTCCAGTCCTCTGTCATTCTTACTAATATGTCTTGACAACCATTAACCTTTCTAAATCCAGATAAGTATTTGTGTAGTGATGGTTGTACATATTCATATATCTGGTTATACATAATTTTTTCTATTACCTTTGATAGAGCTATGAGCAAATTTACTGATCTATAGTTATCTTTATTTAGTTTGTCCTTCTTTTTGTATAGGGTATGTTAGCCTTTTTCATGTCATCCGGAAACTTTTGTTGTTCATGAATTTTATTGGATTTCTTCGCAACCTCCTGCTTTGTTCGCACATAAGGATTTTATAGCTTTGCGGACTTCATGTTCCGTCACGTGTCGGAAGTCAAACTTTCGTCTATTATGATTTATATTTTCCAGAATTGTGTTTACAATGATTAGCATAGTCAGTGATTATTTGTTCAGTGTTTCTAGTGTTATCCTCAATACCTCCAATTTCTGATCCTATTTTCCTGAAGAATGTGTTAAAAATATTACAAACTTCCATACAATTTGTTATAATCTGATTACCTTCCCTGAGGGGTATGTTATCAGATTTAGTCCTGGTTTTTGAAAAGATTGGTTATATTGTTTTCCAGAAATCCTTGTTTTTTGTACCCAATTGACATTTCTCCTCAAAATATTTTTTAATCTCTTGTCTTTTTATCAATGTTACCATGTTTCTATGTTTTCTGTATTGGGCAAGATTGATTATATTTCGATGCTTGAAGAATTCATTCCTGTACTGATTGCGCTTCAGAATAGCCTTTTTGAGTTCTTTAGTCATACATTGAAAGTCAGTTACTTTAATAACATTTTGCCTTTTAGGTGCATGCTTGTCTAAAATGGTTATCAGTACAGCTTGTAACTTGTTGAAGGCACTATTTACATCAACTTCTAGCATTGTAGTCAGTTCTAAGTTTATGGCTGCTAGTTCTGCATTCACTTGTTCATAGTTTATACTTGATAGCTTCCGATACATAACTACTTTTCTGGGTGGTATAGGAAGATGTTGTTTTAGTACACCACCTATGAGATTGTGGAAGTCACTAATACCAGTATCTATCAAAAAACCTTTCGTGTACTTCCTACGTTTTGTTACAAGCATTATGTCAATTAACGTTGGTTGATTAGATTTGAAACATGTCGGTTCATTAATTATGTTTGTTAAGTTATACACAGGGCATAGAACAGACAGTGCATTATTATGTAACATGTTAAAGTTTAGATCACCTATGATTATTACATGTTCATATTGGTCATAAATACTTTCACATGTGTCTTCAAAGTATATTTTGAAGTCGTTAACATTCATTTTTGGGTTTTTGTACATGCATACTATCATTATTTTATGACCATTGCAGTTCAACTCAACTTACAGACATTCAATATTTTCAGAGCAAATGCTTATTGTTAAGGGAATGTTTTTTGAGACATACACAAGGAGACCACCACTATTTTATCGCTTATCCTGTCTGTACATAGTGTAATTTTCAACCTCATACAATGAGTTTTGATAGGAGGAATCTATTTTTGTTTCACTCAGTGCTAGTACTTCAAATCTGCTGCTCATTAGCAGACTGGATATTTCATCAAACTTAGGGTGTAAACTATTAACATTTAGATGACTGACTATTACATTGTTTGGATGCGAGTTTCTAATTTCTTTCACCTTTAGAATGGACACTGCTTCATTACAATCAATTCCATTCTCATCACATGCATTGTCACTTAATGTGTCATTTGTTACACTGATGTTGTTCTCATTTGATATTAAGCTACCATCTAAATCTATAACATGATTTTCTAAAGTGTTGTCATTCACAACTGTTTCTTCAAGGTCATTCCTAGATTTAACATTACTCATCACTATATCATTTCTAGATTCATTACATGCTGAACCATCATTTATCACAGTCTCCACAATGTCATCATTAAACTTGTCAACATTCAAAACACTATCATCAACATTCAGAACATTGTTATCACAACTGAGCTTAGCATAGTCATTTGTGAGGACTACAGAGTTTGCTTCAACTGAGCAGTCACGGGTGGCCAGTCTTGCATGGCCAACTTCCTAGTATACATCATTATTACGACGTTGTCTGTAGTGATCAGAGTGGCAGTGTTTTGTTTGTGTCCAGAATTGCCACAATTCCAACAGGTGACAGTTGCAGTCTGTCGGCATTGCTCTATGAGGTGGCCCGGTTCTCCGCACCGGTAGCATCTGGGCTGCTGGGTCCTCGTAGCCCACTGACGACTAACAGTTTGTGCAGATACTGGGGTTTTCAGTTTGTTGCGTAACAGCATCCACAACTGGCCTTACATGTTTTGACCTTTGCCGTCCTTACCATGTCCCCAAAATTCGTGGACTGTATCCTCCACAATTTGTCTGTCGCCTGATTCAACTAGAACCTTCCATGCATCATGACAAATGCGAAGTTTTGCGTCTATGATTGTTTCCATGACATCCAGTTTTCTCTGATGCCAGCTTGGGTTTGTCCGAATACGATCGCCAATCCGTTTTGCTTGTATTCCAGTTATGCTTTTGCGAGCAGCTTCAGCAGATGAAAAATCCTTGTGGTGAAGCGCTTTGTCATAAATGTATGCGGCTTCATACTCTTTTTAGTTCGGTGTTCAGTTTCTCAATCTTTGAAACATAGTTTTTGTCTGTGCGTGGGAGCACACTGCAGATTGCAATATTGTCAGCTCTCAGTGAGGCTGACACAGCAAGGGCCTGGAAGTCTGTGACAATTTCTTCAATTTCTTTAGTCTCAACATCAATTGACCCACCGATGATAACGATTTCCTTGTAGTTCTTGTCTTCCGGTAGGCACTGAGAGCTTTGTGTAGGTCATTTACTGTAGCGATTCACATTGATTTCAGTTACAAGATCACAACTTTCTTAATCGAAGTCGGAGTCCGTATTTTTACTTATGGATGGTCTAAGTGTAGCTGTGCAATGCTACACAAATATTCTCTGTGGCTTCATCCACTACAATTGTAGCTAGCATAGATAACTGCTATCAACTATGTAAATAGCCAAGCAACATGTTAAAATTTACTTGGTCTGTGCATATGATGTCACATTCACTATGCTACCAAATAATAACAATAAATTCACCAGAAAATTGCTATCAAAGTCTGCATCTACCAATACCTTCAATTGTAATCCAGAAATGTCTGGAAAACTAAGCACAGAATCAACAAAAAATCTTTCAATGCCTCTTTTCAGTGACACAATCAAAATGTGGATTATATGGAACATTTTTTCTTTGTGTCTGTCTTCCTATATCCATCAGTTTTGTATTTGAAATAAACATGTATGTTGCATTAATGTATTTGATAACCATAACTTTCAATTCGATATGTCAAGTGTAGAACCTTCAATTCAATTTTGCATATTATCTGTAAAATGCATCATAACTTTATGAGGTGTAGTGATGTTTTATATTTGTATGACAAGTGATGTACTGAATTAAATACATTTGTTGTCTCTCTTTCGGTCTGTCTGTCATTTTGGCAGTTGTCAGTTTGAGTTCTAGCACAACTAAAATAACATTATGTATAGAGTAGCGGGTGTTTGAAAGAAAAAGTAAACAGCGCTCTGTGAGCATGAATACCGTCGTCATTAGTTTGTGACGTCATCCACTGAATTCAAGCTTTTGACATCATATACATAGCAACAAAACAATTGCCTGCTACCTGCATTTTGTCAGTGATGAAAGCTTTTCAAGTGCAGCGGAGGGTAGAAAGTTATTCGGGAGGAGCCCAAAGTTGTGAAAGGGAAAGTTGTGATTTAAATTAGGACATGCATCTTTATTATCACAAAGACATTTCTGTAGATATATTCCATATTTCCCCTTACCATTGTAACCAATTTTACGATCAATTAATGCTACACCATAATGAATGACTGTGGATGCCCTTGCAGCATATATGTCATTTGAATGTAGCTTCTTTGGCAAAACTTAGAGAATTATACTTCGGCCATCATTTATCAACATAAGTTTCTTATCTGCCTTGAGATTTATCTCAAACCATCCAAGCCAACTCGATTAAACAGCTGCTGCTCTTGTGCATTGTATGTTGATCTTGTCTGGGATTCATGATCAAATTTCAGGCTATCAGACAAGAACTTTTAGGTGGTCAACCTATGAAATTACAAAAACTTGACCAGAGTCGCATTATATATTATGCCCATAAGGTACCGTCATACTTCTTTAAAGGCAATTTGGATTACATACAAATCAAACACTTCTTTCTTGCATCATCATTAAAGTACCCCCTAGAAGAGCAGTGGTAGCATGCTGAGCTTCCAACCACTGGGTCCCGGGTTCAATTCCCGGTCGAGCCTATGTTGGATGGCTGTTTCATCCTTCGTCTCATTGCCATGGTCCCTACCTGTCCAAATACATCACCCCCAAGAAGAAGTTTAGAAATCACAAACAGCAGGTAAAGCACCATTGCAATGAAGCACTAAAAGGTTTTCAAAAGTGGTAGGTAAAAATCAAATTGTTTGGTAACTGCTGCAGATATGTATGTTACAAGTGTTTAATGTGTAGCCAAAATTTCACACATGTACAGTTAGTTTCATAAAAAATAGTCGACCCCAGCTGTCTGTAGGGACCTGTACCTGGCTATGGTCTAAACATGCTAAAGCCAGCTGCTTCTGTCCACTTCTATAGCGAATAATCGGCTAGTAATGAAACTAACTGTATATATATGTATCTAATAAATAAATATATCTGTATCTGTACTTCATGCATGTAAAATATCTACTAAGCTCCTGTCATAGGTCAATAAAGAACGAAAAACATTGGGTTGTCAAATTTATTTATTGATGTAGACTCTTAGTGTAATCATCTAACCATGATGTCTCTTGGTATATTTGGTCAAGTAAATGGACTGAGCTACAGACCAAGACTTATGCAGTCAGCTAGAAAGTGTGGTTTTACTTTTATTATTGTGGCATCCACAGTATCCTGCTTAGAATCAGGCATTGGTTTGGAACATTATGGACACTGGTGTTGGGCAGGGTTATCACATTATGCAAGCCAGTTTACAGCAGGATGTCCTTGCAATAAATCAGCACAGAAATTTTTGCTTTTCATGGAATGGAGTTGCATTAATGTTTTCGTTGTAGAAGGATTCACACATTCATTATTGGAAAAGATATCTTTCACTGACTGCCAAGCTTTTGATGAAGCTGTTCTGTGTTCTGTGGATGACTGACCAATGATTATTCTCCTTTTGCTGATTTGCTTCAGATTATTAAATGAGAACTTTATTGAAGTCCATGAAAAATCCCATTATGTTTTGACAAAAATCAATTTTTCTGCTTAATGCTTAAATGAAACCAACAATGTAGTGACTTAGAATTGAGTGACTGTATAATATGATGTATAAAATTACGAGATCAAAAAGGTGGTTGCATCCATAAACATGTATTGCAGAAGCCTAAGCAAACTTGTGTTTACATGCTTGCTAGGGCAAAGTGCATATACTCTGTCAGGCATACCATTGAAATTGATTGATTGACATGATATTGAAACACTGCCCTACATTATTGGTAAGTTTGCCCAGTGATGTTTATGACATTTTTACCAAACAAATTGTTAGTGACAAAATTTGCATTGTATATATTTGTTGCTTCATTAAAAAATTTCGGTAGAACAGCACATTTCTTTCCTAATGTTAATCCTATTGAGGTTTTGGGAGCTGGTCAGAATAGAAGCAATGAAGGAATTGACCACACTGACAATATGAAATTATGTTATAAACAGAGGTAGGCAGCAGAATGACAGTTCATATTTCTATATAGGTATACAGTTAGTTTCATAAGATACAGTTGACTCTAGACAGCTGTAGTGACCAATAGTCAACTTACACCAAAGAAGTATAAACTTTGGTAAATGTATGAAATTCATTTAATATGTGATGCATATACTTTTAGATCTGGCTTAGAGTAGCCACCTATAGACAGACAGTTCTGTTAAGTGGCAGGCAGCACTATATAGCAGATGTTGTCTAGCTTTGTCTAAGTTTAACTTTTAATGTAACAAATTGTAGTTGCAGAGTAATCAAAGGAATTCAAGAAAGTGTCAATGCTGGACAGACAGAGGATAGTTGAGCACAATTGTAATACTAACTCATAGTTCACTAAGAAATCTGAATCCTCATAACCTCCCAATTCCAGGCACCATCTCCACAAGATACTAAGCATACCTTATGTTATGTTCCTTTGCTATAATGTGATGATTATAATTATAAACCCAATTGACGCTAGCTTTGTGTCAAAATATTCCAGTTTTTGATCAAATGACACAATTGATTAGTTGGGTGAATTACTTTTTATATTAACCAACATAGCTCCATACAGCTATACAAGGTTAGGAGGTGGACCTAACCAGCTTTCTGACGAGGCTACCAATTGAAATTGATAAGATACCCATGAGAAAAGCAGATGCTGATTTTGTGCTGTGAGAATGTGTAAGTAGGTAGGTAAATTAACCACTTGCAATTGCCATGGGAACTAGCTTGTTACCAGAATACATATGTGCCTTGAAACTTGATTAAGTAATACCATAAATATTTTGAGCCTAGAGATGTATTTGTACAAAAATAAAGAGGAAAAGTTAAAGTGGTAGTGGTAGTGGTGGTGGTGGTGGTGGTAGTGGTGTATTAAGGTTTACATCCTGCATTTCTGCACCTAAAGGGCTAATTAGAACAAGCAAGGACCATGTCAATGAGATGATGGATGAAACAGCCATCCAACCTAGGCTCAACCGAGAATTGAAGCTGGGTCCCAGTGGTTGGAAGAAAAGTTAATCACAACATATTTTCAAATTGTTGAATTTCCTTCAATACCTTAAATTAAAGAATGCCAATGTAGGAGTGTTGATTTAATATTATGAAACCCTGGCTTTTTGAAGACCTTCAACACAAGAAGCCAACAGAGGACTGCGCAATACACTAGGTATGCCTGTTTAGGTTCTTTTAAATGTAATAATGTGCAATCATTAAGGCCATGTCAATTAACTCGAGACATGTCAAAAAACGTTTCACACTCCTTTTGTAATCAAATCATGCATAACCGCTTATGATGTGTTGGGTATTTTACCATCATAAGGACATTGAATTGGAAAAAGATACAAAACATATATATACCACCATAACACAGAAAAAGAAACAAATCGCTCACTGTCCACATTCTGAGCATATTTATCCCAGTACTACTGGTCTAACCCTCACCAATTTTCACCAGGAATGAAGCAATAAAGCTGGTGTCATTTCATCTGACATTGCGCTATATCATTATTCTCTACTGAGGGTGGGATTTAACACAAGGTCAGTCCAAGGGTGTCTCTGGTCAGATGCATAAAAAGCTGTGATTTTACAGTCGGTTAATCAAAGCCTGCAGCAAAAGTTGGATATATGGTGCGTGGCTGGTTAGTTGAGACTGAGCGCGTTTACGTGTGTTCCTACACATACTTTTTATGCAGTGGTCTGTCAGTGTGTTTCCTTGAGGTCATTTGCCACCTGATGTTGCCCAAGGATGTCACGCAAAGATGTCTTTTGTCGGACACATAGAAAGTCTTGTTTTATAGTCAATTGCTCTAAGTTGGGGAAAGAAATTAAAATATGTGTTCCAACATATACATTTTCTTTCTATGGTTGATGATGTTTTCCAAATTAAGTAGATAGATATTGGAAGTGCAGCCCTCTAAGGCAAGTTCTTACTGCTAGCGAGGGTTGATTAATAGGTTGAGGGAGGTGAGGAGTCCACCTGTGTTACTCATCTACCCCATGGGTGGGTTATTTTACTTGTCTCAACATAGACAATGAGTACAATGGACTGGCAAATTAGCATCTAATCTGAACGACCTCCAGCTGGGATGATGCTCATGAAAGGTGCCCGGGCCTGGGATTGAACCCGGGTCTTACAGAGGAGCATGTGAGGATCTTTCCACTAGACCACCCAGCTGAACATTACGTTAAATTATTTGTGTTGAGATTAATTAATGCGTAACTTTAGGACCTACTTCGCTGTCACTGGATGTAAGCTTACTATTTATTGACCACCTCAACATTTAGACTAGTTGTGGATGGGCGGATTAGGGCTTCACATCCTGTATTTCTCACTCCAGCACAGGCTCCAGCAAATAAGTCGAGATTTGGCTCCAGACTGGCCAATCAGCAGAGACCCAGACATTATATTTAAATTAGTTGACCCCGCCGCGACATGGCCTGTCCACTAGCCTTAGCCGATGAGGTCAGCTCCTTCAAATTAACAGGATAAAATTCCATTGCAATGGTTACAACCACCATGAACGAGGGTTTCTTTACTCTGAAAATGGTGTGTATATTTTAAAGCTATGAGAAGTCATTCTGAACAAGGTAAACTGTTTTTCACACTCCATATAAGTCAATATCATGATGTATTCTATTCATGAGGCCATGTCAGAGCTGTGAAACTAACAGAAACAATTAGATGGGCTTGTCATCCGATCACAGTGCATGATAATATCCAAACTTGGCGAGCTTTGCCTGGGGTAGGTTCCCTGGTTGGTATTTCTGCACCTGATGGACTAATTAGGATAGGCAGGGACCCAGGCAATGAGATGAAGGATGAAACAACCATCCAACTTGGGCTCAACAGGAATTCGAATCTGGTACCCAGTGGTTGGAAGCCCAGCATGCTAACAATGAGCTAGGACCTCACCCCACATTGAGACCAATAAAACTCCAGCAGAAATCTAAGCTATTAAAATTTTTGTATTAATTCATCGATATCAGTCAAAGTAAAACAAGGCAGCCATTTCTTAATGTGAATTAAAAGCAAGAAGGCTACTACTGTGTCTGAAATCATGAGGTATTCAGTGATGAATGGTTGACCATTGAACATGGTTTTAGTGGAGTTTAATTTATATAATAGTTTAAACATTTCAGTAACTTAATAATAACTTAACATAGTGTTTTAAAGTACATTCGAGACTACATGGAAAGTCTGTGATCAATACGGGTTTATCACTGTGGTTTTTCTTTTCTCCATTTTTAAGCTAGACCTTTCCACATATTGATCTGTTCTTGAGCTTTCAAAAGCACTTTTCGCTCCTATACATTTCGCTGGCAGCTTCTTCACTAATTTGCATTCAAGAGTCATAAGACAGATTGTGTCACTGAAAAGAGGCATTGAAAGATTGCCGTGATATTCAAAAGGCATACACTATACAGCCAAACAAAATTTCCAAGTTGCAAGCTCAACCGGCTGCTAACCATCAGACCAGTGGTACCTCATTGGGGTGCACCTGGGTAATCTTGTGCTCAAAACATCAAACTATTCCACACTGGCCAGCTCTTGAGGTCCTCGGTTCAACTCCTGGCTTTGATACTCTCAGTGGTACTGAGAAACAATCATTACCCCATAATACTATGTTGAAATGGCTAAATAATGCCATTTTAAATACACCAATTTCAACAACTTGGATAACAATACAAAATATACTCATGAATTGATGTTATTGCAGCAATAGATATGCAAAACAGGGTAAAATGGAATACATGTAGGCAATAGAATATTGTTTTATAAAATTTGTACATGCTGTTAATCAATATTTGATGATGAGTGAACCTTCCAGCAGGAAACATTCAGAAGTGCTTTGGGTTTCACCAGGAAGTGCAGGAAGACCTGCACCACAAGTAACTTAGTTGTTGTTATCACAGCAAAATTCATTGGAGTCTTGCAACATGCACTGTTTGCAAGGCATATCTCTCTATAACCTAGGCAAACACGGCAATATTTCATCATTCACACTCATACAGATAAAGAAAGTTTATGTGAACAATATGACCCTTGAAGACCTATTTCACACCAGAGTTCCTTCCTATGAATAGAAATTTCCCAGCAATGATTCCATAGAATGTTTGTCTAACACAGAGGCTTGTTAATGGTTAGTCTTACAACTGTGATAATGATTCATCTATGGTAAAGCCAAAACTGTGACAATTAATCTGTCAAAGGTATTTTTTCCTGTCACCACAGCCAGAGGTTCCCATAGTTAGAAATGATATAAGTACAAGTAACACCATGGACAACACCTATATGTGGTCACCATCTTATTTACCTCTTTAATAATGCAGCAAAACACAGCAAACATATTTATTATCTAGACTAGCTCAAGTTGTAATTAGAATAGCTTTCATAGGCTTTCCAGCCCAGGGTTCAAATGCAGAACTCCATTAAACAAACCCCAACTTGAAATAAAAACAAAACAGCCACAGCTTTCTGAAACTATGAAAAAGTTATTCTAGTTTTTGTGCAAGGCCTGGCCATGTCTTTGTGATTACAGTCTCTAGTACTACCACAAGATCAGCTGAAACATCACAGACTACCCACTGAAATGAAGCAATAAAAATGAGTTTCATCTCTGGTGACATGGTGTCACCCACAGTCTCATTACTCTCTGTTGAGTTCCACCCTCAGCACAGGGTCAGTCCAAGAGTGTCTATGGTCAGACACATGAAAAGTTGATGTTTTACAGTCCATTGATCAAACAGCTAGCCACTGTGGTGGGGACTTTTATAGCTTACTGCCATTTCATCAACCACATACAGTTTTCCATGTACAAATTGCATTCGAATCCAGGTTGATACGTAAGCAACAGAGCTTGTTTAATTGGTGAAGAGCACTTCAAATAGGCCAATTTGTGTATGGATGTTTGGTAGGATCATCGACACTAAGCAGCCCACTGAAGTGAAACCAGGCATCTATCAGCAATACTATATTAAACATTCTAAATCTAACGACATGATGGTGCTTACCACTTTTAAAAAAAAACTTGTCAGTCTTCGTAGGCCATGATGTTTCTTCACATTATTGCAGAATTGGTTGTAAAAAGGCAATATATTCTAGCCAGATCTACCTTCCATAACACCAGTAGAACGCAATGCAAGGCACTCGGCCAGCTCTTTCAATAAATTGCCTTTTTATGGGCTGTAAAGGCAGATTATGGTTGCATTGAAAAGCAGCAAGAGTTGGCACACATTGTATAAAGGCAAAGCTAATGTACCAAGCAAGTTTCGTATCTTTCTGTTTGACGCTTTGCTGCACTCGTTTGTGATGCAATTTACAGTATCTAATAACTGTAGGTGCACTGTCAATAATATTAATAATGAAAACTTTTTATAGTAACTGTAGGGGAGAATAAGTAACAGAGCCTACAGTGAGCACTAAGACTGCAGTTAATGAAAAGACAATATGATGACTTCACTACATCATATCATTGTTGCATGGATGACATCACAGAATATATGACGTCATCAAACAATACTTATCTGCTAGGTTGGCAGTGACCTTTGTTGATACTTTTCCTCTCCTTAAGGCCGGCAGACGCAAAACATTCCCTAAAAGCTATCTGACAAATTAAAGAAGGAATAACTCAAAATTTCGGTGAAACCTTCCAAAGTATCAACATTTAAAGCTAAGTGATAACAAATGATAGCTGCAAAATCACTTTGGTGAAAATCGTCAGGATTTCGGTCACATTCTGCAATTTATCATTACAGGATTTTGTGCTTATTTTGCCAAATGCAATATTAGGACAATTTTCATAAAGATTGATCTTAACAATACTTTGTCAGTAGTATGTAGTATGCTGTTTAAAGATTCAATACTATATACTAGAAAAGGGCTCACCTTTAGTCACTGAACCTAGTAGAAAACATAAATTTATACACCCCAATTTAAGGATGCTCTTCAAGCAGCTTAGTCTTTATCTCACCCAGATGCCTTGATTACTCCCTGATAATGGCAAACAAAACAAAGCTACAGGCAGTGCACAGTGACAAAATTTATCTAACCCTAGTCCATCATGGAGACGGGTATGATAATACTATATTTGTGCTGAACATATTTTATTCAATCTTAAATTGCAAATAAACAGCAGGCATTGTTGGATTTAAACACTGTGCTGTCAAAGCCAAGCAACCTGATTATGTTTATGTTTTGCTTGTTAGCTCATCTAAACCAAATCTATCAATTTCTCTTCTAGTCTATAGGCTGGCTTCTGGTATTAAAGATCTAACAACGAGAGTATAGAATAATTAGATGTTCATCTGCTGAGTTTACATAACTCTTGTTCTGACAAGCAGCTAATTCAGAAAAAAAAAGAAAAAAAGAATCCATTTCTCTATTATTTTTATGACAATATACAACCTATCAGCTACATAGTTTACCTAGTTAAACAATTTAAGTGTTTAAACTAGGAAAAATTCCATCATTATAGATTGCTTGGTTTTGAGGTGATAGCACACAGTGTAGTGTCAGTCGAGTTTAAGGCACGTGTGGCTGCCACTTCAAACCGCTAAACCACAAAAGTTTCTGGGCATTTATAGCAAGTGAAGTTCTCACCCAAAATTACATTTGATATGGTCTGAAGCCTCTCACCAATAAGATAGTTGTAAGTTTCCTGTAGCCAAGAGGCATTACAATTGCCAAGCAAATTATAGCAACTGTTTAATCTATATGGTCTGTCACCCCAGCAAACTTCTTTGATTTGGTCACAGTGGGTTGAGACCAATAGTAACATAATAAAGAGGTAGCAGACACCAATTTGCTCTATGGACCAAGAAGGATATCGATCCCTATTTCGCGTTCAAGAGTTTGGCAAAATGCATGCTTGAACATAGAGGATACTTCTATGCTGAAGGTAGTTAATTATAATGTAAAATACAATTATCAAACCTTATCAGTCAAGTAAAAGGCCCAAATAAGGGACAGACTGAAATTTAGTGCACAAAAGGAATCTATCACATAGCTCAAAATAATTATATGTCATTTACAAGGCAATGTCAAAGTGACACTTGAGAGTGCTACTACTGCCCAGGCTGGGACTGCAGAGTTTTATAATGTCTTGAATGTCTTTTAAAGCTCTAGTGAATATAGTATATGTGGTTGTGTCTAAGTGTCATCATCATATCATTACATCTGCCCTTAAAGCTGCTTTGTCTGTCAAAATAACAATTTTCTGAAAATACATCAAATAAGTGAAAAATCACCTTATTCAAGCAAGACACACTAAATTTTTGTAAGCTAATGTATCTATCAGGCATTAATTACAAAACAAATTAATCATGCATGGATAATTTTAGGTCCGAAAAATTGGGAACACAATGGCCATCACTTGGTTTGTTTACATAGTGAGTTTTTGGTGGCATGAACAACTTTATTTAGGTAATTTAGTGTAACTTAATAGTATTTTTTTTGCACAGAGGGCCTGTAATGGTAAAAAAATATCATGAGACAAAAAGGGAGCACTGGTTTGTAAAATTAATTGAATGTACTAAATCTAAAGACAAACCAGTCACACAAAGAAAACTGATTAGTATTCAGATATAAGGTGGGGTCCACTGGATGTTTCAGCCATCTAGATTGTACCTAAAGAAAACTAATTACACGCAGCTGGTCTAGTCTGATGCAGTCGATAATTTCCCATCAGAGTTATCATATGAAAAAGTCTTTGAAGTCCTCTTTTGCACTGATCTATCTTTATGATTATTTCATTTCTATTGGTGGACCAACAGCTAATATGAAGACATAAGACATTTCTCTGATAAATAAATATTATTGAATTGTCAAAAAGTGATAATATACACTGGTTTATCCCAAACAGCACTTATTTGAACTCAATATAACAACAGCTGTTTGTTTGAGTGCATCTACACTGGCATGCAAAAGCTTGGAAACACTCATTAATTTGATTGTGACTGAAATTGACTTCTAATGGCCAAGGTAGAAATACACTCATCCACATGTTTAGCATGAACATTTCTGGCAGCATCAGCACAGTAACTCATTGCTGCTACTGTTTTGCTATTATTATCAAAATTGTGAAAGCTAATATGCTTTTCCAAACTTTTGTATGGCAGTGTGTATTTGCAGTTTTGTCACGGACAATATGTTTACTCAAAGGCACGTGGAAATATTTAGATCTGGTTTGAAGAGTTCAAGGAGGTATAAACTTTTGCTGGCTCCACAAGTGAAACTGCAAGTTTACCCGAACATTTTTCCAGCTATCCATTTTCCAACTCTCAAGCAAAAATGTATTAATGTCTAGAGATTAATTTGCACTCATATTCACCAACTACAATTATACCATTTTTCACTTTAGCAAAGGTAAGTGCAATTGACTATTCAAAGAACCGCAACAACATGGGTTGATGTAAACTGCCAGAGTACAAATACCTATATACTCAATGCAAAGTATTAGTTAGGTGTAGCTACTAATTAGCAACAGTTATTTCACCATACAACAGGTTTTTTTGTGGGTTTTTTTTACTAGGTTAATTAAACCAAAGGTTAAGGCAAACTAAATAAAAATATCAATTGTAATCCAGAATTGTTGAGAAAAGTAAGTAAGCACATATAATTGACTAAATTAACTGAGTGAACTTAGTTTTTATGATCAGCAAATGCTCTTACCTCTTAGTACAGAAAAGGTGAGAGCTATCCTAGCTTTTTGCCCTTTAGTAAATGTATCGTTGAAGCCTCAAACAGAATCCACGCCTAATTGCACATATACTGATTGTTTGCAAGTTTGTGGCAACAAACTGTTTCTGTGTAGGGCTTAATTGAGTTGCAGTGCTTAGTTAATTGCAATAATTATATGCTTAGGCATTGCCCCAACTGTTGTGAGAAGTTATTTCACCTTGATGTATATAGATTGCTAGCATGATGCTATTTGTAATAGTTTGGTATCAATATCATAACTCAGATGTTTTTACATACACATATCACCGATGCAGCTTGTCATTTAAAGATGAAAAATGTACCATACATTCAATCAGCATACCAGTTTAGGGATAAGTCTTTATCAATTCCCATGGTCAGTATACACCTCATTTAACATAAACAAGGAGCAAAGCACTCTAAAATTACTGTCACTGTAGCCACCTTCCATTTGTGCGTGGTTTGAATGAAACCAAACACTCTGTGTCATCACCTCACAGCACAGCGACCTAATTATGCACATGTTTTGCTGGTTTACTCATCCAAAGTAAATTAATCAATTGCTCTTATAGTCTATAGGCTGGCTTATGGTATGAAAGGTCTAACAATGAAATTACAGAACTTTAGATGTTAATGTGCTGTGTTTACACAATTCTTGTTTTGACAGCTGGTAATTCAGAAAAATTGCCCAAACTAAATGATATGAATCCATTTCATCTGTATTTTTAAGAGAAGATTTCTTTAACTCTATACTCAGCCTATCGGCTACATAGTTCAACCAATAATTTTGTATACCTAAGTAAACTAGCAAAGAATGTCTATAATTGGGTCGCTAAGCTGTTAGGTGACAGCACACAGTTTACAGATGATCTGCTGAGTTTTTCTCCATCATTTGTGAAGCACTTTCTCCATTAGCTCATGGCACCCCATAACCAAAGCACTATGGCATTGACTTCATACCGTCTCTGCGAAATTACATTAAATGTGCAGATGTATAATGTATGGCTGTAATGCTGGCTAATGATAAATGAGCATAGCTCCTCCAGCATTGCTTTCATCGGAACCAACATAAAGGACAAATGACAGCAATTTATTTCTTTCTCTTCTAAGTATATCTGATTAATTATACCCTAGGCATTCCTTAATATAATGCAGTGATGCCTAATAATTAACGCAGATAAACTGGAAATGTATGCAATTATTCATCATTGTTATGACTCCAGCAAGGTAGACTGAATTCTGCCACCAGAATGCATACCAAAAAACGTTATATAATCATGGGGTGGTTTCAATTATAAAGTGGTATTTACAGAGGAAGGAGCCTACTGTACTTGTATTTAGCGAAATTGCATTGTATTTGGTAGCATAGCTTTTTATGTTAATAGGCAGATAATACAATTGCTCCCAGGCACATCATTTATGTTACTCTGATAAATGCAATAGAAACTTTAGCAATATAGTAAATTGCTTGCTGTGTTAGTGCTTTCCTTACTTTTTACAACAAATATGCCATTATTGTGGAGCGTGGAAAACATATTTTTGCTGCATAACCAATAACAAGCAAGCAAGCCAAGTAAATATGGTTAATTCAAGGTGTAATTATTTAATAACATCTATAAAACAGCAGACGCTACAAACTGGCTAGTACTGTATAAAATACAGAATATAACATGTTACCCATAATATCCCCCAGTAACTTTACAACTAAAGTTGATATTGGTTGAGGTGCTAAAATGCACGCATGTATCAATCTGATGGTTGTGAGTTTGTGCTCAACCATTACACTGATGTAATGGACACATCATCTGCACCATTTGATGGTGATTGCTCAGCTCACTGAACATGTATATTTCAATGTGGCCTCTACTCATCAGGGAGTTGGGTAACACCATGTTTGCGCCTTATCATAAATAAGAGATAATTTGCTGTATGAGATCATTTAATTGTCCACTCTCAACACAAGCAGGTCACTGGCAATCACTCATGTCCACAGCAAAATTGTATGAAACATGTCAAGATAAACAACATGTAATTAACATTGACATTCAACACAGTGACACTACAAAGGGTGTCAATTTCCTGTCAAAGACAGTCCAGTGTATCATGGAGATGTGCAATCTTTGTTTGGCATCATATACAATGCTTAAACATCTGCTTGTGCAAAGGCTAATTACAGTGACATGGCCTCAGGATAAAGCGGTTCAAGCTCAGTAGGACTTTTTTACAATTAAAGGGGTGTTCCCACTGTCATGTATAAGACCTACGGATGAAAATATATTTTTACTCTTGCTCATTCTTGGCCATACATAGTTCACTTGCTAATCCGTAAGAAGCTCCTGGTAGAACTAAGTCATCCATGACTACACGTGGAGAGGGCAACATTTTTAAAACTTTGGTGGACGTTCTACAAGTGTATTGCTTATATTAGTTTCGTAACTTGCTCAGGAGTCAGTCGGTGAACGTTCTATGTACATTATACAGACATGCATAGCGACTGTCCATCCGAATGTATTGGCGTCCACTTGTAGAACGCTCGTAATAAAACGCTCGGCGTTTTATATATGATTAATAGAGCCACAAGTGAGCACGTAGAGCCCATTTTTGATGTAAGTGGTCACTCGTAGGTCCTATACGTGACAGTGTGAACACCCCTTAAGTAAGACAACTACAATGCAACATATATCGACATGACCTACTTAAGTTGTGCAGTACTGGTAAAATCTACCCATAGCTTTGGATGAATTAACCCAAACCAATATAAACTCTGTTAATGAAACAAGTAAAGCAGACTATGGACCATCAGAACAAGTGGTACATAGAAGAGATGAGCACGGGCTAAGAATTGATGTCCGAACCTGCCCCAGGTTGCATTTCCCCACAGAGGAGGCCTTATCTCTCTGTGAATTGAGTGTAACATACCTTGCTCATTGGCAAAAATATCTGCTTTCATGAGGAAGAGAGTAATCATTATTATAGGGGCATCATGCCACATTATCCTCCTCATACATCATTGCTCCATGGGTTTTGTTGGTATTTCCTGGCTTAGTAAAGTGTAGGGGTATGTTATGGGAACATCGAAGTGGTCTAAACTTGCTTCGCTTATTAAAATGTCATTAACTTCAATGACCCTACACCTTACACCCTGCTATAATTCTCATATTGATTTGGGAACCATCGTTTTGATCATACAATCAAATCAACAATTATACTATCATATTACTTGCACAATATTGAACAATTTGCCATATTGCGCACTGTCCAAGTATAAAAATATTACAATGTAGAGTGGTTTGAAGAATTGGTTAAAATTCAGATACATCTGTCATTTGTTAGAAATGATCAAAAATTTTAATTTACTAGTGAAGACTTAAAGCCTATTTTTCTTCAGAGTTTACTCATTGCAAATTGAAGGACCTTCCTATGTTAGATTCCATAAATAAACATGACTTTTTAAATCATTCGAGGCGATAAATCATTTGCAAATTGTGTTTGATTCTTTTAAGCTTTAATGTCCTCGAGTACTTTCAGATATTCTGAGGATTTTTCAGATTGTAAACAACATTGATTTTTCAAAATTACATTTAAACTTTTTTAAAGTAATCACGTTTCATTGAGGTTTTGCTTTGTTTGTTTGTTTGTTTGTTGGCATATATCTTAACTGTTATGATTGGATGATAGAACTTGGAAGAATATGCACACAAACAATCTTTTTTTTATCTATTTTGATTACATTAAGAGATATGCTCATGCATATGTCTTGATAGATATATGCTTAAAAGGGTAAAATTTATTAGAAACAAAAGCTATAGGATATTACAGCCTGTTCTTTGTTTTTTTTATAATATTCAAACGTTTGTGCAACATGTTTTATCTGTAATAAAGAGTCATAGCACAAGGTGCGTTTATTCTCCCTTGATCTTAAATTGATATTCCATAATTTGGAATCCCTAATATTAATACTTCATTTAAATTACCCCATAATAAAGATGAAACTGGTTAAGGAACGATGGATATATTTCAAAGACACAAATTACAAAAATTTGGATAACATTACAAATTTACAAGTTATGCTTATGAATTGACCATGTTATTGAGCGATAGCAGTGATGGAGCAATGTACTTCTAATCTCTTGGATTTCAAATCAATATTTGATGATGAGTGAACCCTCCAGCCGGAAACAATCAGAAGTGCTTTGGAAGTCGTCAGGAAGTGCAGGAACAGCTGGGCCCCAAAGTAATTCAGTGCTAGTGACTTCTTCAGCAGAGTTTAAAGTTTAGTGGCCATCATAGCAAGATTCTATGCCTTTTTCTCTTTGAAGGGGCAAACACAACATTATCCGTCTTTTACACTAGTGCAGATGAATTGTATCAGCAATAGTGTACTGGTCCTCTAAACTGAGTCCTGAGTTCAATGACCAATGGGGCCCGAGTTGAGCAATTACTTTGTCTTACACCTCATGGCTAGGCACCTGTCTCTCCTTGTTAGCCCTCACAGTGCAAATATACAGGAAATTAAAATCCATTACCCCCAGGCACCCTAGATATCGCCTTTAGTTAAAGTAACAACAGCATGAAATGTAAACCGATACCATGCAAATATGTAATTGTCCATTACATTTCAGCACTATATTAACAGGATAGATTAATATGCTTTTGTATAATTATAATTTGGAACTCTAATTTTTGTTAATGAAGTTTGATGATGAGAGATGATACAAGTGACACCATGGTAAAAAATAATGGATGACCGGCATCCTATTTTTTTTATAATTATGATCCTCTGGCAAAGCACAACAAGCATATTTATAATCCATACCAGCTCACATCGGAATGAGCTTTATCCCGGGTTTTCCAGCCCAGGATTTGAATACAGAACTCAATTCAACACCTACTTGAAATATAAATGATTACAGGGTAGCCACCTAATCTGAGACTATGAAAATTTATTCAAATTTTTTCTGAAAGGGCTTGTCCTTTCTCCGTGATTACAGTCTCATGTACCACCACAAGATCAGTTGAAACATCACAGAATGCCCACTCAAATGAAGTGATAAAAATGTGTTTTATCTATGGTGACATTGTGTCAACCACAGTCACGTTATTCCCTGCTGAATTCCACCTTCAGCACAAGGTCAGCCCAAGAGTGTCTATGGTCAGACACAGGAAAAGTTTCAGTTTTACAGTCCATTGCTTAGACAGTTGGCTAGTGTGATGCAGACTTGTATAGCTTCATATTCATAGCTGTAAGATAGAGGTTTGCACTGAAGTAATGACACCTTACGACCTCTACACTGCTTAGACCAACTTACCTGACGTCATTGTTAGTCTCTACCAGGAGGCAGGATTCAGCAGATGGTCGTGAAATTGGTTTATACTTGCATTAAAGATGTAGTTTCCCTTAAAAGGCAATATATTGGAGCCAGACCTACCTTCCATAACACAGGTCAAAATCAATGTTAGGCACTTGGCCAGTCCCTTCAATAAATTGTCTTTTATGTGAAGAGTAGCAAAGGCAGGTTATGATTGCATTGAAAAGTGACAAAGACACATTGTATTCAATATAAAAGCAAAGCTAAATGTGCCAAATAAGTTTAACATATGTCAGTTTGATGTTCTGCTGCATCGCTAATGATAAGTGTATTATTAGGCAGTTGAAGTAAAAATGTTCTTGAGCTTATTGACCAGGTGGCCTGGGAAAAAAACAAACTTAAACATTTTAGTGCAGCTAATTTATGTGACAAATGGAAAGAGAAATGAAAATGTACAATATGACAACTGTGAAAATGCTCAAAACTTAGTTGAAAATGATTAGGATTTTAGTGCAATTTGTCATCCCTGAAGTGTGTGATAAATTATTTTTGCAAATGCAACAGACTTTTTACAAATGTGTGGTTTGTTGTTTAGGCATATAGTACAACATTTTTTAAAGTGGCTTGCTTACTCACTTGAACCTACATGTAATAGATGCCACCTGAAATTATCTAGACCTATCCATACCCTTTAAATAGTTCAGTTTTACCCGCACAAAGATACCCGAATTACAGTGCATAAAACAAAACAAAGACTGTGTGTCATCAGGGATAGGGGTATGATACCACATGTCACCTTGAATAAATTTATGTTTAAATTTGGAGGGCGGGGGCCTAGCTCAGAAGTAGCGCTCTGGGCTTCCAACCGTTGGGTCCTGGGTTCGATTTCCGGTCGAGCCTAACTTGGATGGCTGTTTCATCCTTCGTCTCATTGCTATGGTCTCTGCCTGTCCTAATTAGCCCAAGTGGTGCAGAAATACAGGACGTAAAGCCCTATTCAAACAGACACACACACACACATGTTTAGATTTGGGTGGCTGGCCTAATTTAGCAGCAGGATATAAATAATGATTTAGGCATGTGTGGCTCCTACTTCACTCTGCTGAACTATGTCAAATATCAGTCATATAATAGTTTATGAACAAGCGTAATATGTGAAGTATTAAGACAAAATGCATTTTAGTATGGTCTGAAGCCTCTCACCTAAAACAGAAAGTTCTAATGACTTTCCTGTAGACAGGAGGAGTAACAATTAACAAGCAACTTACAGCAATTGTTTAATCAATGTGGTCTGCCATATAAACGGGCCTATCTTTGTGACTATCATCTGTTGAATCAAGTGAAAATAGCAGACAGACTGTGAATATCTTACAGATACTACACATTAAATAAAAAGAAAAGGCTGTCCAAATACGGTCTGTGACAGTCACTGTTGTACAGGATCCACTTAAATAAATGCACAAAAATGTATTTTTGAACCATTTATTTATTAAATTAACCACCACCAAAGCCCATTTTTTTCTACACTGTTAGCACAGCCCATCGTCCTCATTAATCTTTAATCTTTAATCTTCGTTCTCCTTAATCTTTAAGTTTGTTTATTTTATATTTTTAAATTGTTTTTCCATATTATTTCTTTGTAAATTTAGGATATGTTTATACATTTACAGTGGTGATGTCACCACTTTAAAACATAATCCTGTAAGTGTCTAATGCTTACAAATAAAGAACTTGACTTGAACTTGTCTGTCACCCTCAGTAGACTTTCTGGGACTTGATCGCAGTGGGTTGAAGCAAGTGGTTATTTAATAAAGAGGTCTCTAACACCAATTCAAGATACGGACCAGACCAGACATAGTTTGATTCCAACTTCTTTTTCAAGAGGTTAATGCAAGGCATACGCAAACATTGACGGATGATAAAACTTGCTACTGGCAGGATTGGGGCGTATGTAGTGTGAAAAACATACATTTCCAGTGAATGTAATGAATTATGAGTCCATTATTAAACAATATTAGATAAGTAAAAGAACATATGCAAGTTTATCTCGCAAATGGGTTCTTTCACTTGCCTCGGCATAGGTACCATTTACAAGGCAATGCCTATGTAACATTTCATGAAAATGACTTCAGTTGAGAGTGCCAGGGCCAGGATTCATTAGTGTCGTCAGTTTGTAATACATTTTATTATTAAGTGCCTTTAATTTTCGTCCGATTTTAAAAATTCAGTTTATTATGTACAAAAATGTGAAGGTGTTTCGCTTGTAGCATGAATTGAAACAATTCTGACCTTAATTGTTTATAGATTAATTCTAAAATTGCGAATGGTCGACGCTCTACATTTCGTTGTTACAGTAATGCATAATTAGCTGAAGTGAAAGTCGATGAAGTAAATTCCTGGGATATTTATTAATTTAGGTCAATCTAGACAATGTTGGTTCTTGAATTCGACAGTTGGAACCATTTTCTTTCATTTGGATAGCTTTTTTAGTCTAGATTTATCTACAATTAAGTATGGTTCCTGGTGTGGTGTAATCTTATCATTATTTCTGCCCCTAGCAACTGGTGACATGAAGATAACTGGTTAGAGTTCAAAACCATCCATCCCATAGCAGTCAGTCTGATATAGCCTATAATTTTCCATCAGTTATCATATAAGAGATTCTTTGAAGTCCCCTCTTGCACTGATATACCTTTATGGTTCTTTCATTTCTGCTGCTGACTAGCAGCAAATATGAAGATAGTTGGATAGTGCACATACATTTAATAAGTATGTACTGAGATCAGTCCCATAAATTAGTATTGATTTGACATGAAAAAAAAAATGAAAAAATTACCTTTGGCTCAACTGAATGCTTGTGATATGTTTTGGCTACATATATTTGTGCAGTCATGTCTTACTCGGTGGTCTAGCTTGGAAGGGTCAACATAGATATTAAAACCATTTTTCTGCTAACTTATGCTACTGCATACATGTATTTGATATTCCAAAGGGGAGAAAAATTGCCACAAGAGGTCACTGACATCATAGTAGATAAGCACAGATTATACAGATTCCGCACTCTCGTTATTCGGACGTGCTAGGCATGCTGGGGGGAGGGGGGAGTAGGCGGATTGTTGACTGAGCTGATGACGTCACAAACATAGAATAATAGCTGACAACTTAATGACATCATACTGGCATATTAAGATATTCTTGGACGTCGATCATACGTCAGATTGATCAGCTTTTGTTGGCATTGGTACATTTGCTCCATTCACACATTAGGACACAGAAATCATGTGGAAATGATATTTTAACTGTCAAATTAATGAAACTATGGACAGGATAGAGCAATTTCAAACTTAATTTTATCATCCACTAGGGACGTTGAAGTTTGTGCCTACGACTCCCATAATTCCTGGCCTTCAGTGAAGTCTGGTGGGAGTAGGTGCAGCATTTACAATGTGAAGTCCAGGGTGTCGCTTCTTGGTAATCTTCTTTGAGATAAGTATTGTTTGATGATGTCATATATATTATGACATCATTAATGTAACAATTAAGTAGTAACATCATACTAATGTATTTTCATGTGCTATGGTCATAATGCCCTCTGTAGCACTGTTATGTTTTTCTCCCCATTGATTAACCTGTGCTAAAGTCCTTCGATTTCTGCTATTAATAACGAGTGGTATCTTGCAAGCACATCTTGCTAAATGATTGCTGAAACACTACAAGAATTTGCCGTAATGGGATTCAGTGCATAATTATCACAGCGTTATTATATCATCTGATCCAACTTTTTACAACACTCACAGAAAGAACAGCCCATCTTCAGAAACGCTGTCAGGTTAAAGTCTTACCTTGAAATCAGAGAGAATGGATCACACAGGTAAATCCACCACTTCTGGTCATTATACTCAAATCACCTGAAAAAACAAAAGAAAACGAAAAACTATAGCTTTAGAATTCACATTGATTTCAGTTACAAGATCACAACTTTCTTAATAGAATTCTGAGACCACCATTTGATTTATGGATGGTCTAAGTGTAGTTGTGCAATGCTACACAAATATACCTTGAAATCAAAGAGACTGAATCAAACAGGCAAATCAACCACTTCTGGTCTTAATACTCAAATCTCCTGAAAAAAAAATTAAAAACTATAGATTAAGAATTCACAATGATTTCAGTTACAAGACTGCAACTATGTTAATCTGAGTCTAAGTCTGTAATTTGAATTATGGATGGTCTAAGTGTAGCTGTGCAATGTTACACAAGTATTCCCTCTGGTTTCACCAACTACAATTATAGCACTTTTGCTCTAGCATAGATAACTGCTATCAACTATTTAAATAGCCAAAACAATGTGTTGAAATTTACTCCATGCACGGAGTAGTTACTTGCTCAGCACATATAAAGTCACATTCACTGAGCTACCAAATAATAACAATAACTTCACCAGAAAACAGGTTTTTCTTTACCCTAGTTATCATCAGCATCACCAAAATCTTATGCCTCTCCCAATACTTTTAAAATTGTAATCCAGAAATGTCGGGAAAAGTAAGCACAGATTCAACAAAATGTGGATCACATTGATATGAGAAATTGCTTTTTGTGTCTGTCTGTCTGTCTAGCTGTCTATCTGTGTGTCTATCTTCATGTATCCATCATTTTTTTATTTGGAATATACGTTTATGTTGCCTTAAATGTTTTACTTGATGAATATATCTTTCAATTCAATATTTCAAGTGTAGAACTATCAATGCAATAATTTTTGCATATCTGTAAAATCAAATGATCATAACTTTCTGATGTGTGGTGATGTTTAATCATTTTGGCAGTGGTCTGTGTTTTTTATATCTTTAGCTTAGTTAGCCAGGGTTTTCTCAGCGACCACAACACATCCTGCATCCGTGAATAAATATCTAATTATTCTGAGATCTAATTATGAATATGTAACCTTTCTTTGCATTTGAGCACATTATGCCATTTTTCAAACTATTAGTTCAAGTTCACTCAGACCCATTCTTTCATAGTATGAATCATACTAATGCAAAATTCTGATTTAGGCTAAACTAATTATGATAAATGATGCCAGGTCTACAGAAGTGTTTTGTATTCCAGGAGACTTCTATTTTTCTTACTCATAACTGTCATAAACACAAACACCAGAAATCTCTCTTCTATTGCACCATATTGCACTTGCTAATTTGTCATTCACTAATTGTTGTTTTCCCAGTGCATGAATACTCATCTAAAACTTATACAATATATATCACCAGGCAGAAATGATGATGACAAATTGAGGCTTATGTTTAATGAATGATCATTCATGACCATACTTCTTCATTAAGTGAATAGATAGTGAGTTGTACAATTACATAATATATCATACTTTCATAAGTTGCTCATATGAGTTGCTACGCCTCACACAAACAACCCTGAAACAATAAAATGCAAAGCAACATAGGAACAAACAAGGGTTTGGAGTAGCTTAAATGGACAAAACATGCAATGACACTCTACTTTCGAGGCTATATAGCCTCTGTGCAAACAGTTTCAAAGTAAGCGCTATCCTAGTTGTTCAGTTACTACTCTTTAGTTCCTAGGCAAACTAATCTTTGAAGCCCAAAACAAAATTGTCCCCTAAATGCACACAGTTTTTTCTCTAATTTTTTGCAAGCTTGTTGCCACAAACGGTTACTGTGTAGGGTTTAATTGAGTTGCAGTGATTAGTCAATTGCCCTGGCATTCCTTTGAGCTTCAGTAGTTATTTTGCCGGGTGGTTCACAAATCAACATTTTGTAGCTGGTTTGAATACAACTCATTTAAAATAAGCAAGGAGCAGAGCCCCATCACTGTCTATAGACTGCTTCAATTTATGCCATGAAGGAGTGTCACAAAAAGTTACAGAGGATCTGCTCAGTCTATCCCTGTATCTTATCAAGCTCTTTCTGCATAAGCTCATGGCATCCCATAGCCAAAACAATATGGCATCGCATATGACTACACACTGTCTCCGAGAATGTACATAAAATATTGTAGATGTATACTGTAGTGTAATGCTGGCTAACGATAAATTAGCATAGCTCCGCCAGCATTGCTTTCATAGGGGCCAACATAAAAGGGAACATGACAGCAATTTATTCCTCTCTCCTCCAAGTATAGTAATCATACCATAGGCAGGCCTTAATACAGTGCAGTGATACCTCACAATTAAAACAAATAAAGTGGAAATATCGGCAATTATACATCGTAATTATGACTCCGGCAAGGTTGACTGAATTGTGAGGTATAATTATGCCATAAGAATGCATACCATTTAACGCAATATAATCATGGGGTGGTTTATGTTAGAAAGTGCTGTTGATGTAGGTAATATGAATATAATAGAAAAGCTATCAGGTATCTCATTTGTGTTCTCTGATAAATGCAATATAAACTTTTGGCAATTTAGGTAATAAAGTAAATTACTTGCTTTTTTACTGTTTTTCTTACTTTGTACAGAAAATATGCCGTTTTTTGTATGCCCATTATAATCATAAAATGTGGAAAAAAAGGGTTTCTGTTGCATTATAAATATCAACTTCCTTTACCAAGCTATGTAAATATTTCCAATGCATCATGTCATCATTAAATGATATCTATAAATTTGCAGCAGCTGAATACAAACTGACTAGCAGAAACTAGATTACGGCCAAATAAAATATTGGTACTGGCTTGAAAAAAGTGGTTATTGATTAAGGTGCTAGCATAACATTGAGGTACAGGACAAATAATTTGCAATATTTTCATGGTGATTGCTTAGCCCACTGAACATGTATATTTCAGTGTGGCCTCCACTCATCGGGGAGTTGGTTAACACTACGTTTGCACCCAAGCACCTTACCATAAATAAGAGATAATTTGCTCTATGAGGTCATTAAATTGCTCACTCTCAACAACACAAACACTGTCAAACAGGTCACTGATAATCACTTATCCACAGAACTAATGTATGGAACATGTCACATTTCAAGGTAAACAATGTATATATTCCCACTGACTTTCAACACAGTGACACTACAAAGGGTGTCAATTTCCCCTCAAAGATTATTCCTTACCGAGTCCAGTGTATTATGGAGATTTGCAGTCTTTGCTTGGCATACAAATACAATGCTTAAACACCTGTTTGCTGGGTCAGTTATGTGACGTGTGTGTGTGTGTGTGTTTGTGTGTGATTAGGGCTTTACAACCTGTTTTTCTGCACCAGTTGGGCTAATTAGGACAGGCAGAGACCATGGCAATGAGACAAAGGAGGAAACGGCCATCAAACTTAGGCTCGACCGGGAATCGAACCCGGGACCCAGCGGTTGGAAGCCCAGAGCGCTTCCTCTGAGCTAGGCCCCCGCCCCGGTCAGTTATGTGATAGATAGACTACTATTATCAGTGAAATGGTATTATGTGGTGTGAAATTCTAGTGGAGTGGAACATATAAATTAACATTGCTATTGTAAGAACATCATTATGTTATAATGTTTCATGAAGATTTGCGATCTTTGTTTGGCATCAATATACGGTTCTGAAACAATAATGTGTGCCCATGCCTTATTAAAATGCAATGAACTCAGGATAAAGTGGCTCAACCACAGTTAGTTAACTATTCTTTATTGAAGTAACTACAGCATAACATAGATGTATTTAAACAACATAACTGGCTTAAGCTGTGCAAAGCTAGTAAACTCAAACCATAGTCATATATATGTAACTATGAATTCCTCTATTCCTTTCTCCAGATATTCCAAGATGGCTAATCACTCGTAAAAAACAGCCTCTTGCTAAAAAACTGGATTATGAGGATGGATTTTGGATATGCGGAAAAATGTAGCATCAGCCAGTTCAGGATATTTATGTGAAACTTTTATTTGATGAACCTCTACCAAAAGGCTGACTACAAACTGACTAGCAGAAACTAGATTACAGGCTGTATTTCCCCACAGAAGAGGCCTTATCTCTCTGTGTATTGAGTGTAACATACCTCGCTCATTGGCAAACATATCTGCTATCATCAGCTGTGTTCTGAGCTTCATAAAAAACACCCAGCTTTTATCATTATGTAAAAGAGAGTAATCATTATTCCAGGGGCATGATGCCACATTATCCTCCCAATTCATCATTGCTCCATGGGTTTTGTTGATATTTCCTGGCTTAGTAAAGTGTAGACTGTAGAGGTAGGTCAAATTAGTCTGGTGTTCTAAATATCAATGTGGTCTTAACTTGCTTCAATTCTTAAAACATCATAAACTTTAACTGCCATTGTTGCAGTATTGGTCTTACAATAAAACCAATAATATTGTCATAGTACTTACTCAATATTGAAAAAGTCCTCGTATCGTCCACTGTCCACGTTATGTAAATATCATGATGTGTACTAGATTGAAGAATTGATTAAATTTCAGATACATCTGTTATTTGTGACAATGTCCTGAAAAAAAATGCAAATTTGCCTGTTAAGAGTTTACTCGATGCAAATTGAAGGACGTCCCCATCTTTGCTTCCATAAATAAACATGACGTTTTGAAATCATTCCAAAGATAACCATTCAAATACACCATATGCAAATTGCCTTTGATGCTTTTAAGCTTCAATGTCCTTGGGCACTTTCGATGCAACTTTGAGGATTTTTCAGACTACAAACAATGTTGCATTTTCAAACTTACATTTTTAACTTTACTGAGGAAATGATGTTTCATTGGCACAGCGTTTTGTTTTACTTTTAACCCTCAGCGAAAGAAGTTTTAGCTGGGTTTATTTTTTCTTGTATGTTTTTTTGTTGTTTGTATGCGTGTTTACTGACATCTCGAATGGCTCTTAAAGGTGCACTGTCAAATTTGCACATTAAAATAATGATATTTTTCACCATTACATACCCACCTTTGCACAACAACTTAGTTTTAATTTACAATAAATTATATAAATAATAGTTTTTCATGGCATCAAAAACTCAATATGTAAACAAACCCAGTGTCTCACACTGAACACTGGTTGTGATGTCCTTTCCATTGTGTTTCCAATGTTTTGGTCTGGATTTACTCTCAATGTATAATTAATTTTTTAGTAATCAATGTCTTATAAAATCATTAATTCACACAAATTTAGTGTGCCTTGATTAATAAAGGTAATTTTCAACTGTTTGATAGTGTCTTAAAAAATTGCAAATTTGACAGACAGTGCAACTTTAAGCAATTACAATAGCATTTCAGTCGCAGGTAGACACTCTCCAAATAAACAATTAAATAGATTTTGAAGATCGTCTTAATTTACAAATTGCATCAGGGTGGGGATTTTTTTGTGACCTTGGTACACTATCTCTCAGTGAACTTCTATTATGGTGGTGCACACAACCCCCACCAAAATCTACCTCAATTTTTCCTTCAGTAAACATGCAGGTCAAAATTGAGTTCATCCAATTCCGAGTTTAAAGCATTACTACAATATTCTTATGTTTGTTCAGAGATTGGATCGAGACATTTTTGGTGTTTTCAATCATCTAGCAGACTTGCCAAGAACTCGTAATAGATTACTGATGTCTGCTTCCCACGTGTACACACTGCACATCTGTAAAATGATGTTGTTACTACAGCAATGGATAGGATTCTGGCCAGTCAAGTGTTTGGTGTGTCTGTATTTTGGGCATTGCCACTATACAAATGATATAGGTTTAGGTTTAACTCCAACCCCTACATCGTTTATAAACCATACAATTAGTTTCATTAAATATGGCCTGTCAAATTGAACCCAGACAAAGCTAGACAACTTCTGCAATACAATGTTACCTGCCACTAAACCAACTGTCTGGCTATAGCTGGCTACTCAAAGCCAGATCTAAAAGTACACGTAGCACCATTTGGTGCATGAATTGAGAGTTAAGCATATTTGTAATTTGTTGTTAAAAATATGCATGTCTACATATGGCCAAATGTGCTATGTGCGTTGTCCATGCTTTTGAATAAATGCATGGAAAATACATGTGTATTCCATGTGTTTATTTTTCTCATGGAAAACGCACATGGCACAATTGGCCATGTATTGCACATACAAATTGATGATACATGAGATAAATTTCTTACATTTACCAGGGTTTATATTTTTTCAGTGGTAGTAGGTATAAGCCGACTATAGGCTTGGAGTGGACAGAAGCAGCTGGCTTTAGCCAGTTATAGCTACGGCCAGGAATAGGTTACTACATCGGTCTTGAGTCGCCCATATGTTGCGAAACTAACTGTATGTCATTCAATGTCTTATCTTATAGCATTAACTCGACATCAGGAATTCTAATTTGCAATCAGCACTCCCAAATTAGCCAGAATCACCAATTGTTATACACAAAAGGCAATATTGTAATAAGGTTTTATTTATGCTAACAAAATCATATACAAATGCCACAATGTAACATAAAAACTTTTTCTTCCTCATGCATCTTGCATTCATTCATTGTATTGCTTTGTATCTTTTCTGTGTCTATCAGTCTTTTTTCATTCGCTTTTTCTGCTTTTTTTTAATTCTTTCCACATTTCCTCCTTCTCTGAAGACTCGCAAATTCTTACACAGAACAAAAGCGGTATTGTCCGAACACAAGATTTGTTTGCAGGTTGCCTAGGGCCAACATGATTCATGCAATATGGAAACTACAACAATGGCTTTGGCAGTCTTTATGACTTTCGTTCTTTCTTGTCTTTTCTTCCGTAGTTGTTTACTGGACCAGTAAGTTCTTACATTTTGTGTTCACAAGAAACTGCGAGGCTCATTATTGTAGCGAAAGGTGAAGGTCAGACAAGCCACTTGGAATAAACAGGTTTTTTATTGGTATTTTTTTTTCAGTAGCAATATTGTCATTACACAGTCATTCTTACTTCAAAATTGACCGGTCTCAATAGATAAATATATAGATAGATGTGGAAAGTGCAGCCCTCTTAGACAAGTTCTTGCCACTATCGAGGGTTGATTGATGAGGTGAGAGAGAGAGAGAGGTGTCCACCTATGTTACACATTTACCCCATAGGTGGGGTCTTTTACTCGCCTCAGCATAGACACCGAGTACAAGGGACCTCCAATTTAACGTCTCATCCAAACGACATCCAGCTGAGATTTTGCTTATATGGGGTGCCCCAGCCTAGGATTGAACCCAGGTCCTTCATAGGAGCAGACGAGCGTCTTACCACAAGACAACATGGTGATTCGGTTTAATAATGATGTAAACTACAATGATGAGGACACAATTGATTTCAAAATTCCTGCTCATGATGATCTGAGTCAATCTTTCAATGTTTCAGTATTTCAATGTCTCGATGCCACTGGGTCTGAAGTTTAGTCAGCTTGTATGACCAGCTGCCAGAGGCCGACGTAATGATGAGATGATAAGGCTGTTTTGGAGTCCACACAATGTTATGATAACGAGGTATTCTCAAAAATTAAATTTTTCAAAATACAATTCAAACGAATACAGCATAAAGTGTGCACAAAAATATACTTGAATAAACCACAGCAACAAATATGTAAGACATTTACTTGCATTCAGCCATTCCATTAAGCTATTAATTAATTCAGACCTCTACGATTTAGAATACATGTAGCCATTACCTTAAAAGTTGCCTGTGTTTTCAGTGCAACTTCTGTTACCATAACCAAATTAAAAGTCAATAACTTATGAAGCTGCTTTCAGTTAAGATATCTCATGTTAGATCAAGAAATTGATCCAGAAGTTTTGATGTTATCATTTCCAACACACGCTTGCCAACATTCCTAATGGATTATTGATCTGTGTTCTACAGTTAAGAACATCTGTGAGGTGATTTTTTTTCTGCACTAATTGAATGCACTGACACAAATCACTAATACTGAAGAAAGAAGATGTGAAAAGAAATGTATACTGCTTAGTGGCACAGTGGTTAAGCTCCAACTTAGTTCTATAATGGAATGTCATGGATTAAATTGTGAATTTGATCTGGCAAATAGCTAAAGTCAAGCTTTATAACATTAGGTTCTGAGGAGTTAAATTCGCTATCAATAGAAGTATTGTTTTGTTGTCTTCAAAATGTGTATTCATTCATTTTATCTTACTTAATTTCTCATGTCTTGTCATTAGTTATCCTTAGTAATTGCTAGTAATCTCTTCCTAGGTAATATCTAGTAAAAAGCTGTAATTCTTTCTTTTAGATTCTTTATTCTTTCTTTACATTTTTTTTGCGGCTGTTTTCCATCGGCTTTGTTTGGTCTTTTCTTTCAATTCTATTTTTTGTTTTCTTTCAAGCTCATCCCACAGCCCATCCTTCTCTTGAGAATCATCGCAAATTCTCATATCGAACAAAAGCGATATTGTCTGAACACACATTTTTTTGCAGGTTGCCCAGGCAGGGCCAACATGATTCGTGCAATAAGAAAACTACGAGAAAAGGTAGAGTCACTCTTCAGAATTATTGCCCTTTTTTCTATAGATCATAGGATGGTGAATGACTTGCTGTTCTTTGAGAGAAAATAGTTTTACTTGCCATATTGTAGTGACATTTACAGAGACACAAGTTGTGTATTGTACTGAAGAACCGTATCATCATTAATGCTAGCTCTTCTGTAAACTTTTACTCAGTCTTGCTTTAATGATGAGGGGTCCAAACTGTGAGGTATATTGAAATTATCAGAAACTCCTTGATATTATATACAAGGTAATCTTAATAGTGAAATAATTTTGAAAAAAAAGTATATTCTTAAGATTGTTGGTTACTACACACCTTATGAGCCAGAGGCCCAGCTCAGCGAATGGTAGCGCACTAGTCTTCCAACTGTATAAGCCCTGGGTTGTATGCCTGGATGGACTGAAATTGCATCGCTGTTTCATCCTTCACTCTATTGCCATGGCACCTGCCTGTATTAATTAGCCATAACAGTGCAGCATTACATGACTTAAAGCACATTCCACCCACCTAAATGCCAATGTTTTACATATTGATGCACCTACTGACTTCGAATACCTGATTTTTGTCATTGTACATGCATTGGTTTCTATTGTAAAGTCCTTTCTATGAAAAAACAACACCTGACAACAATGTGTTATCAAAGTGCTTCTGTATAATTCGCCATGTACATGTAATATTGACTGTCACAAAGAAATTCACTGCCATCTATTCCATTAGGAAATCAATGAATTCTCACCACTATCATTTACAATACATACATAATACACGCGCTATTTGTCTGTACATATAACACTTTCTCACCAAGAAAGAAGTAGAAAAAAAGACCACACAAAACTGTAATATAACATACAAACAATTGTTGTACGCCCAGCTACGTGCAACATTTCCAGTTTCAATGCTCTACTCACACATCTGCACATATGACTTCAGCTCCAGTGGAATTGACCAAAGGTCAGTTTTGTGATGTCACTAATTGACCATTGATTGAAAATTACGTTATCACAATTGTTTTTGATTATTAAGTCATGTTGGTTAATGATTTAATGGCACTGAGAAGTCATGGATATTAATAGCTGTGTTGCGAATGAACCCATTTGTCACTTGAGATTTTAATTGTGGTGTATAATACAACAAATGAAATGGAAATTGAGTTCACCATGACATTAAATGGTTGTGATATTCAGGTGGCATTAACTGTAGGGTCATTTCATGAATGGACTCCATTATTCATTCCATCTACTACAACTCTCTTAGCTGTGGACAATTTCCAAACTACCATGCTTTAGGATAAATATTCACTAGCCCTTAGAGTAAAATTAAACATTGACTAGTGTAATATCGGGAGGGATTTCGCTCCCTGCAGTACACCTTTTCAGAATTAATTTTACTATAAATTCAAAATAACACCAATCTCGTCAGCCAGTTACATGTAGCCTGCTAGTAGTGGAATTTACTGATCATTATTTCTGATTGCAGTAGAATAAAAATATGCATTTAATTTTTCAAGGGAAAGTGATTAATGACAATGAAATCGCGTGTACTTGTTGCTGATGGCAACAGGATCATGCACAGAATCAGCAAGATCAAACTGCTTGTTTATTGGCTAATCAATGACAATTGGGATTTCCGGGTTGGAATGCCTGTTTGAATGTTAAAGAACAATCTTTTAAAGATAAAGCCATTGATTTGGGAATGAATAAATCTAATTTCATGTAATTAATTACATTCGGAAATTCACTGTATTGCATCTTTTGCTAGGCTAAAAGTCAAGAACTGTTTAATTTTTCAGACGTATTTGTTATCAGAATGTTGTGAAATGTCTCTTATATGACTACAAAACCAGACAGAAATATTGACATTTAGTTTAGTAATACCAACTAAAATGTTTTGTGATATTTCAAGAGCGAAGCCAATAAAGTTGTTTAGTGCATATTTGACTTTTCCTAACCACAGTCAGATGACTGTAATAAAGCTATATGATGAATGTCAGGTATTGGCATTTACAATGTACTGAGCAATTGATGGAAACTTTAGCAAGTCATCAATAAGAAGTGATTCTGGACCCATATCTTAATGCTCAATTATACCACATTACAATGAAGTGCTACAAAATGGGGGAAAAAGGCAATATACATCAGCCCAAAGTGATTGCTGTTTAGCATTTAGCCACATACACAGAAGATGTAATGGTAAGATGCTATGGAGTCATTTCTCACAGTTTTACCCCATGGATGGTGTCCCTGCTTGCCCCAACATAGGCACTTATTGAAAGGCACTGGAGCTGTTTCACCCACTGTTTTAAGAGTTATATTATTCTTAAATTAATTGTTTATCTAAATGCCACATGTATGACTATTTTAATAATGGGAGGGATTTCTGACCACGTGGGTCACATGAATAAATTATGATAATACCTCAACTTTGCGAGATTTGCCTGGGTACATTTCCTAGGTGCATACTATATACCTTCTGGTATTTCCTATGTTTATCCGAGTTACAATCTACACAGTTTGACATTTTAATTTTATAGAACACTTCTGATTATTTTCTTAAACGGCTTTCACACACAAATTAAACATTTCCTGATCTGAAATGTTCTAAAAGCCAATCCCTTAACAATTTCACCGTGTTCCAGGCCTTAAGACAATGAGCTTCACATTTCAGTTCATTGTTTTGGATTAATCATTTGCAAATTTCATTTGCTGCACATTGAGGCCTTGAAGTGTGGTTTGCTTCTGTCATGAATGTGTTGTTCGAGACAACCTCACATTTGGACAAATGAATTATTTAGAAAAGTGACAAAAAAACAGGCGACACAGGAAAATATACTATCAGCTCATTCAGTTATGGCATTGCGAAAGTAATACCATTTTAGGGGTGAATTTCTTCAGTAAATATATCTTGATGACTCATGTTCATCCTATGATATCTCACCTTGATCTATTGACAGACAGACAGACAGACATACAGAATTGTATTGATAAGAAGAAATAGCTCTGCACAGTACGAGAATCACAAAACAAAAAACCCCAAAAAAAAACACATCAATAAATATTGTGTTTGATATAAAATTCTGGAAGTAATTTGTCATTTGGTTCAGGCAGCACAAATATGGCGAAAATAGTTGTACAACAGTTGGTTTCGCAGGGGTTTCTTGAAAATAAAACTTACTAACATTTCATCTCAACTGGAACAGCCCCAACACTCAGTTCAACGAGATCAAAGACTGTTGGCTTTCTCATGTTGATGTTCTCCCTCAACAGACTAGCTTGCCAAAACTCTCAATAGATTATTAATATCAAGAAAAACCTTTTTCTCTTCGCATGAAGTACATAAATGAACATGGGCAATAACATTAGATGGTCAAACCTGTCAGATAGATAGATAGATAGATAGATAGATAGACACATACTATCTATCTATCTATCGAGTTGGTCAGTCAGTCAGTCAGCACGTCAGTCAGTCAGTCAGCACATCAGTCAGTCGTCGTTACCAGAGGTTATAATTGAAAAAAAAGGAGTCCTTGCTGCTGTGCCATATTTGTTGACTTGATACTTCATTACTTTATTGTTTTGTTGAAAATTAAACATAGTTTAGATTTCTGGCATATCACAAAAGATAAATGACAATTCTATCCAATGGGAAATCTTCACTCAAAACACTCTTTGACAATAATGATGATATTTTGCCCCCTGTGGTAAAACTTCTCAAAGTTGATCCCACAAGTTTAATATTCTGTAACACATAAAAATTATGATAGGAATCTGTCAGTCTGTTTATTGCATTTCATTAAAACTGATTTACAGATGTTTTCAAAAATAATGGCAGCTGTTATTATGAAATACTGATGGGAATTGTTGTGTTGGAATTTCAAAATTCTGCATTTGTGATGGTGACTGTTCGGAATAACCCAGAAAATAAGGACATTATAGAAAACATTTTGTGCTGTATAAGATCAAATAATTAAAAACAAGTTATCGTATATATAAAACTTTTTCTTTATTTTAATATTCATGCTTCCCAATGCATAGGGTCTGGAACTCAGGGTTGGCAGATTTTGCTAGCATTTTTCAGTGGTCTGTTCTAGGTTACATAAGTCAATATTGCCAATTCTTAGGCCTTTGCGCACAAGTTTTTCGCTTGGTATTGCTAATGATACTAAATAATTCAACAGAGGAAAATCTGGCAATTATTACATGTTACTGGGTAACATTTTATGAAAAGTGTGGGACTTCCTATGCAGTACTATAGTGTTTGTTTTTTCTTTCAAAATGTCTTCATCAAATTTCTTTAAATATAATTCCTACAATGAACTGAAAGGAATTAACAATAATTCATGCTGGAATGTCTTTAGTTCACACAGTACCTATATATCAAATTTCTACAGAAATGTATGTGGCCTGTATGGTGTGGCCCCACTGTACATATATATTGAAAGCACCCCTTATTTACAACAGAGCTATCACTGGCTTCAGCGCAAACATAAAAAAGAAGAAAGAAAACTTAGTTTCTCCTGGTGTTAACTATTCACTAGTGTTATACAGTGAAACCTTGCTACTAAGAAGACCATGGTTGGTGCAAAATTGACCATTTAAATGGTTAGGTGGTCTTAGTGTTGAGGTAAAATAGAATCGGTAATAGTATGTGGTAAAGCTTAATAATATCAAAGTGGTTTTAAAGTGAAATAGCTTTAAGACGGGGCTCCTTAAAATGTGAAGTTATTAAGACCCCCTTGGTGGAAAATATATTTCTTATTTTGGTCTTCTATTACATTAAAATAATAATAATTTGCAGAACACAACCACCTTGCAAAACAGATATATATATAACACCATACTGGATATGAATCAATAATAGCCTTTGTTAGCCTTCAGAAATGCTATCAATTTCCTGATAGGAGAAAAAATATATATAATTGTTTCCTGTAGGGAACTACATTCATGAAAAATTCAGCTGAATGACAGAGACAAAAAATGAATTTGCCAATGTTTTTGACAATAAAAAATCAAAACATAAGAATTATGGTGGTGTGTAAGATATGTTGCTTAGAAAAGAAATATTGAAAACAGTCAACAAAGAGTTTGGCCTGTTCAAGCATGAACCTTTCTCAATTCGCCTGGAAGTATACACAAGTGCCCAGCTATAATGACAACCCTTGGTGCAAGCACTCTACAATGATTGCCATGTCTACTTGTAGCGAAGTACCCATTTACACCTGGGTGGAGTGAAGCGTATGTTTAATGAAGATGCTCAATTCATCTATATCCTGTGACTGGGTTTGAACCCACAACCTTGTGCATACAAGTCCAAACCATTCCACTGGACTACATCACCTGTTTTTTGTGGTTAAATACAACTGTTTAATAAAACCTTGTAACTTCAAGATATGAAGTTTGCTGTAGTCCCAGCCTATACTGCATACACTTGGGTATACACTGTGTATGTATCTGTCCCAGACAGTATTTACTTTTATAGCATGATAAGTCAGTACCCAGCATATCTCACTACTGACATTTTATATCATAATGGCAGATTTGCATGAGAATTAACTGTATTTTTGTTCTTTCCTGAGTATTTGTATGGAAACAACTTATTGCCTCCATAAACCTAACTTATATTAACAGACGCTATATGAAATTACCAAACTGTAAATTTGAAATCATTTAAATTTAAATTAGTGATGCCTCTGTAGTTTTTCCTTTTTGATTTATTCTTTCTTTGCCATGGAAACATACGATTTAGATGTCAATTCACACATACATTTCACATACCTTCACAATAACTCCACCATTTTTCAATCACAGAAACAGTCTTAATATATAGGTGGGGATAACATTTTTGCATATTTAATCAGTTTTGGGACAAATGAATGGTATTTTGTATTTATTGAATATTTTTATTTTTTCGGCAATTACAGTCATATTTGCAATACAATGTTACAATATACTAATAAATATAATTATATTATGTAAGTTGCCTGGGTCCATACATAAAATCAATGCTTGAAGGTTGTATGGCTCTTAAATTGAAATTGGTCTTTATATTTGGTGGTCTTATTCACGGGGTTCCACTATGCAATTTATTATTTTATTTTCAGCCTTACACTGATTTAAAAAGTGATACTTAACACGACAAGCTAATTTCATGGCTGCACTAAAGGACTTTTGAGTGAAAGTAATTGCTTTTTTCGCAAATATATTTGGAGTAACTTCATACAAATTGTTCCTGGGAAACTGCAATTAACGCTTTAAAGAATATGTCTTAGAAACTAGAAATTAATTGCTTAAAAGCATGATTCAAAAATTGCATCTCGCCAGATTTTTAATTTGATAAATATGGCTACATAATGCAACTTATGGACACAGATGAACACATTTAAAGACTACCTCACTATTAAGACAACCTTCAAGTTCAGACCACCAATCTCTAGACAATAGTCATATTTTTGTAGCTTTAGAATAATTCTTGCTATTACCACTTCACTAAAATATCAAGTTAAATATTGTACCAAGAATGGTCTTTATTGTTAGGTTTCATTATATTTCATGCGACTGAAGGTTTTTCTCCTAGTTTTGCTGCTTTCAACTTTGTCAAATTAACATTTCTTGTCTTGCTAAGTTATTTTTTATGTTTTAGCAATTTGGATTTTCATCAGCTTTTAGCATTATGGACGAAATTCATTGTGTGTTGTCATGTTTCTAAGCCAAAGTTCCATTTTATGCTTTTAATGAAATAAAGTAAAATGGTTAGAATGTATTAGTATATCTAGTCTTAAAGTACGGTTGACTTAAAAGTTCAAAGAAATGTTTCTATATTGCATTATTATATTCAAAAGGATCTCATAATCCAGGCCACATAATAATTACCAAGATAAATAACATTTGTGAAAATATTATCTTGATTCAAAATTCATTACTGTTGACTATCACATGCTTTCATTTTTCGGAAACTTTAAAAAAATAGGGAAAAAAAAAAGTTGTTAAATAACCATCCAAATTATTTGTTTATCCTTTTGCAAAGACCTTGATGATATTTTAATCTTAGCCTGATCTTATCACCATAACGTGACAAGGACGCCCTTAAATGGGGCTTCTTTTGATAAGGATCTTCAGTAAAACCTGATTTTGGCCGTTGCCATTTATGACTAATGTTTTAAGTTCATAATTTTTTTCCTTGGCCAAACATTTTCATTTTACTGGTAGTGGACGTCATGAACTAATGGATCAGATGTGTGTATGTTAACAGCGAGGTAGTAGGTCCAAAACTGTATAAAGGCATGCACGATTAGGCAAATGCCCTGTAACCATTGCCTCACAATACAAAGATCAGCACTCAAGAATGTGCAACCATAGTGCTACATTGGGCTGCGATCACAACATGAACAGTTAAACCTGGTATTCAAGGTTAAATAATCCCTAGGGAGTTGAAATAGACCTTGGGCAGGCCCATCAAAGGTGCAACTATAATCAATGGTTAGATTGTAAATTTTAATATTTACAATACACATCTGCTCTTTGAAATTACAGCAACATTGGAAATGTAACGTTTTGAAAAATCTACCACTGTCTTTCTAAGTTTTGCTTTGGAAAGAGTGCAGCAAAACTGTGTGTTGATTTGTTAAATCTGAGGTTACGCAACAGTAGAATTCATTCAAGGTCACATGATCGTCACGTGGGATTCAAGATCTCAAGCCAAAAAGGAAGCTCTTGTAATTTTTTAAAACAGAGAATTGCAGTGTCACTTGGGAGGTTCGCTAAAGCAATTAATGATTCAATTTGACTGTGGTTTTGCATGCGCGTATCAGATTTGAGCCTGAGGAAATCAAACTGAAGCATGCCGGAGGAAAGATCACGCATCTCAAATTACAAAGAGATTGCTTAAATCTACTTAATTCACAAAGTCAATTCACAAGTTGCATGATGTTCTGAGGGGGAGGTCTCTGTCATTCAAACAAAATGTTGTCTAGCAGAAGAGATTCGATTTAGTGTTCAAGGTCATGTTCTGTGCAATGTTACAAATACAGTACAACCTAACTTTAAGACTGTCTCAATTTTGTTGTTGTATTACAATCTACAACTTCATATTTTATATTAGAAGACAACTCTAACTTTTTGTTTTTATAATCTGCTGACCCGCTTCTACTTTTGGTAATAATCAAGCACTGCTATCTTACTGACACTAGCCAACCAATTTATCTGTTAGCAATCAGCAATCAGATAATCTGTTAGCGATCACTTGTCTCAGTAGAATTATTCACGACGTCCAGATAATATAGAAGCTAGCCAGTTATTTCCACAGTACCACCATAGATAATTAATAGACCATTAATAGACAATTAATACAACAAGACTGTGAGAAGCAGTCGAAAGCTCCCTCGTGAGTTACAACTCGAAGAATCTTGTGAACAGGAAATCAATACATTTAAATATTAGCTAAACACAACTATAGACCTGCATTTGGTACAACACAAGTCTTTTAGGTCTTACTTTTCTATTAATAAAACACATTTCAAAAAATGGTCTTTAAGTCTGCTCCGTTCGTGTGGATTTAATGCCTTATCATCTCATTTCATCTGCATGTATCAGGCCATCTATTAGGAAATTTATTTTCACAAGATATGTAAAAACTGACATAGAAAGAAGTCCAGTGTTCAGCTGAGTAGGATTACATCTCAAAGCCATTGGGACAAAGTTTCAGTCATAAAAATGTAAGAGGTCAAAGCTCAGGGCCATTGCCAGTTTGAGGCAGAGGAGACCATCACTTCGTCTGGTGTGGGTCATTTCTTTCTTTTGTCATGCCAAGAGAATACAGTCATATGATACTTTAACTCACTTTTTTTATATGTTTGCCTCGTCTGATTTCAGCCCCTGACTATGGCTAATTGCAGAATTCTGTCAAGGTCAGAGGGATTAACATCGCTTTTATTCAGGTTAATTGGCTTTTGCAAAAATCCAGAAGACCTTAACCGGCATGCCCTATTAAAGTAAGCCACTGAAGCTGCGGATCATATCCTATATAAGAATATGGTCTACGTATGACTTGTATGAAGGTCATACCATAAAAAGTAGCAACAATTTGAAACATCAGAAAAATGGTGAGGCAGGCAACATACCAGAAACAATGCCCAAAAAAAAGAAAAAAAAAGGTCATATTGAGACAAACAAAGTATATGAGTCTGTGAATAAACAGGAATGCTGTTACGACTATTTATTCCAATACTTTACTACATTATTGGTATATCATTTGTAAAAAAAATGTTTAAAGACTAAATCTTCACAGCTACAGAGAAACAAACACCTCAGAATTACAACCACATCAATACAGCGACTTCTGCAATGTATGGCATCAAATTAAAATGAATTATGTTGGCTGAAAGATTAATGTAATTTTGGTATCAGGACTACCTCAATATTAATGCCATTTAGTTTGATCATAATTCTTAGGTTCCATTACACAGAAAATTGTTTTTATTTGACATCTATTTATTTTGAAAGATTCATGGGTCACAAAAATCACAGAGAGCTTAATGCCTATTACTGACAGTTTCATTAAAACCAGCCAGTTAAATTTAATCTAGACAAAGCTAGACAACTTCTGCTATATGATGCTACCTGTCACTAAATGGAACTTTCTGCTGTAGCTGACTACTCAAAGCTGGATCTAAAAGTGCATGCAGGACCATTTGATACATAAGTTGATATTTATACTTATTTGTCTATTGTTCTTATGTATTGATGATATGCAAGATGCATTTCTTAAATTTACTAAGGTTAATATTTTTTCTGTGGTGGCAGGCGTAAACCAACTATAAGTGGACAGAAGTGGCAGGCTTTAGCCAGCTATAGCTATAGCCAGGAATAGGTCGCTCAGCTGTCTAGAGTTAAACATATGAATCTAACTGTACTTTGATGTAACAAACCTAATAAGAGTACAAATTGCAGCACTTAGATCAAAGGAAGCAACTGGTTTTTCACATCAATTGGTCAGTGCATGACAGAGCATATTTAAAGCAATGGCCCATTTAACGTGGATGTGCTTATGCATTGCATTGCAATAGGAACCCTTAAAGTGTCACTGACATTAGTCAATCATTTTTTGCACCTCACTACTCAGATAATTATTGCTAGAATTCCAGTAATGATCAGAAATTGAAAATTAAATGGCTTAAATACAGCAGTATGAATAGGAAGGGATTAGAAATGTGCATATAATTATCAACTATTCAAAATTGTACTTGATTTTGTGTGCAAAACTTAATCAAAATAGCCAAGGTTATATTTATATCTAGACAAATTTGTAGCTTTGATTCTTCAAAGATGTCAATTATCTTGCTAATAAACACCAACTTTATGTAGAAAATTCAATAAACGAACTACTTAGATCAGTGGAAATACTTTCCAATTTTAGGACTTTGTCTTTCTAGGTTTTTATACAGCCGCAAAATAAGTTCTCCCACTTGTTCATATTTGATAAAAAATGTTATAGCTATTCTTCAACTGATATGGGTTTAATTGAGCTTATCAGCACACCAGAAAAATATTCCATACATGAAAAGAACTCGAATTAGAAACAATATTTTCACATCAAATCCTTGCTCGTTTAATGGATATTTCTGTGCAAAATATACACAAAATGGCAAAATAATAATTTTTGTTTGCGTGACTTGCACTACAACATAAAATAGGGTTCATGACATTTGAACTGGTTGACCTGCAATGTCAGCACAATGTTGGCTCACCCCTAAAACTCCATAATGCAATAATTCTTCAGCAAAACAATGTGAAGCATGGAAATCAACAATTACATTGGCAATAAAAGACAATAAAGATGATAAAATCAATGTTTTATGAGAACATTCTGCAGAAAGGTATAAACAAATTCATGTTTGTCTGAGGAATATTTTTTCTGGTTGTAAGGTTGATTTGAAATCGTATTCTGAAGTAAGATCCTCATATTTCTAACAGAAGAAAATATTAAGATATAGAGACTAACTTATTTAGCTTATCACTTGAAATATAATCAGCAGAACTCTACCTAATTAAGATAGTAATTTGTGGATGTTGTGGACTAGTGGTTAAGGCATTTTCTTGCAATCATTATGCAACAGGCTCAAACTCTTACTATGGCATGAAAGAGTTGGGCAGATCCTCCTGCAACCACTGTTTCACCCATGGGTGGCCTAATGTTTAAGGCAACCACCAATTCCACATTGGCCAGCGAGTTTGATCCCCGGCCCAGGCACTCTTCATGAGCTCCATCCCAGAGGTGCCTTGTACTTGGTGCCTATGCTGAGGCAAGTAAAAGATCCCACTCATGGGGTAAATGTGTAAATGGGTGGACTCCTCTCTCTCTCTCCTCATCAATAGATCCTTGATAGTGGCAAGAAATTGCCTTAGAGGGCTGCACTTTGCATATCTATCTATCTATCTATCTATCTTGGCAATAGGCAACTGCAAGATGGCACTGGTGTGAGTTCAAAACCCTTTATGGTTGACCCTGTGTTCAAAGCTAATTACTCCTTACTGTTTGAGTGATGAGAAAGACTAACATTTACGTGTTTGCAAAATATAGTGGAGTCACTTTTGCATGTACATTTGCCACATTGATAGATTATTTGTAATATTTTGTATGACCACCTACCAGAGGCAAGTGTAATGATTAGATGCTATTTAGATAAGCCTTGAGGCTTTTATTCCCCAATTGCAGCCACATCACGTGAAATATCGGGTGATACAAGCCAGTTGAACTGGATTTTATACCACACAGAATGACGTTCATGCATGCCCAAATAAGGAAACTTAAGATGTTGCTATTTCCAAATAAGGATGAAACGGCCCATGCAAAAAACTACCCATGCGACTGCACGTTTCCTGACACATTAAAAAGTATGCTATATCCTAAAAGGATGAAACGGCCCATGCAAAAAAACCACCCATGCGACTGCACGTTTCCTGACACATTAAAAAGTATGCTATATCCTAAAAGTGTATGGCTTTATCTACATAGTAAAATTTACATTATGAATAATTGACAAGAATTGAGTCTAAGTTATGCATGCGAATCGAAGATAATCATGATGCTGCTGGGATTGCATTAAATGACGCTCCCATTCGAACATGGACTAGCTTTGTGATACATTTTAATCACTGACCTCATCATTTGATTTCAAAACTTTAAGTTTTAACACGTTTTACTGCAACAATCAATTAGACAATAAGTTAATTTACGGATAGAATGCTAGACGTTTCGGCCTTCGACCAGTTCGTTTAAATGAGTCGATTCGGCCTACGAAACAAGTCGGTTCGGCTCCCTATACTTTAGCATTGAAGCCGAACAGACCCGGTTCGGTCTAGGAAATAAGTCTATTCGGCCGCGGGTTCGGCCGGCCGCCAAAAAATACTTAATCTGCCCTTATCATCCCCCCCCCCTGGCCGCTAAGAAATAGATTATCTTGACAACTAATCATGATAGAATGATGATATTTACACCTATTTGTAGGTGGTAACGAGCCCTTTAAAAACAAAATACCAGCCTTGACATTTGAACAACAGAGGGGTTTCTGCAATTTTATTTATAATGACATTTATCCATGGTCTTTATTATTTCAAGTAATATCACAAAGCATTTCCAATTGCATTCAATTCTTTCTCTATTCCTTTATCAATGGAAACCGATTCCTTTCATTCTAGATTGCACTTATAAAATCAGAAGGCCGAAACGACACAATTAAACGGCCGAACCGTCTCGTTTTTGAAGTCGATTCGGCTCCCATACAAAAATATAGGAGGCCGAATCGACTTCGCTAAAAGGCCGAATCGACTTCACTAAAAAGCCGAACCGACTTCGCTAAAAAGCCGAACCGACTTGTTTTTGGCGAGGCCGAACAGGCTCAAGGCCGAAACGACCTGCTACCGACGGATAGATATGCGTCACATTTTAGGAAAATTGGAGGGGGGGGGGGGGGAGGGATGATCAATGCCATCATTCCCCTCCCCTGAAATTCACTAATGAAAATAAACTTTTTTCACTTTTTGATTTGGGACATATGTACTTTGTTGTAAGGTAATCAATGATCCTTTATTACTTATTAATAATCCCTTGACAAATGTCCACGTTGACTGCAAACATAATATTAGTTGGCCTGCATCCCCATTCCCCTCATGAGAAATGGATGCCCCTGTATATAGGTCCACCAATTTCTATATATATAAAGCTGCAGGTTGACAGTTATGCCCTGTAAATAGCATTCTATTTTGTCAACAAGATGGCTTAGAGATAATCAGGTGCCTAGCAAACAAACCCTACTAGGAGTATGTCACATGAAACCAAAGGAGTCTATGCTAATATTTTTCCTGTCTTTTTCTTTGCATCTATTCTTGGGTTAGACAAATATTTTGTCATGAATAATGACATCTTGTATTCATATTACAACTGTGTAATCACAAATGGAATTTGCAGCACTGTCATACCACTAGGGCATCTGTATGTGATTTTGGGCCGACTTTGAACAAATGTGAATTTGTGTAAGAAAAGTTTGATTATATAGGATTATTTAATTAATATTGTTAAATCAATTTCTTATTAATTGGAAAATTTAATATATAGCTAAATTTTTCTTTTTTGAAACACTTTGACAATAATTTGAGGAGAAGTGTAGCTATCTTAAATTATTTCAAAGTTGTTGGAATATATAACAGTTAGTAGATCAAAACATTTTCACTAATAATACTTCTACATTGTAATTGCAATTTGGTATTATCTAATATTGGGTTGCCTTAACAGTGAGCCCGCTCTGTACACTTAAGCACATTTAAAGTACAATCCAATATATCAAAACACAAAAAACTAAATATAAAACATTTACTGCATTGAGCAAATATTTACTTTTTTTATTGAATTGATAATCTTTACATTTTCTTCAACCTACTGGTTTGTAGACTCAACATCTGTGTGAGATTATTTTAAACCAACAACTAGCTTCGTATAGATTTGCAATAAAATGAAATATTATAATGCATTGTGTGTAATAAAGACATTTATGATTGTTTTGCATTAAAACATAAAAGACATTGCTTTTGTAACATAGACGTTTTATTAGAGTTTATGGTCCTCTCTTAAATGCATTTTCTACATGTCTATAATTTATATTTTTGTATTTGCAAACGAGGTAGTAATATCATGGCTTAGATTGGCCTTATGGGTGAGGTGGTCTTAATAGTCAGATAAAAGCAAATGGGCATAATACACTTGGATCTGAATAAAGTGGAACAACGCTTTAAGATCACTTCACTTTTAAGACCACCTCACTTTTAAGACCACCCCACCATTAGGACTACTAGGTTGAATCTAATCATGTTCTTGTCATTGTATTATCAAGACCACCTTCCATTAATGATCAGTACGGTGTGATCATAATGGCGAGGTTCTGCTGTAACAATGGTCTTAATCATGAGGTGGTATTTATAGTAATGTGGTCTGTAGGCGGGGTCGCATTGTGTTGATATTTGCTGTGGTACAATCTGGCAGAAAGAGCAAATCTGTGTAAAGGACATAGACTACTCTTTTACCTGCTGTTACCCTCAGAGGTCGGCAGTAAATGTACAACAAAAGAAGGTCTAAGGGCTGCCATAAGTATTTGGTAGTAAACAACATCATTTAAAGCTAATTTGAGCTGAACCGTGAAAAACAACTTCTTTATGTTTGGCCAATCATCACATATTTACTTCTGTGTCTATAAAATGGTCACGTAAGTAGTCTACGAGATCATAATAAACATGTGTATGAATATATTGCATAATGAGAAACGTATATCAAGTTTGATTACTAGATTAATTAGATACTGGAATAGCCTGAATTAAAATACTGATACCTCCCAAAATGTAATTTTCAAAATAATTTTACATTGTGCCAAATCGTTGATAAAGGAAAGTATTTGTTTTTATGGAAAGGGTATTTTCCTACCAATAAATGTAAGATATTTATTATTATTGTATTCAATGATTCCCCCGTCGTGTTGTCGATTATTCTAAATGTTTCCACAAATTTCTCTATCTTTTTCTGGCTCTGTCTCTCTGTGCCTGTACTTATCTTTCTATATATTCTTGTCTCCCCTTGGCTAGATTTAGTAGGCAATTGCCTGCCCTTGTAAGTCTCATGTAATTCAGAGTAGTTGATTCCATAAAAGTCACACTTTCTTACGTGCCTGCCTTATCAAACTCTCCAATATTGTCATTTCGTACATGATTGCAATTCTCTTCGGATCCATTGTTCTCATGAAAACAGCGATGTTCTGAAGTTAGCAATTTCATGCTGGAATATCGTGTCTAGAAAGCATTTTAGCAGTGCATTATGCTTGTATTTTAGTAACAATTGTGAATGTATTTTGATTACATTTTGCTTGGTGGTGTTGCTGCAGAGAAATATTGCGCTCTATGTCATTTGCACTTAAATTGCTCCATAAAACTGGCAAAACAATTTTTAATACAAGGGTACCCTGCACAAAGCTGTCATTAAAGGTGCAATTACCTCATATTGTGTCATAAATGCCACATAAAATAAACTTTATTTGTTCTACAAGGTTTTCCTGTTGCCATAAAAGTGTCGTTTTTGGGATTATGTCATTTTTCTTGCCAGGCAGCAAATAAAATGCAGTTTGTTGTTTCGATGGCCAGAGTGTAGATTTATGTGATGAAATAATGCTAGATTAAGAAAAGAATAATGTAATTTACTACTCGTTATGAAAATCCATGGTATGAGGCTGCATTGGCTCAATATTGAATGGATTAACCTCGCACAGTCTCAATAATCTGTGCCTGATTTTTTCATCTTTTGATGAGATATAGTTTGCTTGGATAATAAGTTAAGATCTTAGCCAAAGCGAGATTTATGTGAACAAATTGCAATGTTGAATACATTTTTGTATAGGAACCTAATTATTTCACATATTACTTATATTAAAAATGCATTTCAATAAGTGGTTGACATGTCTATGACATCCCTAGTATCAATAAATGCGTAATGGGATTCAGTGCATAATTATCACAGCATTATTATATCACCTGATCCAAGTAGTTACAACACTCACAGAAAGAACAGGCTATCTTCAGAAACGCTGTCAGCTTAAAGTCTTACCTTGAAATCAGAGAGAATGGATCACACAGGTAAATCCACCACTTCTGGTCATTATACTCAAATCACCTGAAAAAAACAAAAGAAAAAGAAAAACTATAGCTTTAGAATTCACACTGATTTCAGTTACAAGATCACAACTTTCTTAATATAATTCTGAGACCACCATTTGATTTATGGATGGTCTAAGTGTAGTTGTGCAATGCTACATAAATATACCTTGAAATCAAAGAGACTGAATCAAACAGGCAAATCACCCACTTCTGGTCTTTATACTCAAATATACTGAAAAAAAAAATTAAAAATCTATAGATTAAGAATTCACAATGATTTCAGTTACAAGACTGCAACTGTGTTAATCTGAGTCTGAGTCTGTAATTTGAATTATGGATGGTCTAAGTGTAGCTGTGCAATGTTACACAAGTATTCCCTCTGGTTTCACCAACTACAATTATAGCACTTTTGCTCTAGCATATATAACTGCTATCAACCATTTAAATAGCCAAAACAACATGTTGAAATTTACTCCATGCACAGAGTAGTTACTTTCTCAGTGCATATAAAGTCACATTCACTGAGCGACCAAATAATAACAATGATTTAACCAGAAAACAGGTTTTTTTTCCCCTAGTTATCATCAGTATTACCAAAATCTTATCAAAGATAATTAATAACCAAATATGCCTCTTCAAAATTAATACCTTAAATTGTAATTCAGAAATGTCTGGAAAGTAAGCACAGAATCAACAAAATGTGGATCACATTGATATGAGAAATTGCTTTTTGTGTCTGTCTGTCTGTCAAGCTGTCTGTCTGTCTGTCTGTCTTCATATATCCATAATTTTTTTTATTTGGAATATAGGTTTATGTTGTCTTAAATGTTTTACTTGATGAATATATCTTTCAATAGTGGATTTTCACGGAAGTTTCTCTGTATTTCCACCAGGTGGCTAAAACATAATACTGCAATTATATTGGCTGAAAATGTTCCCGCCCTTGACCTTGATTGGCTGAAGCAAAGTGCATCCTAGCAGCAGTATTTTCAGTGCATTTTAATGTATATTTGACACTTCATCATTTAGTTGATTTTTGTTATTTTTCTGAGGAAGTTATATTTATAGAATCAGTTAGTTATTACCTACTGTGTCTGAAAAGCAAAATTAGTAATAACAGGAGAGGAAAGACTTATGTCCTGCTGAATTCAGTGTTGTTTAGTGAAAAGACTCTATTCAATTTTTCAAGTGTAGAACTATCAAAGCAATAAATTTAGCATACCTGTAAAATTTAATGATCATAACTTTCTGATGTGTGGTGATGTTTAATCATTTTGGCAGTAATAACAATGATTTCATTGTCTGTGTTTTTGTCACCTTGAACTTAGTTAGCCAGGGTTTTCTCAGCGACCACAACACATCCTGCATCCATGAATAAATTTCTAATTATTCTGAGATTTATGAATATGAAACCTTTTTTTGCATTTGAGCACATTATGCCATTTTTCCAACTATTAGTTCAAGTTCACTCGGACCTATTCCTTCATAGTATGAATCATACTATCGCAAAATTCTGACTTAGGCTAAACTAATTATGATAAAGGATGCCTGGTCTACAGAAGTGTTTTGTATTCCAGGAGACTTCTATTTTTCTTATTCATAACTGTCATAATCACAAACACCAGAAATCTCTCTTCTATGGCACCATATTGCACTTGCTAATTTGTCATTCACTAATTGTTGTTTTCCCAGTGCATGAATACTCATCTAAAACTTGTACAATATATATCACCAGGCAGATATGATGATGACAAATTGAGACTTATTTTTAATGAATGATCATTCATGGCCATACTTCTTCATTAAGTGAATAGATAGTGACTTGTACAATTACATAATATATCATACATTCATAAGTTGCTCATATGAGTTGCTACGCCTCATACAAACAACACTAAAACAACAAAATGCAAAGCAACATAGGAACAAAACAAGGGTTTGGAGTAGCTTAAATGGACAAAACATGCTCTAACACTCTACATAGCCTCTGTGCAAACAGTTTCAAAGTAAGCGCTATCCTAGTTGTTCAGTTGCAACTCTTTAGTTCTGAGGCAACTAATCTTTGAAGCCCAAAACAAAATTGTCCCCTTATTGCACGCATTGTTTTTTCTCTAATTGTTTGCAAGCTTGTTGCCACAAACGGTTACTGTGTAGGGTTTAATTGAGTTGCAGTGATTAGTCAATTGCCCTGGCATTTCTTTGAGCTTCAGTAGTTATTTTGCCGGGTGGTTCAAAAATCAACATTTTGTAGCTGGTTTGAATACAACTCATTTAAAATAAGCAAGGAGCAGAGCCCTATCACTGTCTATAGACTGCTTCAAGTTATGCCGTGAAGGAGTGTCAAAAAAAGTTACAGAGGATCTGCTCAGTCTATCCCTGTATCTTATCAGGCTCTTTCTGCATAAGCTCATGGCATCCCATAGCCAAAACAATATGGCATCGCATTGACTACACACTGTCTCCGAGAATGTACATAAAATATTGTAGATGTATACTGTAGTGTAATGCTGGCTAACGATAAATGAGCAAGCTTTCATAGGAGCCAACATGAAAGGAAACATGACAACAATTTATTCCTCTCTCCTCCAAGTATAGTAATCATACCATAGGCAGGCCTTAATACAGTGCAGTGATACCTCACAATTAAGACAAATAAACTGGAAATATTGGCAGTTATACATCGTAATTATGACTCCGGCAAGGTTGACTGTATTGTGAGGTAAAATTCTGCCATAAGAATGCATACCAATTAACGTAATATAATCATGAGGTGGTTTCATTTAGAAAGTACTGTTGATGTAGGTAGGAGGTAATATGAAGATAACAGAAAAGCTATCAGGTATCTCATTTGTGTTCTCTGATAAATGCAATACAAACTTTTGGCAATTTAGGTAATAAAGTAAATTACTTGCTTTTTTACTGTTTTTCTTACTTTGTACAGCAAATATGCCGTTTTTTGTATGCCCATTATAATCATAAAATGTGGAAAAAAAGGGTTTCTGTTGCATTATGAATATCAACTTATGTAAATATTTCCAATGCATCATGTCATCATTAAATGATATCTATAAATTTGCAGCAGCTGAATACAAACTGACTAGCAGAAACTAGATTACGGCCAAATAAAATATTGCTACTGGCTTGAAAAAAGTGGTTATTGATTAAGGTGCTAGCATAACATTGATGTACAGGACAAATAATTTGCAATATTTTCATGGTGATTGCTTAGCCCACTGAACATGTATATTTCAGTGTGGCCTCCACTCATCAGGGAGTTGGTTAACACTACGCTTGCACCCAAGCACCTTACCATAAATAAGAGATAATTTGCTCTATGAGGTCATTAAATTGCTCACTCTCAACAACACAAACACTGTCAAACAGGTCACTGATAATCACTCATATCCACAGAACTAATGTATGGAACATGTCACATTTCAAGGTAAACAATGTATATATTCCCACTGACTTTCAACACAGTGACACTACAAAGGGTGTCAATTTCCCCTCAAAGATTATTCCTTACCGAGTCCAGTGTATTATGGAGATTTGCAGTCTTTGCTCGGCATACAAATACAATGCTTAAACACCTGTCAGCCTGGGTCAGTTATGTCATGTGTGTGTGTTTGTGTGTGATTAGGGCTTTGCATCCTGTTTTTCTGCACCAGTTGGGCTAATTAGGACAGGCAGAGACCATGGCAATGAGACAAAGGAGGAAACGGCCATCAAACTTAGGCTCGACCGGGAATCGAACCCGGGACCTAGCGGTTGGAAGCCCAGAGCGCTTCCTCTGAGCTAGGCCTCCGCCCCGGTCAGTTATGTGATAGATAGACTACTATTATCAGTGAAATGGTATTATGTGGTGTGAAATTCTAGTGGAGTAGAACATATAAATTAACATTGCTATTATAAGAACATCATTATGTTATAATGTTTCATGAAGATTTGCAATCTTTGTTTGGCATCAATATACGGTTCTGAAACAATAATGTGTACCTATGCCTAATTACAATGCAATGAACTCAGGATAAAGTGGTTCAACCACAGTAGTAAACACTTCTTTATTGAAGTTACTACAGCATAAAATACATGTATTTAAACAACATAACTGGCTTAAGCTGTGCAAAGCTAGTAAACTCAAACTATAGCCATACACATTTAACTGTGAATTCCTCTATTCCTTTCTCCAGATATTCCTAGATGGCTTTTCTCGATAATCACTCGTAAAAAACTGCCTCTTACTAAAAAAACTGGATTATAAGGATGGATTTTGGATATGCGGAAAAATGTAGCATCAGCCAGTTCAGGATATTTATCTGAAACTTTTATTTGATGAACCTCTACCAAAAGGCTGACTACAAACTGACTAGCAGAAACTAGATTACAGGCTGTATTTCCCCACAGAAGAGGCCTTATCTCTCTGTGTATTGAGTGTAACATACCTCGCTCATTGGCAAACATATCTGCTATCATCAGCTGTGTTCTGAGCTTCATAAAAAACACCCAGCTTTTATCATTATGTAAAGGAGAGTAATCATTATTCCAGGGGCATGATGCCACATTATCCTCCCAATTCATCATTGCTCCGTGGGTTTTGTTGATATTTCCTGGCTTAGTAAAGTGTAGACTGTAGAGGTAGATCAAATTAGTCTGGTGTTCTAAATATCAATGTGGTCTTAACTTGCTTCAATTCTTAAAACATCATAAACTTTAACTGCCATTGTTGTTCAATGTCCTTGGACATTTAGATGTAATGTTGAGGATTTTCAGACAACAAACAACGTTGCATTTTCAAACTTACATTTTTAACTTTACTGAGGAAATGATGTTTCATTGGCACAGCCTTTTTGTTTTACTTTTAACCCTCAGCGAAAGAAGTTTTAGGTGGGTTTATTTTTTCTTATATTTTTTGTTGTTATTTGTATGCGTGTTAACTGACATCTCGAATGGCTCTTAAAGATGCACTGTCTGTCAAATATGCACATTAAAATAATGATATAAATCAATACTGCCTTCTTGTCTCATGATATTTTTCACCATTACATACCCACTTTAGCACAACAATTTAGTTTTAATTTACAATAAATAATATGAATATTAGTTTTTCATGCCATCAAAACCTCAATATGTAAACAAACCCAGTGATGATGTCACAATACTGAACAATGGTGATGATGTCCTTTGCATTGTGTTTTCAATGTTTTGGTCTGGATTTTCTCTCAATGAATAATTAATTTTTTAGTTATTAATGTCTTATAAATCATTAATTTACACAAATTTAGTGTGCCTTGATTGATAAAGGTAATTTTCAACTGTTTGAAAGTGTCTTAGACAATTGCAAATTTGACCGACTGTGCAACTTTAAGCAATTACAATAGCATTTCAGTCGCAGATAGACGCTCTCCAAATAAACAATTAAGCCATTACAATAGCATTTCAGTCGCAGATAGACGCTCTCCAAAGAAACAACTGGGCCATTACAATAGCATTTCAGTCGCAGATAGACGCTCTCCAAAGAAACAACTGAGCCATTACAATAGCATTTCAGTCGCAGATAGACGCTCTCCAAAGAAACAATTGCATAGATTTTGAAGATGGTCTGAATTTCTAAATTACATCAGGGTGGGGATTTTTTTATGGCCTTGGTACACTATCTCTGAGTGAACTTCTATTATGGTGGTGCACACAACCCCCACCAAAATGATATCTTACCAAGATTGCATACATTTCTACCTCAACTTTTTCTTCAGTAAACATGCAGGTCTAAATTTAGTTCATCCAATTCCGAGTTCAAAGCATTACTATAATATTCTTATGTTTGTTCAGAGATTGGATCAATAAATTTTTGGTGTTTTCAATCATCTAGTAGATTCGCAAAGAACTCGTAATACATTATTGATTTCTGCTTCCCACGTGTACACACTGCACATCTGTAAAATGCGATATTGTTACTGCAGCAATGGATAGGATACTGGCCAGTCAAGTGTTTGGTGTGTCTGTATTTTGCCATACAATTAGTTTAATTAAAAACGGCCTATCAAATTTAACCCAGACAAAGCTAGACAACTTCTGCAATACGATGCTACCTGCCACTAAACGAAACTGTCTTGCTATAGCTGGCTACTTAAAGCCAGAACTAAAAGTACATGTAGCACCATTTGGTGCATAAGTTGATAATTACACACGTTTGTAATTTTTTGTTAAAAAGATGCACGTCCATTGCACATACAAATTTATGATACATGAGATAATCTCTAACATTTACCAAGGATAATATTTTTTCAGTGGTAGTAGGTATAAGCCGACTATAGGCTTGGAGTGGACAGAAGCAGCTGGCTATAGCTGGTTATAGATACAGCCAGGAATAGGTTACTACATCGGTCTTGAGTCGCCCATATGTTGCGAAACTAACTGTATGTCATTCAATGTCTTATCTTATAGCATTAACTCGACATCAGGAATTCTAATTTGCAATCAGCACTCCCAAATTAGCCAGAATCACCAATTTTTATACACAAAAGGCAATATTGTAATAAGGTTTTATTTATGCTAGCAAAATCATATACAAATGCCACAATGTAACATAAAAACTTTTTCTTCCTCATGCATCTTGCATTCATTCATTGTATTGCTTTGTATCTTTTCTGTGTCTATCAGTCTTTTTTCATTCGCTTTTTCTGCTTTTTTTTAATTCTTTCCACATTTCATCCTTCTCTGAAGACTCGCAAATTCTTACACAGAACAAAAGCGGTATTGTTCGAACACAAGATTTGTTTGCAGGTTGCCTAGGGCCAACATGATTCATGCAATATGGAAACTACAACAATGGCTTTAGCAGTCTTTATGACTTTCGTTCTTTCTTGTCTTTTCTTCCGTAGTTGTTTACTGGAGCAGTAAGTTCTTACATTTTGTGTTCACAAGAAACTGGGAGGCTCATTATTGTAGCGAAAGGTGAAGGTCAGACAAGCCACTTGGAATAAACAGGTTTTTTATTGGTATTTTTTTTTCATTAGCAATATTGTCATTACAGTCATTCTTACTTCAAAATTGACCGGTCTCAATAGATAAATATATAGATAGATGTGGAAAGTGCAGCCCTCTTAGACAAGTTCTTGCCACTATCGAGGGTTGATTGATGAGGTGAGAGAGAGAGAGAGAGGTGTCCACCTATGTTACACATTTACCCCATAGGTGGGGTCTTTTACTCGCCTCAGCATAGACACCGAGTACAAGGGACCTCCAATTTAACGTCTCATCCAAACGACATCCAGCTGAGATTTTGCTTATATGGGGTGCCCCAGCCTAGGATTGAACCCAGGTCCTTCATAGGAGCAGACGAGCGTCTTACCACAAGACAACATGGTGATTCGGTTTAATAATGATGTAAACTACAATGATGAGGACACAATTGATTTCAAAATTCCTGCTCATGATGATCTGAGTCAATCTTTCAATGTTTCAGTATTTCAATGTCTCGATGCCACTGTGTCTGAAGTTTAGTCAGCTTGTATGACCAGCTGCCAGAGGCCGACGTAATGATGAGATGATAAGGCTGTTTTGGAGTCCACACAATGTTATGATAACGAGGTATTCTCAAAAATTAAATTTTTCAAAATACAATTCAAACGAATACAGCATAAAGTGTGCACAAAAATGTACTTGAATAAACCACACCAACAAATATGTAAGACATTTACTTGCATTCAGCCATTCCATTAAGTTATTAATCAATTCAGACCTCTACGATTTAGAATACATGTAGCCATTACCTTAAAAGTTGCCTCTGTTTTCAGTGCAACTTCTGTTACCATAACCAAATTAAAAGTCAATAACTTATGAAGCTGATTTCAGTCAAGATATCTCATGTTAGATCAAGAAATTGATCCAGAAGTTTTGATGTTATCATTTCCAACACACGCTTGCCAACATTCCTAATGGATTATTGATCTGTGTTCTACAGTTAAGAACATCTGTGAGGTGATTTTTTTTCTGCACTAATTGAATGCACTGACACAAATCACTAATACTGAAGAAAGAAGATGTGAAAAGAAATGTATACTGCTTAGTGGCACAGTGGTTAAGCTCCAACTTAGTTCTATAATGGAATGTCATGGATTAAATTGTGAATTTGATCTGGCAAATAGCTAAAGTCAAGCTTTATAACATTAGGTTCTGAGGAGTTAAATTCGCTATCAATAGAAGTATTGTTTTGTTGTCTTCAAAATGTGTATTCATTCATTTTATCTTACTTAATTTCTCATGTCTTGTCATTAGTTATCCTTAGTAATTGCTAGTAATCTCTTCCTAGGTAATATCTAGTAAAAAGCTGTAATTCTTTCTTTTAGATTCTTTATTCTTTCTTTACATTTTTTTTGCGGCTGTTTTCCATCGGCTTTGTTTGGTCTTTTCTTTCAATTCTATTTTTTGTTTTCTTTCAAGCTCATCCCACAGCCCATCCTTCTCTTGAGAATCATCGCAAATTCTCATATCGAACAAAAGCGATATTGTCTGAACACACATTTTTTTGCAGGTTGCCCAGGCAGGGCCAACATGATTCGTGCAATAAGAAAACTACGAGAAAAGGTAGAGTCACTCTTCAGAATTATTGCCCTTTTTTCTATAGATCATAGGATGGTGAATGACTTGCTGTTCTTTGAGAGAAAATAGTTTTACTTGCCATATTGTAGTGACATTTACAGAGACACAAGTTGTGTATTGTACTGAAGAACCGTATCATCATTAATGCTAGCTCTTCTGTAAACTTTTACTCAGTCTTGCTTTAATGATGAGGGGTCCAAACTGTGAGGTATATTGAAATTATCAGAAACTCCTTGATATTATATACAAGGTAATCTTAATAGTGAAATAATTTTGAAAAAAAAGTATATTCTTAAGATTGTTGGTTACTACACACCTTATGAGCCAGAGGCCCAGCTCAGCGAATGGTAGCGCACTAGTCTTCCAACTGTATAAGCCCTGGGTTGTATGCCTGGATGGACTGAAATTGCATCGCTGTTTCATCCTTCACTCTATTGCCATGGCACCTGCCTGTATTAATTAGCCATAACAGTGCAGCATTACATGACTTAAAGCACATTCCACCCACCTAAATGCCAATGTTTTACATATTGATGCACCTACTGACTTCGAATACCTGATTTTTGTCATTGTACATGCATTGGTTTCTATTGTAAAGTCCTTTCTATGAAAAAACAACACCTGACAACAATGTGTTATCAAAGTGCTTCTGTATAATTCGCCATGTACATGTAATATTGACTGTCACAAAGAAATTCACTGCCATCTATTCCATTAGGAAATCAATGAATTCTCACCACTATCATTTACAATACATACATAATACACGCGCTATTTGTCTGTACATATAACACTTTCTCACCAAGAAAGAAGTAGAAAAAAAGACCACACAAAACTGTAATATAACATACAAACAATTGTTGTACGCCCAGCTACGTGCAACATTTCCAGTTTCAATGCTCTACTCACACATCTGCACATATGACTTCAGCTCCAGTGGAATTGACCAAAGGTCAGTTTTGTGATGTCACTAATTGACCATTGATTGAAAATTACGTTATCACAATTGTTTTTGATTATTAAGTCATGTTGGTTAATGATTTAATGGCACTGAGAAGTCATGGATATTAATAGCTGTGTTGCGAATGAACCCATTTGTCACTTGAGATTTTAATTGTGGTGTATAATACAACAAATGAAATGGAAATTGAGTTCACCATGACATTAAATGGTTGTGATATTCAGGTGGCATTAACTGTAGGGTCATTTCATGAATGGACTCCATTATTCATTCCATCTACTACAACTCTCTTAGCTGTGGACAATTTCCAAACTACCATGCTTTAGGATAAATATTCACTAGCCCTTAGAGTAAAATTAAACATTGACTAGTGTAATATCGGGAGGGATTTCGCTCCCTGCAGTACACCTTTTCAGAATTAATTCAAAATAACACCAATCTCGTCAGCCAGTTACATGTAGCCTGCTAGTAGTGGAATTTACTGATCATTATTTCTGATTGCAGTAGAATAAAAATATGCATTTAATTTTTTAAGGGAAAGTGATCAATGACAATGAAATCGCGTGTACTTGTTGCTGATGGCAACAGGATCATGCACAGAATCAGCAAGATCAAACTGCTTGTTTATTGGCTAATCAATGACAATTGGGATTTCCGGGTTGGAATGCCTGTTTGAATGTTAAAGAACAATCTTTTAAAGATAAAGCCATTGATTTGGGAATGAATAAATCTAATTTCATGTAATTAATTACATTCGGAAATTCACTGTATTGCATCTTTTGCTAGGTTAAAAGTCAAGAACTGTTTAATTTCACAGATGTATTTTTTATCAGAATGTTGTGAAATGTCTCTTATAGGACTACAAAACCAGACAGAAATATTGACATTTAGTTCAGTAATACCAACTAAAATGTTTTGTGATATTTCAAGAGCGAAGCCAATAAAGTTGTTTAGTGCATATTTGACTTTTCCTAACCACAGTCAAATGACTGTAATGAAGCTATATGATGAATGTCAGGTATTTGCATTTACAATGTACTGAGCAATTGATAGAAACTTTAGCAAGTCATCAATAAGAAGTGATTCTGGACCCATATCTTAATGCTCAATTATACCACATTACAATGAAGTGCTACAAAATGGGGGAAAAAGGCAATATACATCAGCCCAAAGTGATTGCTGTTTTTCCCAATGTTTCTATTTTTACGATTAACATCCTAGCATTTAGCCACATACACAGAAGACGTAATGGTAAGATGCTACGGAGTCATTTCTCACAGTTTTACCCCATCGATGGTGTCCCTGCTTGCCCCAACATAGGCACTTATTGAAAGGCACTGGAGCTGTTTCACCCACTGTTTTACGAGTTATATTATTCTTAAATTAATTGTTTATCTAAATTCCACATGTATGACTATTTTAATAACGGGAGGGATTTCACTCCCTGCAGTACACCTTTTCGGAATGATGCTGAATTATAATCAGTTTTGATGACCAGCTGCAGGCATACATAATGATTAGATGATCAGGTTTGGTGTCTCACTCACATATTATATTTACCCCATGGGTGAACTTTTTTACTAGTCCCGGCATGGTAATAGCTACACATATACATTTTTTGCAACATATGTTCAAGGTTGAACACTTTGGTTGGTAATTTTATGGGGCAATTTGTAGTCTGCTAACCCTGATTGTAGGTGAAATCATTGCATGTCATTACAGAAACTGACCATGCAGGAAATGAATTGGGATCAAGCTCACAAACACCAGCATATATTTGCAGCCTACTGTGACTTGGGCAAAGAGTTTGTTTGCACTACTAACATTAGGAAGGTACACAGTAAGTGCTAATACCAGATTTACAATTTGTATGAATGGTATGACAACCAACAACAGCCTAATTGCCTAATTAGATAACTTTTCATTAACATTATCACATGCACTGTTACAATATTCCAACATTGTATACCACACTTATTTAATTGGGTGTACACCAACAAGATACAAACCACGCCAAAAAGAATACAAGTTACAATAAAGCGACTGTAAACAACCTGGCTTTGCTTCAGGTTACAGATCCATTTATATCTGACACCAACTTAGTTCATATCCATTGACCGGAATAAGTTAATATGTCCAAGGTCTTTTACGACCCACTTATTTATAAATATCAGTCAAAAAGTATACGGTTTTGTTGACTAACTGTATCCTTATTTTATTTCAAGGTAAATTATGCAGTTAATAGTAACCTAATTTGGTCTACACTTAACAAAAAAACTAGTAAATAGTTTTGAATATACACTATTTAAAGTACCCAGTAATTTATTGTATCCTAGAGGTCAGTGCAACACTGCTCTGGTGACTCCAGCACACTTGGACTCTCTCCAGAACTATTTTACAAAAACAGTATTATACTATGTTCAAATCTACATGTAAAAGGAGCGGGTCTCTTCAACTGTCTCTAAAAAATGAAAGAACTGGGACCAGACATCGATTTGTTAATAGTACTATATTCGCTCTTATTCAGTTTTCTGTACATATTCTGTAGTCTTTACCTATGTAGTATTTGTAGTGAATGTTTTGTAGCTTTCTGTTTTTGTTGTTTTGACACATGTATCAACTCATGATATTGAGATTGTCAATAAAATTTATATATGTATTATAATTCCAAAACTATCACAGATATTCTGCTTATATATAAAATATAATCCCCAATCACATACTATATACCTTCTAGTGTTTCCTATGTTTATCCAAGTTACAATCTACACAGCTTGACATTTTAATTTTATAGAACACTTCTGATTATTTTCTCAAACGGCTTTCACACACAAATTACACATTTCCTGATCTGAAATTTTCAGATTTCTTAAAGCCAATCCCTTTACAATTTCATGGTGTTCCAGGCCTTAAGACAATAAGCTTCACATTTCAGTTCATTGTCTTGAATTAATCATTTGCAAATTGCATTGGCTGCGCATTGAGGCCTTGAAGTGTGGTTTGGTTCTGTCATGAATGTGTTGTTCGGGACAACCTCACATTTGGACGAATGAATTCTTAAGAAAAGTGGCAAAAAAACAGGCAACACAGGAAAATATACTATCAGCTCATTTAGTTATAGCATTGCGAAAGTAGTACCATTTTAGGGGTGAATTTCTTCAGTAAATATATCTTGATGACTCATGTTCATCCTATGATATCTCACCTTGATCTATTGACAGACAGACAGACAGACATACAGAATTGTATTGACAAGAAGAAATAGCTCTGCACAGTACGAGAATCACAAAACAAAAACCCCAAAAAAAAATACATCAATAAATATTGTGTTTGATATAAAATTCTGGAAGTAATTTGTCATTTGGTTCAGGCAGCACAAATATGGCGAAAATAGTTGTACAACAGTTGGTTTCGCAGGGGTTTCTTGAAAATAAAACTTACTAACATTTCATCTCAACTGGAACAGCCCCAACACTCAGTTCAACGAGATCAAAGACTGTTGGCTTTCTCATGTTGATGTTCTCCCTCAACAGACTAGCTTGCCAAAACTCTCAATAGACTATTGATATCAAGAAAAACCTTTTTCTCTTCGCATGAAGTACATAAATGAACATGGGCAATAACATTAGATGGTCAAACCTGTCAGATAGATAGATAGATAGATAGATAGATAGACACATACTATCTATCTATCTATCGAGTTGGTCAGTCAGTCAGTCAGCACGTCAGTCAGTCAGTCAGCACATCAGTCAGTCGTCGTTACCAGAGGTTATAATTGAAAAAAAAGTCCTTGCTGCTGTGCCATATTTGTTAACTTGATACTTCATTACTTTATTGTTTTGTTGAAAATTAAACATAGTTTAGATTTCTGGCATATCACAAAAGATAAATGACAATTCTATCCAATGGAAAATCTTCACTCAAAACACTCTTGGACAATAATGATGATATTTTGCCCCCTGTGGTAAAACTTCTCAAAGTTGATCCCACAGGTTTAATATTCTGTAACACATAAAAATTATGATAGGAATCTGTCAGTCTGTTTATTGCGTTTCATTAAAACTGATTTACAGATGTTTTCAAAAATAATGGCAGCTGTTATTATGAAATACTGATGGGAATTGTTGTGTTGGAATTTCAAAATTCTGCATTTGTGATGGTGACTGTTCGGAATAACCCAGAAAATAAGGACATTATAGAAAACATTTTGTGCTGTATAAGATCAAATAATTAAAAACAAGTTATCGTATATATAAAACTTTTTCTTTATTTTAATATTCATGCTTCCCAATGCATAGGGTCTGGAACTCAGGGTTGGCAGATTTTGCTAGCGTTTTTCAGTGGTCTGTTCTAGGTTACATAAGTCAATATTGCCAATTCTTAGGCCTTTGCGCACAAGTTTTTCGCTTGGTATTGCTAATGATACTAAATAATTCAACAGAGGCAAATGTGGCAATTATTACATGTTACTGGGTAACATTTTATGAAAAGTGTGGGACTTCCTATGCAGTACTATAGTGTTTGTTTCTTTCAAAATGTCTTCATCAAATTTCTTTAAATATAATTCCTACAATGAACTGAAAGGAATTAACAATAATTCATGCTGGAATGTCTTTAGTTCACACAGTACCTATATATCAAATTTCTACAGAAATGTATGTGGCCTGTATGGTGTGGCCCCACTGTACATATATATTGAAAGCACCCCTTATTTACAACAAGCTTAAGGCATCTAAATATTTGATTAAAAAATAAAGCAAAGGTCCATAATTATACATACCACTCTACTTTGATATTAAGACCATTGAGGTTATTCTTAAGGGATGCATGGCCATAGATGTGAGGTTCAACCTATACGGAAGCTCTGTGTACAATAAAGCATTAACTCCTCCCTTTATTGCTCTTAAGGGAGTTTGGGCTTCACACTTAAGGTTTTTCTTAAGGCTTGTCACCCCAGAGGGTATACTGAATCATTTGACACTGATTTACAAATGCTGAAAAGCCCATGGAGGATGCAGACCAAATTCAAAGAAGTAATTTGCATGCTGTACGTATACAAGAAATTTTCTGAAGTCTGTAGTAGCGTGGACCTATCAGCGTGTTTGTATTTTATGGTATTTGGAAGATTTTTGTTGTAAAAACCGGTGGGTAAGTACAGTGAATAGATAAAAGAAACTGACTTTACGTCATGACGATGTAGTTGACGTGCCAAATTCACATTGAGACACACATGCCGCTTAGTGTAAAAGGTAAGGTATCAATATGACAGTGATAGTGAGTTGTATTGCTATTGGTAGACAGGTGTACCTCAAGGAAACAAAACCAAGAAATATGTAATGATAAATTCGAAGAAGTACAAAGGTGAAGTTGATTTTACTCTTCAAACAAGAACACTATCTTCAGAAAAAATAGAGGATGCTTGCCTTGATTAAATTTTATTAGTCTCAAATGAGCTTTGCCTCTCATTCAGATTTAATTGCATTTAGCTATGTCATCAACTGCTGCAACAGTATTATTCCAAATTATTACCTACACCAGAATACTTCAACATGGCATCATCCATTAATGTGTATTGTTCTGTGAATAAATACAATATTAAGTTTTAAGTTCACCCAATTCCATAAAATCACAACCTTAATCTATTCATATGCTTATTTTTGTGTTTTGCCGTTAATGCAATGGTTGGTTCGACTGCCACAGATTAAGTTAACACAGATGGGTCACTGCTTAGTGCCACTGTCTCCAAAATTCCCACTTCCTGTCACTCTCTGCTAGTAAGCCTAGACTCTTTCACAGTCATAGAGCTTTCACTGGCTTCAGCGCAAACATAAAAAAGAAGAAAGAAAACTTAGTTTCTCCTGGCGTGAACTATTGACAAGTGTTATACAGTGAAACCTTGCTACTAAGAAGACCATGGTTGGTGCAAAATTGACCATTTAAATGGTTAGGTGGTCTTAGTGTTGAGGTAAAATAGAATCGGTAATAGTATGTGGTAATGCTTAATAATGTCAAAGTGGTTTTAAAGTGAAATAGCTTTAAGACAGGGCTCCTTAAAATGTGGAGTTATTAAGACCCCCTTGGTGGAAAATATATTTCTTAATTTTGTCTTCTATTACATTAAAATAATAATAATTTGCAGAACACAAGCACCTTGCAAAAAAGATATATATAACACCATGCTGGATATGAATCAATAATAGCCTTTGTAAGCATTCAGAAATGCTATCTATTTCCTGATAGGAGCAAAAATACTTGTAATTGTTTCCTGTAGGGAAGTACATTCATGAAAAATTCAGCTGAATGACAGAGACAAAAAGGCAATTTTTCAATGTTTTTGACAATAAAAAATCAAAACATAAGAATTATCGTGGTGTGTAAGATATGTTGCTTAGAAAAGAAATATTGAAAACAGTCAACAAAAGGTTTGGCTTGTTCAAGCATGAATCTTTCTCAATTCGCCTGGAAGTATACACAAGTGTGCAGCTATAATGACAACCCCTGGGGCAAGCACTCTACAATAATTTCCATGTCTACTTGTAGCGAAGTACCCATTTATACCTGGGTGAAGTGAAGCGTAGGTTTAATGAAGATGCTCAATTCATCTATATCCTGTGACTGGGTTTGAACACGCAGCCTTGTGCATACAAGTCCAAACCCTTTCCGCACCTGTTTTTTTGTGGTTAAATACAACTGTTTGATAAAACCTTGTAACTTCAAGATATGAACTTTGCTGTAGTCCCAGCCTATATTGTATACACTTGGGTATACACTGTGTATGTATCTGTCCCAGACAGTATTTACTTTTATAGCATGATAAGTCAGTGCCCAGCATATCTCACTACTGACATTTTATATCATAATGGCAGATTTGCATGAGAATCAACTGTGTTTTTTCTTTCCTGAGTATTTGTATGGAAACAACGTATTAACTCTAAAAACCTTAAATTTTATTTTTATTGACACTATATGAAATTACCATACTGTAAATCTGAAATCATTTTAATTTTTATTAGTGATGCCTCACTAGTTTTTCCTTTTTGATTTATTCTTTCTTTGCCATGGAACAGACGATTTAGATGTCAATTCACACATACATTTCACATACCTTCACAGTAACTCCACCATTTTTCAATCACAGAAACAGTCTTAATATATAGGTGGGGTAAAATATTTGCATATTTAATCAGTTTTGGGACAAATGAATGGTCTTATATTTGGGGGTCTTATTCACGGGGTTCCACTATGCAATTTTTATTTTATTTTCAGCCATACACTGATTTTAAAAGTGATACTTAACATGACAAGCTAATTTCATGCCTGCTCTAAAGGACTTTCGAGTGAAAGTAATTGCTTTTTTTGCAAATATATTTGGAGTAATTTCATACAAATATTTCTTAGGAAACAGCAATTAACGCTTTATAGAATATGTCTTAGAAACTAGAAATTAATTGCTTGAAAGCATGATTCGAAAAATTGCATCTCGCCAGATTTTTAATTTGATAAATATGGCTACATAATGTAACTTATGGACACAAATGAACACATTTTGAAGACAACCTCACTATTAAGACAACCTTCCAGTTCACCACCAATCTCTAGACTATAGTCATATTTTTGTAGCTTTAGAATAATTCTTGCTATTATCACTCCACTAAAATATCAAGTGAAATATTGTACCAAGAAAGGTCTTTATTGTAAGGTTTCATTGTATTTTATGCGACTGAATGTTTTTCTCCTAGTTTTGCTGCTTTTAACTTAGTCATATATCTCTCTTAATTAAAATGAAATTCTTTAACATTTCTTGTCTTGCTAAGTTAATTTTTGTGTTCTCACAATTTAGATTTTCATAAGCTTTTAGCATAAAGGATGAGGGCGGGGGCCTCACTCAGAAGTAGCGCTCTGGGCTTCCAACCGCTGGGTCCCAGGTTCGATTCCAGGTCTAGCCTAAGTTGGATGGCAGTTTCATCCTTCATCTCATTGCCATGGTCTCTGCCTGTCCTAATTAGCCCAACTGGTGTAGAAATACAGGACGTAAAGCCCTAATCACACACACAAACAGCATAAAGGATATAATTCATTGTGTGTTGTCATGTTTCTAAGCCAGAGTTCCATTTTATGCTTTTAATGAAATAAAGTAAAATGATAAGAATGTATTGATATAGTTTTAAAGTAAGGTTGATTCCAAAATTTCTAAATAAATTTTTCTATATTGTATTATCATATTCAGGAAATCTCATAATTCAGACCAGATTGGGTGCATGGTTTGCTGATCATAATTACCAAGTGGTCTAAATACCAAGATAAATAACATTTGTGAAAATATTATCTTGATTCAAAATTCATTGCAGTTGACTACCACACGACTTGTTTTTCAGAAACTGAAAAAAAAAAAATGAAAAAAAAAAAAAATGAAACTTAGAACGTAGAAGGATCTTATCACCATCACATGACAAGGACGCCCTTAAATAGGGATTCTTTTGGTATGGGTCTGCGGTAAAAGTTTGTCACACAGAAATGATGAAATTGTCCCACACATTAACATTTAAAGTCAGTGCTTGAACCTCCTAAATTTGGTGGTTAACGTATTGTTGAATTTAACTAATGTTTAAATTCAGACTTTTTTTCCTTGACAAAACATTTTCATTTGACTATCAGTGGACATCATGAACTAACGGATCAGATGTGTGTATTTTAACCGAGAGGTAGTAGTTTCAAAACTCCATGAAGACATGCAAGATTAGGCAAATGCCCTTTAACCACTGCCTTAACTCAGCCAGGTGTTATCTGCACTCAGCAATGTGCAACCTTTGTGGTACACTGGGCTGTGCTCTCAACATGAACCGTTGAACCTCAAATGCAAGGTTAAATAGTCCCTAGGGTGTTAAAATAGATAGGCCGATCAAAGGTATAGTTGCAAGCAGTGGTTAGATTGTAACTTTTAATATTTACAATACGCATCTGTACTTGATATGACAACAACATTGGAATGTAATGCTTTGACAAAATCTACCACTGTCTTCTGGGGCGGAGGCCTAGCTCAGATGTAGCGCTCTGGGCTTCCAACCGCTGGGTCCCAGGCTCGATTCCCGGTCGAGCCTAAGTTGGATGGCTGTTTCATCCTTTGTCTCATTGCCATGGTATCTGCCTGTCCTAATTAGCCCAATTGGTGCAGAAATACAGGTTGTAAAGCCCTAATCACCCACCACTGTCTTCTGAAGTTTTGCTTTGGAAAGAATCTAGCAAAACTGTGTGTTGATTTGCTAAATCTGAAGTGATGCAACATCAGAACTAGTACAAGGTCACATGATCATCATGTGGGATTCAAGATCTCAAGAGAGACAGGAAGCTCTTCTAATTTATTAAAACAGAGAATTGCAGAGTCACTTGGGAGGTTCGTTAAAGCAATTAATGATTCAATTTGACTGTAGTTTTGCATGCGTGAATTAGATTTGAGCCTGAGGAAATAAAACGGAAGCATGCCAGAGGAAAGATTACACATCTCAAATTACAAAGAGATTGCTTAAATCTACTTAATTCACAAAGTCAATTCATAAGTTGCATGATGTCCCGAGGCGGAGGTCTCTGTTATTCAAAAAAAATGTTGTCTAGCAGAAGAGATTCAATTAAGTGTTCAAGATCATGTTCTGTGCAATGTTACAAATACAGTAGAACCTAACTTTAAGACTGTCTCAAATTTGTTGTTGTATTACAATCTACAACTTCATATTTTATAGTAGATGACAAATCTAACTTTTTGTTTTTATAATCTGCTGACCCGCTTCTACTTATGGTAATAATCAAGCATTGCTATCTTACTGACACTAGCCAACCAATTTATCTGTTAGCAATCGCCAGCCAATCAGATCATCTATTAGTGATTACTTGTCTCAGTAGAATTATTCACGATGTCCAGATAATATAGAAGCTACCCAGTTATTTCCACAGTACAGCCATAGATAATTAATAGACAATTAATAGACAATTAATACAACAAGACTGTAAGATGCAGTCAACAGCTCCCTCGTGAGTTACAACTCCAAGAATCTTGTGAACAGGAAATCAATACATTTCTATATTAGCTAAATACAACTATAGACCTGCATTTGGTACAACACAAGAGTCTTTTAGGTCTTACTTTTCTTTTCTGCATATTAATAAAACACATTTCAAAAAATGGGCCTATAAGTCTGCTCCGTTTGTGTGGATTTAATGCCTCATCATCTTATTTCATCTGCATTTAGCAATCGGTCAAGCATAAATTGTAAGTATCAGGCCATCTATTAGGGAATTCATTTTTACGAGATATGTAAAAACTGACATAGAAAAAAGTCCAGTGTTCAGCTGAGTAGGATTACATTTCAAAGACATTGGGACAAAGTTTCAGTCATAAAAATGTAGGAAGTCAAAGCTCAGGGCCATTGCCAGTTTAAGGCAGAGGAGGCCGTCACCTCGTCTGGTGTGGGTCATTTTATTTTTGTCATGCCAAGAGAAACAGTTATATGATACTTTAACTCATTTTTTTTTTGTTGGAGTTTGCCTCATCTGATTTTAAGCCTCTGGCTATGGCTTTGAAGCTGTTATATTAAGAGATCAAGGATAATTGCAGAATTCTGTCAAGGTCAGAGGGATTAACATCACTTTTATTCAGGTTAATGGCTTTTGCACAAATCCAGATGACTTTAACCGGCATGCCCTATTAAGTAAGCTGCTGAAGCTGTGGATCAGATCCAATATAAGAATATGGTCTACTGGTTGTATGACTTGTATGAAGGTCATATCATAAAACGTAGCAACAATTTCAAACATCCGAAAAAATGGTGAGGCAGACAACATACCAGAATCAATGCCCAAAAAAAGAAAAAAAAAAAAAAGTCTTATTGATACAAAGTGTATGAGTTTGTGAATAAACAGGAATACTGTTGAATCTATTTACTCCAATACTTTACTACATTATTGGTATATCATTTGTAAAAAAAATGTTTAAAGACTAAATCTTCACAGCTAGAGGGAAACAAACACCTCAGAATTAAAACCACATCAATATAGCGACTTCTGCAATGTATGGCATCAAATGAAAATGAATTATGTTGGCTTAAAAATTAATGTAATTTTGGCATCAGGACTACCGCAATACAAATGCTATTTAGTTTGGGAATAATTCTTAGGTTCCATTACACTAAAAATTGTTTTTGTGTGTCATCTACGTATTTTGAAAGAGTCCTGGTTCACACAAATTACAGAGAGAACTTAATGCCTATTACTGACAGTTTCATTAAAAACAGCCAGTTAAATTTAACCTAGACAAAGCTAGACAACTTCTGCTATATGATGCTACCTGTCACTAAATGGAACTTTCTGCTGTAGCTGACTACTCAAAGCTGGATCTAAAAGTGCATGCAGGAACATTTGATACATATAAGTTGATATATACACTTATTTGTCTATTGTACTTATGTATTTATGATATGTAAGATGCATTTCCTACATTTACTTAGGTTAATATTTTTTCAGTGGTGGCAGGTGTAAACTGACTATAAGTGGACAGAAGTGGCTGGCTTTAGCCAGCTATAGCTATAGCCAGGAATAGGTCGCTCAGCTGTGTAGAGTTAACCATATGAATCAAACTGTACTTTGATGTAACAAACCCAATAAGAATACAAATTGCAGCACTTAGGTCAAATGAAGCAACTGGTTTTTCACATCAATTAGTCAGTGCATGACAGAGCATATGTAAAGCAATGGCCCATTTAATGTGGATGTGCTTATGCATTGCGTTGCAATAGGAACCCTTAAAGTGTCACTGATATTAGTCAATAATTTTTTGCACCTCACTACTCAGATTATTATTGCTAGAATTCCAGTAATGATCAGAAATTGAAAATGAAATGGCTTAAATACAGCAGTATTAACAGGAAGGGATTAGAAATGTGCATATATTTTTTATCTATTCGAAATTGCACTTGATTTTGTGTGCAAAATGTAATCAAAATAGCCAAGGTTATATTTATATCTAGACAAACTTGTAGCTTTGATTCTTCAAAGATGTCAATTATCTTGCTAATAAACGCCAAATTTATGTAGAAAATTCAATAAACGAACTACTTTTGTCTTTCTAGTTTTTTATACAGCCGCAAAATAAGTTCTCCCACATGTTCATATTTGATAAAAAATGCTATAGCTATTCTTCAACTGACATGGTTTTAATTGAGCTTATCAGCGCACCGGCAAAATAGTCCATACATAAAAATAATTCAAATTAGAAACAATACTTTCACATCAAATGTTTGCTCGTTTAAAGGATATTTCTGTGCAAAATATAAACAAAATGGCAACATAATAATTTTTGTCTGTGTGACTTGTGCTACAACATAAAATAGGGTTCATGGCATTTGAACTGGTTGACCTGCAATGTCAGCACAATGTTGGCTCACCACTAAAACTCCATGATACAATAATGCTTCAGCAAAACAATGGCTGTGACGCATGGAAATCAACAATAACATTGGCAATAAAAGACAATAAAGATGATAAAATCAATATTTTATGAGGACATTCAGCAGAAAGGTATAAACAAATTCATATTTGTCTGAGGAATATTTTTTCTGGTTGTACGATTGATTTGAAATCTGATTCTGAAGTAAGATCCTCATATTTCTAACAGAAGAAAATATTAAGATATAGAAACTAGCCTATTTAGCTTATCACTTGAAATATAATCAGCAGAACTCTACCTTATTAAGATACGTAATTTGTGGATGTCGTGGACTAGTGGTTAAGGCATTTGCTTTGCAATCATTACACAGCAAGTTCAAACTCTTAGTATGTGGCATGAAAGAGTTGGGCAGATCCTCCTGCAACCGCTGTTTCACCCAACTGGGTGGCCTAATGGTTAAGGCATCCACCAATTCCACATTGGCCAGCGAGTGCAATCCCCGGCCCGGGCACTCTTCATGAGCTCCATCCCAGAGGTGCCTCGTACTCGGTGCCTATACTGAGGCAAATAAAAGATCCCACTCATGGGGTAAATGGGTAAATAGATCCTCAATAGTGGCAAGAAATTGCCTTAGAGGGCTGCACTTTCCATATCTATCTATCTATATTGGCAATAGGCAACTGCAAGGTGGCACTGGTGTGAGTTCAAAACCCTTTATTGTTGACCCTGTGGCCAAAGCTAATTACTCCTTACTGTTAGAGAGATGAGAAAGACTCAACCCAAGATGTAATAAATATTGTAAAATCCAAAGAAACTGTAACATTTACGTGTTTTCAAAATATAGTGGAGTCACTTCTGCATGTACATTTGCCACATTGGTAGATTATTTGTAATATTTTGTATGGCCACCTACCGGAGGCAAGTGTAATGATAAGATGCTATTTAGATAAGCCTTGAGGCTTTTATTCCCCAATTGCAGCCACATCACGTGAAATATCAGGTGATACGAGCCAGTTGAACTGGATTTTATACCACACAGAATGACGTTCATGCATGCCCAAATAAGGAAACTTAAGATGTTGCTATTTCCAAATAAGGATGAAACGGCCCATGCAAAAAACCTTTCCTGACACATTAAAAAGTATGCTTTATCCTAAAAGTGTATGGCTTTATCTACATAATAAAATTTACATTATGGATAATTGACCAGAATTGAGTCTAAGTTATGCATGGGAATCGAAGATAATCATGACGCTGCTGGGATTGCATTAAATGACGCTCCCATTCGAACATGGACTAGCTTTGTGATACATTTTAATCACTGACCTCATCATTTGATTTCAAAACTTTAAGTTTTAACAAGTTTTACTGCAACAATCAATTAGACAATAAGTTAATTTAATGTCACTTACTGTAACCAAACCACAATTTTGAGGTATATATCGGCAGGGGGGATGGATAGATATGTCCTACATTTTAGGAAAATTTGGGGGAGGGGGAGGGATGATCAATGCCATCATTACCCTCCCCTGAAATTCACAAATGAAAATGAACTTTTTTTACTTTTTGATTTGGGACATAAGTACTTTGTTGTAAGGTAATCAATGATCCTTTATTACTTATTAATAATCCCTTGACAAATGTCCACGTTGACTGTAAACATAATATTATTTGGCCTGCATCCCCATTCAACTCATGAGAAATGGATGCCCCTGTATATAGGTCAACCAATAACTATATATATATAAAGCTGCAGGTTGACAGTTATACTCTGTAAATAGCATTCTATTTTGTCAACAAGATGGCTTAAAGATAATCGGGTGCCTAGCAAACAAACCCCACTAGGAGTACGTCACATGAAACCAAAGGAGTCTATGCTAATATGTTTCCTGTCTTCTTCTGTTCCTCTATTCTTGGATTAGACAAATATTTTGTCATGAATAATGACATTTTGTATTCATATTACAACTGTGTAATCACACATGGAATTTGCAGCACTATCATACCACTAGGGCATCTGTATGTGATCTTGAACAAATGTGAATTTGTGTAAGAAAAGTTTGATTATATAGGAATATTTAATTAAATATTGTTAAATAAATTTCTTATTAATTGGAAAATTTAAAACTTTTGACATAATTTGTGGAGAAGTGTAGCACTCTGAAATTATTTTAAAGTTGTAGGGATATATATCAATTAGTAGTTCAAAAACATTTTCACTAATAATACTTCTACATCGTAATTACAATTTGGTATGATCTTAATATTGAGTAGTCTTAACAGTGAGCCACCTCCGTACATGTAAACACGTTTTAAGTACAATCCAATATATCAAAACACATGACACTAAATATGAAATATTTACTGCATTGAGCAAATACTTACTTTTTTTTTTGAATTTATAATCTTTGCATTTTCTTCAACATACTGGTTTGTAGACTCAACATCTGTGTGAGATCATTTTAAACAAACATTTAGCTTCGTATAAATTTGTAATAAAATGAAATATTATAATGCATTGCGTGTAATAAAGACATTTATGATTGTTTTGCATTAATACATCAAAACATTGCTTTTGTAACATAGACATTTTATTATAGTTCATGGTCCTATAAATTGTGTTTCAGACAAAAGACTCTCTTAAATAAGTATTGTACATGTCTATAAATTATTATTTTTTTTATTGGCAAATGAGGTATTAATATCACAGTTTAGGTTGGCCTTATCGGTGAGGTGGTCTTACTAGTGAGATAAAATTAAATGGGCATTATACACTTGGATCTGAATAAAGTGGAACAACACTTTAAGATCACTTCACTTTTAAGACCACCTCACTTTTAAGACCACCCCACCATTAGGACTACTAGGTCTTGTCATTCTATTATTAGGACCACCTTACCATTAATGATCAGTACAGTGTGATCATAATGGCGAGGTTCCACTGTAACAATGGTCTTAATCATGAGGTGGTCTTTCTAGTAATGTGGTCTGAAGGTGGGGTGGCACTGTGTTGATATTTGCTGTGTTACAATCTGGCAGAAAGAGCAAATCTGCATAAAGAGCATAAACTACCCTTCACCTGCTATTACCCTCCAGGGTCGGCAGTAAATGTATAACAAAAGACGGTGTTCTTTATCTGGGGGCTGTCATAAGTATTCAGTAGTAACAACAGGGTTTGTTTAAAGCTAATTAAAGCTAAAAATTGAAAAACAACTTCTTTACCTCTATGAAATGGTCTCAAAAATTATCACTGTCTTTATAAACAGAATAAGTCCATGAGATCATAGTGTGAAGATATTTCGGAATACATTGCATAATGGAGAAACAAAAATAAAGTATGATTATTAGATTTATTAGATACTGGAAAAGCCTGAATAGTTACCTCATAATATATGATTTTCAAAATAATTTTACATTGTGCCAAATCGTTGATAAAGGGAAATATTTGTTTTTATAGAATGGTATTTTCTTACCAATAATCAGTGATTCCCCCGTTGTGTTGTCGATTATTCTAAATGTTTCCACAAATGTCTCTATATTTTTCTGGCTCTGTCTGTCTGTGCCTGTGATGATCTTTCGATATTTTCTTGTCTCCCCTTGGCTAGATTTAGCAGGTAATTGCCTGCCCTTGTAAGTCTCATGTAATTCAGAGTAGTTGATTCCATAAAAGTCACACTTTCTTACATGCCTGCCTTATCAAACTCTCCAATATTGTCATTTCGTACATGATTGCAATTCCCTTCGGAGCCATTATTCTCATAAAAACGGCGATGTTCTGAAGTTAGCAATTTCATGCTGGAATATTGTGTCTAGAAAGCATTTTAGCAGTGCATTATGCTTGTATTTTAGTAACAATTGTGAATGTATTTTGATTACATTTTGCTTGGTGATGTTGCTGCAGAGAAATACTGCGCTCTAAGTAATTTGCACTTAAATTGCTCCATGAAAATGGCAAAACAATTTTTAAAACAAGGGTACCCTGCATAAAGCTGTCATTAAAGGTGCAATTACCTCATATTGTGTCATAAAATGCCACATAAAATAAACTTTATTTGTTCTACAAGGTTTTCCTGTTGCCATAAAAGTGTCCTTTTTGGGATTATGTCATTTTTCCAGCCAGGCAGCAAATAAAATGCAGTTTGTTGTTTCGATGGCCAGAGTGTAGATTTATGTGATGAAATATTGCTAGATTAAGAGAAGAATAATGTAATGTACTACTTTTTATGAAAAACCATGGTCTTAACCTCGCACAGTCACAATAATCTGTGCCTGATATTTTTATCTTTTGATGAGATATAGTTTGCTCGAGTAATTAGTTAAGATCTATGCTGATATGTCAAAGCTAGAGCATGATGGCCAAAGAGAGATCTATGTGAACAAATTGCAATGGAGAATACGTTTTTGTATAGGAAACTAATTATTTCACAGATTGTTTATATTAAAAAATCATTTCAATAAACTGTGGACATGTCTATGACATCACTAGTATCAATAAATGCGATTCAGCCTCCATTTGGAGTTTTGTATGCATGGAGCCGAAGAGCACAAAATGGGTAGAAATGTTAAATATAAGTCAAACTCCGACTTTCTAATAAAAAAAAATAGATAAGAAGCATAGATTTTCTGATATGATGGTTTTTGACCCCCTGCAGATTCACTGTTAATTGAAATTAATGCGATGCATCTTAGCTCCTGGCCGCAGGGCTACTGTTCCAACTTTAGCATCTGGCCGCAGGACTACTGTTCCCAACCTATAGAAAAACTAGCGACCAATTTGACCAGTGTCTGAATCGGCAAATGCACAGGAGTTACGGGGCTTTTTGCCCCGGTTATTGTAGACAATATATAAAAAAAATTTTAGAATTGAATGTTGTTAATTCTCCTATGTTTCCATATTCCCCCAAGACAAATCACTGAGTGTATTGCCTAGCAACCATAACACCAATTGCTTAGCAATGTATCCGTTATATATTTTGCCTGGTTTACTACAAATTGAAAGTTGTTCAGAAATAGACAACCATAACAGCTTTGTCCTAGAGTTACTGCACATTCAGCTAAGAAATTCCACTGTCCTTCTTGCATTTTAAAATAGCCTTAATAGAAGATACATTGCATTATTTACAGCTGATGTAAAACCATCCTTAAAAAAGCTTGCTTCCTGAGAAAGCCTCTGCCTGACCAGTTGCTATCAAGGATTTAACAAGACTGATCTCTCAGCTATCTATTCACATTGAACAGCTAGTGATATAATAGCCATCACAGACAACTGAAAAACGACATCAATTTCTCAGTTTTAGTGTAGTGCATGCAATTTGAGCTGAACTCCTTGTATCATTTACAAAAAGTGATTGTCATATTTGGCTGAAGTCTGTGTATTGTATGTATTTGGTCCTTAATATTGGAATGGGATGATTATTCACTAATTTTACCATAGGTATAATGATTAGGAAAGTATAGACAGTTTTGAAACATTGCAAAATGGACAAAACTCTAGTGATTAGAACTAGATTTCCTACCAAAGACACTCACCATGAGGAACCACCAATTAAAGATGTCCACTGTAGCTCATGACATGAAGACTGCCCAAGCAGGGATTAAAGATGTTTTTGTAAAACTGGTAAATATGTCTTTGTTTGGCAATGACCTGGTAAAATCAAGATTTGTTTCTTAATCCTCCAAAAAAATGTCATATTAATTGCAAACTATAATTGCTAAACAATTTGATTGCAAGTGGTTGGGGTCTTTCTAGTGAAGCTGACATTCGCCTGTCCAAAATAGTCCAAAATTATTTTCTTTATTAATGATGCAATAGTACTTGGAAGAATAAAGAATGATTACCTCACAATGTGGCAGGCATCTTGTCAATGAGTAAGGTTTCACAAAACTGCCAACACACGTTTGTCTGGAAAAATAAATGAGATCAACTATGACAATCAATCTTTACTGATGACAATAAAAATATATGCAGTCAGTGAAAACATTATAAACAATATTTAAGCCCAAAAAAAATATTGTAAGTACATAGCACACAGAAGATAAATTCTTCAAAGGCCAGTAATTTGTGAGAACATCTAACATGCAATATAATTTACTTTTCAAAGAACTACAACTTTCTCATTCTGAATTCTGGGGTCAAGCAAGGAAGAGTCATATCCCCTTGTGTTATCTCATATATCTTCTTTTTTTTAGTTCGAGTGCAGCATAACCGAAGGCTTTGAATTTTTCAATGTCATAACTGGAAGTTAAATAGAAGGTACAGTGATAAAAGAACGATTTTGTACACCAGATACAGTTAGTATTCTCCTGAAAACACTAACCTACATGACAAATGAACCATAACAATTATGAGACAACAACCAACAACAGCCTAATAAGCTAAGTTTCAATAGACGTAATCAAGTGTATTGTTAAAATACTCCAACATAATGAACGGTAATTATTTTTACAAAAAATAACTTGCTTATTTAATTGGATATTCACATGAGACCTTATGGCACAACCCACATATTTATTAATATCGATCAATTTGGTCTACACTCAACAAAAATCTAAAGTAAATAGTTTTAAATTTACACTAAAGTACAAAGTAATTTTCTTGTATTATAGTTTCAAAATGTCAAAATGTCAATGTTTTTCAGTTTATAAATTTATATACTGCAATCCCCAAAAACATACTAAAGTCTTTATGTTCTTGTTTCTTTTGTAAATTGAATCTAACATTACTGTTGTGATATATCTTTTGGTATTTCCTATGTTAATACGAGTTACAAACTACACAGCTGGACGTTTTAATTTGCTAAACCCTTTCTGATTATTTTCTCACAAATTACGAATGTTCTGATCTGAAATTTTCACTCAATCCCGAAGCAAGTTCATGGTTTTCCAGGCCTTAATACAATAAGTTTGACATTTCAGTTCATTGTCTTAGATAAATAATTTACAAATTGCACTGGCTGCTCTTTGCACATTATAACCTTGTTTCAATTCCATTATGTTTGATTGATAAAATCTGTTGAGAAATGCATTTTAATGTGTCAAGCCCAAGGTCATAGATTATTATAGACACAATTGCTATAAATTTAAAAATGAGAATACAGTGCAGATAGACATAAAGATGTTGATACAATTTATTGACAGACAGACAGACAGAATCATATTGACAAGAAGAAAATCAGCTCTGCACAGTAAAAGAAGCAAAAGAAAACCAAAAAAACTACATTAATAAATATTGTGTTCGATATAAAGTTATGGAAGTCATTTTTCATTCGGTTAAGGCAGCACATATATGGTGAAAAGGGTTTCTTGAAAATAAAACTTGCTAATATTTCATCTTAAAAGATCTCAACGGAACAAACGCAACATTCAGTTCAAGTAGGTCAAAGACTGTTAGTATTCTCACATTGGATCAAGGAATTGATTGCCAAAACTCGTAATGGATTATTGATTTCAAGAAAAACCAATTTCTCCTCGGTAATAATGAATGGAGTACATAAATGAACATGGGCAATTACATAGTATCTATCTGCAGAGGTTGTCATATCTATCCATCTATATATATCTATCTATCTATCTGTCTCTTTATCTATCTGTCCATCTGTCTATCTATCTATCTGTCTGTCTGTCTGTCTAGCTGTCTGACTGTCTGACAGTCAGTCAGTCAGTCAGTCAGCCAGTCAGTCAGCCAGTCAGTCAGTCAGTCAGTTAGTCAGCCAGTCAGTCAGTCAGTCACTAAAATGTAAAAATTATGATAGAAATTTCAAATTGTTAGTCTGATTGTCAGGTTTCATTAAAACTGATTTACAGCTGTTTTAAAAATAATGGCATAGTGATAGCTTTTATTATGAAATACCGATGGGAATCATGTTTTGGAATTTCTGTATTAATTTTGTGAGGGTGGCACATCTGAAAAATTACATTGCCAATTCTTAGGCCTTTGTTCCTACTTACAAATTCATATAGCATTGCATGGGTTTTAACGCTTAGTATTGCTAATGACCCTAAATAATTAAACACAAGCAAGTCACAGTTAGGTTGCTACTGAGGTGAGTTCTTCTAACCTTTACTGTACAACCCTTATGGTTGTCCACAGTTCTTTAAGGTGGATTGTCAAACTGTTTTTGTGCAAAATGAAAGAAAATGCTTCTTACTGTAGAGGTCATGAACCCACATAGACTGAGCTAAATTGACAAATATTGGAGGAATTTACTTCATAAACTTTGTTTACACTTTAGTTCATTATTTATTACAATGTAATGAAGAGCATCGGCGATTTGCGATTTCAGGACATTTTATGAAAATTGTTTCATTTCGTGCTACAAGCGAAATACTTTCACATTTTTTAGCTTAATAAACTTTGAATTTTGAAAATTGAATACATCTGAAACTGATGACGCAATGAAATAAATGCACCAGATTTTTGCCACTGTCATATTGAGTGACAATCCAGCTTTACTGGAAACATTTTTGTTATGTATTTCCCTGAAAACAAGAAATCTTAGCCCAACGTTGGCCTAATGTTGTGCAGATATGACATGTTACTGGGTAAAATTTAATGAAAAGTTGGGAACTTCTAATGCAGTACAGCAGTGTTTGTTTCTCTCAAAATATCTTCATCAAGTTCAAAATTTCTGTAATTACAATTCCTACAATTTACAGACAGGAATTAAGATTTATTCATGCGAAAATCTCTTTAGTTCACACAATGCCTAAACATCAGCTTTTCTACAGAAACATATGTACAGGGGGGCCGCACAATGCAGACCACCGTCACAGATAAATTGAAAGCACCTCTTTTTTACAACCCTTTTAAGGCATCTAAATATTTAAGTAAACAATAAAACAAAGGTCCTGAATTAAACCATCCACCCTACTTAGATATTAAGACCATAGAGGTTTTACTTAAGGGTGCATGGTCATATATGTGAGGGGCAACCTATACAGAAGCTCTGTGTAGAATAAAGCCTTAACTCCTCAATCCATTGCTCTTCAGGGAGTTGGGGCTTCACACTTAAGGATTTTCTGAGGGGCGTGTCACCCCAGAGGGTATACTAAATCAATTGACACTGATTCACAATTGCTGAAAAGCCCATGGATGGTGCAGACCAAATTCAAAGAAGTCATTTGCATGCTGTAAGTGTTCAAGAAATTGTCTGAAGTCTGTAGTAGTGTGGACCTATTGGCGTGTTTGTACTTTATGGTATTTGAACAATTTTTGTTGTAAAAACAAGTGAGTAGATACAGTGAATAGATAAAAAAAACTGACTTTACGTCATGACGATGTAGTTGATGTGCCAAATTCAAATTGAGACACAAATGCCGCTTGGTGTTAAAAGTAAAGTATCAATATGACAATGATAGTGAGTTTTATTCCTATTGATAGACAGATGTACCTCAAGGAAAAAAAAACAAGAAATATTTTATGATAAAATCAAACAAGTACAAAGGTGAAGTTGATTTTACTCTTTAAACAAGAACACAACCTTCTGAAAAAAGTGAGAAAGTTTGCCTTGAGTTAATATTATTAGGAGCCTCTTATTCGGTATTATTCAGCTAAGTCAACAACTGCTGCAATAGAATTATTCCAAATTATTACCTACACCAGAATATTTCAACGTGGCATCATCCATCAATGTGTATTGTTCTGTGAATAAATAAAATATTAAGTTTAAGTTCACCCAATTCTGTGGAATCGCAACCTTAATTTAATTCTTATGTTTATTTTTGTGCCTTGGCCATTGATGCAACGGTTGGTTTGATCGCCACAGATTAGGTTAACACAGATGGGTCACTGCTTTGTGCCAATGTCCCCAAAATCCCACTTCCTGTAACTCTCTACTAGTAAGCTATCACTGGCTTCAGTGCAAACATAAAAAAGAAGAAAGAAAGCTTAGTTTCTCCTGGCGTTAACTATTAACAAGTGTTATACAGTGAAACCTTGCTATTAAGAAGACCATGGTTGGTGCAAAATTGACCATTTCAATGGTTAGGTTGTCATAAAGTTGCGGTACTACGGCAATAGAACAGACCAGTCAAAGTTCCATGGTACTGATTCAAAATTAGAGCAAGGTGGTCTTAAAAGTGAAATAGCTTTAAGACGGGTTTCATGACACAGTTATCTTATATGAAGACTGCCCTTGGTGCAAAATTCATTTTCTTAATAGCAAGGTGGTTTAAATATTAAATAGTGAGCTGGCGATTATGATACTTTTTACTGTACAAAAATATCATGCTCTGTATAAGTTTTCATTATATTTATCTAATAATTGTACATTTTCACAAAACATAAGCAGGAAGCAATAGAGATATATAGCACCCTTCTGGCTATGGCCCATCAATGATGAATAGCCTTTGTTAGTCTTCAGAAATGCCATTAATTTCTTGATAGAAGCAAAAGTACTTCTAATTGTTTCCTGTAGGGAAGTACATTCGTGAAAAATTCAGCTGAATTACTAAGATATAAAGGTCTCCACAAGGAATTTGCCAATGTTTTGATCATAAAAAACTGGGAACATAAAAATTATATTGTGGTTAATAAGCTGTATCGCAAGGTGAAAACAACCTATGTATGTAAGATAAGTTGCTGAAATTTTTTTTTTATTGAAAACTTAACAAAGTTTTTGCCTGTTGAAGCATGAGTCTTTTTCAACTCGTTTGGAAGCATACACAAGTGTGCAGCTATAATGGCACCCTTTGGGTCAAGTACTCTGCAATAAATGCCATCACTACCTATAGCCAAGTACACATTTACACCTGGGTGGAGTGAAGCATACGTTTAAGAAAAATCTGCTCAATTCCTCTATGCTGTGGCTCGGTTTGAACGAGGCCAATGCCTTTCCACAGCACACAGCACACATCTTTTCGTGATTAAATAAAACTGTTTAATCAGACCTAGTAACTGCAAGATATAAAACTTGCTGTAGGTCCAGCCTATAATGTATACACTTGGGTATACACTGTGTATGTATCTGTCCCAGACAATATTTACTTTTATGGCATGATAAGTCAGTGACCAGCATATCTCACTGCTTATATCATTATGGCAGATTTGCATGAGAATCAACTATATGTTTTTTCTTTCCTGAGTATTTGTATTGAAACAACTTATTGCCTCCATAAACCTAACTTGTATATTTACGATACTGTAAATCTGAGATAATTCAAATCTTAATTAGTGATGTCTCTGTAGTTTTTCCTTTTTTAATTTATTCTTTCTTTGCCATGGAAGCCAACAATTTAGATGTCCATTCATGCCTACATTTCACATACACTCACAGTAACACCACCACTTTGCAATTACACAAACAGTCCTTACATAAAGGTGGGGATAACTGTCAAAATTTTTTAATATTTTAATCAGTTTTGAGACAAATGAAATTGGAAGTGGTCTTTATATTGGGTGGTCCACTATGCTGTTTTTTGCAGCCCTGCGTTCATTAAAAAAGTGATACTTAAGATGGCAAGCTACTTTCATGCCTGCTCTTTAAGATTTGTGATTGAAATTATGATTTTCAGTAATTGCTTTTTTTCGCAAAGATACTTGGAGTAACTTCATACAAATTGCTTAAAAGCACAAATAAAAAATTGCATCTCGCCAGATTTTTTATTTGATAAATATGGCTAAGTGTCGCAAATTATGGACACAGATAAACACATTTTAAAGACCATCTCACTATCAAGACAACCTTCCAGTTCTGACCAATAATCTCTAGATTATAGTCATATTTTTGTAGCTTTAAGATCTCTTAATCAAAACACAATTCTTTAACATTTCTTGTCTTGCTTGGTAAAATTTTATGTTCTCGCAATTTGGATTTTCATTAGCTTTTAGCATTATGGATGAAATTCATTGTGCGTTGTCACGTTTCTAAACCAGTTCCATTTTATGCTTTTAATAAAATAAAGTAAAATGGTAAAATTGTATTGATATCTAGTCTTAAAGTAAGGTTGACTTAAAAGTTCAAAGTGATGTTTCTATATTGCATTATCATATTCAAGAGGATCTCATAATCCAGGCCACATCATAATTACCAAGTGGTCTAATTACCAAGATAAATAACATTTGTGAAAATATTATCTTGATTCAAAATTCATAACTGATTTCCTTATTATAATTCATCACACGCTTCATTTTTCGGAAACTTTAAAAAAAAAAGAGAAAGAATGAAGAAGAATAAAATAGAAAAAAAGCAGTCGTTAAATAACCATCCAAATTATTTGTTTAGCCTTTCGCAGAGACCTTGATGATATTTTAATCTTAGACTGATCTTATCACCATACCATGACAAGGACGCCTTTAAATGGGGCTTCTTTTGATAAGGATCTTCGATAAAACCTCCTTTTGGCCATTAACATATTGTTGGCTGCAACTTTAACAGCGAGGTAGTAGGTTCAAAACTCTATAAAGGCATGCACGCTTAGGCAAATGCCCTGTAACCACTGCCTCACACTACCAAGGTATTATCACCACTCAGGAATGTGCAACCATGGTGCAACATTGGGCTGTGATCACAACATGAACAGTTAAACCTGGTATTCAAGGTTGAATAATCCCTAGGGAGTTGAAATAGACTTTGGGCAGGCCCATCAAAGGTGCAATTGTAATCAATGGTTGAATTGTAAATTTTAATATTTACAAAACACATCTGCTCTTTGAAATTACAGCAACATTGGAACGTAACGTTTTGACAAAACCACTGTCTTCCGAAGTTTTGCTTTGGAAAGAGTGCAGCAAAACTGTTTGTTGATTTGTTAAATCGGTTACGCAACAGCAGAATTCATTCAAGGTCACATGATCATCACTTGGGATTCTAAACAAAGAATTGCAGAGTCACTTGGGAGGTTTGTTAAAGCAATTAACGATGCAATTTGACTGTGGTTTTGCATGCGTGTATCAGATTTGAGCCTGAGGAAATCAAACTGAAGCATGCTGGAGGAAAGATTACACATCTCAAATTACAAAGAGATTGCATAAATCTACTTAAAGTTGATTGAAAAAGACTGAGAAGCAGTTGAAAGCTCCCTGGTGAGTTACAATTCAAAGTATCTTGCGAATAGGAAATCAATACATTAATGCAATAGCTATAGACCTGCATTTGGGGCACAACTCAAGAGTCCTTTAGGTCTTACTTTTGTACATAATGAAACACATGCTAAAAAATTATATATTGCTCTGCTGCATTGGTGTGGACTAATTGCCTTATAATCTCATCATTACATCTGCATTTAATAATTGGTCAATCAAATAACATAAGTATCAGGCCATTTACTAGGATAATTGTTTTTACAAGACATGTAAAAACTGACATAGAAAGAAGTCCAGTGTTCAGCTGAGTAGGATTACATCTCAAAACATTGGGACACAGTTTCAGTCATAAAAATGTAGGAGGTCAAAGCTCAGGGCTGTTGCCAGTTTGAGGCAGAGAAGGCCATCACTTCGTCTGGTGTGGGTCATTTTTTTCTTTTGTCATGCCAAGAGAATACAGTCAGATACTTTAACTCACTTTTTTTGGAGTTCGCCTCATCTGATTTCAGCCTCTGACTATGGCCTTGAAGCTGTAATTGCAGAATTCTGTCAAGGTCAGAGGGATTAACATTGCTTTTATTCAGGATAATGGCTTTTGCAAAAATCCAAATGACCTTAACCGGCATGCCCTATTAAAGTAACCCACTGAAGCTGCGGATCAGATCCAATATAAGAATATGGTGTATTGGTCGTATATATATAGGAAACTGCTGAAAAAGATATGTCACTGACTAATAGAGACTTGTATGAAGGTCATGCCATAAAACAGAAACGATTTCAAACATCAGAAAAATGGTGAGGCAGGCAACATACCAGAACCAATGCCCAAATGAATAAAAAAAAAAGTCATATTGATACAAAGTATATGAGTCTGTGAATAAACAGGAATGCTGTTAAGTCTATTTACTCCAATACTTTACTGCATTATTGGTATATCATTTGTAAAAAAAATGTTTAAAGACTAAATCTTCACAGCTACAGAGAAACAAACACCTCCAAATTACAGCCACATCAATATAGCGACTTCTGCAATGTATGGCATCAAATTACAATAAATCCTGTTGGCTTTAAAAAATTAATGTAATTTTTGTTATCAAGACTACCTCAATTTAATGCTATTTGGTTTGGTCATAATTCTTAGGTTCCATTACACTAAAAATTGTTTATGTTTGTCATCAATGTATTTTGAAAGAGTCATGGCTCACAAAAATCACAAAGAGCTCATTTCCTATCACTGACAGTTTCATTAAAAACAGCCAGTTAAATTTAACCTAGACAAAGCTAGACAACTTCTGCTATATGATGCTACCTGTCACTAAATGGAACTTTCTGCTGTAGCTGACTACTCAAAGCTGGATCTAAAAGTGCATGCAGGAACATTTGATACATAAGTTGATATATACACTTATTTGTCTATTGTACTTATGTATTTATGATATGTAAGATGCATTTCTTACATTTACTAAGGTTAATATTTTTTCAGTGGTGGTAGATATAAACCGACTATAAGTGGACAGAAGCGGCTGGCTTTAGCCAGCTATAGCTATAGCCAGGAATAGGTCGCTCAGCTGTCTAGAGTTAAACATATGAATCTAACTGTACTTTGATGTAACAAACCTAATAAGAGTACAAATTGCAGCACTTAGATCAAAGGAAGCAACTGCTTTATCACATAAATTGGTCAGTGCATGACAGAGCAAGTGTAAAGCAATGACCCATTTAATGTGGATGTGCTTATGCATTCCGTTGCAATAGGAACCCTTAAAGTGTCACTGATATTAGTCAATAATTTTTTGCACCTCACTACTAAGATTATTATTGCCAGAATTCCAGTAATGATCAGAAACTGAAAATGAAATACAGAAGTATGAATAGGAAGGGATTAGAAATGTGCATACAATTATCATCTTTTCGAAATTGCACTTGATTTTGTGTGCAAAACGTAATCAAAATAGCCATGGCTATATTTATATATGGACATATTTGTAGCTTTGATTCTTCAAAGATGTCAGTTATCTTGTTAATAAGCACCAACTTTAAGTAGAAAATTCAATAAACGAACTACTTAGATCAGTGGAAATATTTCCAATTTTAGAACATTGTCTTTCTGGTGTATTATACAGTCGTGAAATATGTTCTCCCAATTGTTCATATTTGATATCTCAGAGGTCATAGGCTGTATGATCAAGCTGGCACTTCTCAAATTTGAAGTAATTTGATGTAACAGAGAGACTGCATACATTAAATCTCTCATCGTATTGTATTTTATGTCTCTAGTGCTTTCATCTGCTGTATGCAAAAGGAAGCAGGCAAAGCAACAGGTTTTTGTGTGTCATGGCAAACGTCATGAAGAGCATCGCCCGATTCACAACTGTAATTGATCTTATGTAACAGAGTTTTAATATGTTGTGTAGTATATTTAACAAGGATTCTTTAATTGTTTTTGTATCGATAATAGATAAAATATTAAGCGAAATAGAGGCAGGAAACAGGAGGTATAATATTAACAAAATAGCAACATAATCCTTTTTGTTTGCGTGACTTGTCCTCCAACATAAAATAGGGTTCATGACCTCTGAACTGGTTGACCTGTAATGTCAGCACAATGCTGTCTCACCACTAAAACTCCATGATGCAATAATGCTTCAGCAAAACAATGGCTGTGACGCATGGAAATCAACAATAACATTGGCAATAAAAGACAATAAAGATGATAAAATCTTTGTTTTATGAGAACACTCTGCAGAAAGGTATGATAAATAAATTAGAAAACCACAAACTAAGACATCATACATATTTGTATAAGGAATCTTTTTTTTTTGGTTTTACGGTTGATTTGAAATCTGATTCTGAAGTAAGATCCTAATATTTCTAGCAACAGAAAAAAAATATTAAAATATAGAGACTCCTAGCTTTTTCAGCTTATTGTTCTGAATGTAATGCAGCACTCTTCCTAATTAAGATATGTATTTTATGGATGTCCTGCATGAACATGGTTAAGGCTTGTCATTACGTAGCAGGTTCAGTCTCTTACTATGGCATGGAAGATTTGCACACATCCTCCTGCAACCGCTATATCAGCCCACTCGTGTTTATAATTGCACTTGGCAATAAGCAACTAAATGATGGCACTGGTGTGGGTTCAAAACCCTTTATTGTTGACCCTGTGGTCAAAGCTATATTACTCCTTACCGTGAGGGAGTTCAGAAAGGCTCAACCCAAGATGTATTGAATATTTTAAAATCCAAAGTAACAGTAACATTTAGCTGATTTGCCATTATATTTACATTTCTATTTCACATCATATTCAAAACATGTAAAATTTGCACATGGTCTAAGGGTGTACGTTTTGGTGAAGATAAGTAGTGCATTAAATATTTGTCATTTACAAAGCTCATCTCCTAAATATCTTCTCTAATTTTTGCATGTACATTTGCCGCACTGGTAGATTCTTTGTAATACTTTTTATGACCGCCTGCCAGAGGCAATTGTAATGATAAGATGCTATTTAGATAAGTCTTGAGGCTTTTATTCCCCAATTGCAGCCATATCACATGAAATATCAGGTTGATACGGGTTGGGTAATCTGATGAAATGAATTGAGAATCGAAGACTTTCATGATGCTGCTGAGATTGCATTCAGTGCCATTCCTATTCATGCATGGACAAACTTTATAATAATAAGTTATATCTAACAACCTTTAGTCAATTTTTATTCGATTTGCAAAATATAATGTTTTTAAGGGCTCCAATTAATTGGGGGTCAAAAGATAAGCCACAATTTGTCTCTGATCTGTTTGACAATTATATCTTTTATTAATATTAGGTCGTTTTTCCTTGTTTTGCATTGCTAAAGTTGACATCCTTTATAAATTATAGGTTTTACTGCAACAGTCAGTTAGACAATTAGTGAATTCATTGTCACTGACTGTACCCAAACCACCATTTTGAGGTATATACACAGCATGCACAATTATTATGCAATTAGCTATTTTGAGGATATTTTAGCAATAAAGTGTCAGTGTGACTCCAAATGAATTGTATTTTAATTGTTGAAGGTCCAACCATTTGTGGATTGTGATAGCAGAGCATTCAAAAAGTCAATGCCGCTGTTTCAGACAAAAACATATGAACTAATTGATCTGAAATAACATAAATTGAAATGACCCATATATAGGGAATAACTATCAAATAAAAATGTGCTGCAAATATTCTTGCCTCAGTTTGTGTAGCCAGAAAAATGTCTAAATATTTGTAAATCGTAGCATAGGCACTTTTTATAAATGATTACTCCAAAGTGACAAGCAACACACCGATAAAAGAAGATGTGGGTGAGGGGTGATCAATGCACTCATCCCTCTCCCCTTGAAATCCACAAATGAAAATGAACTTTTTTTCACATTTTGATTGGGTCCTGTGTACTTTGTTGTAACCCAACTCCAAGGGACAGTTTGCAATCAATTATCCACCATTACTTTACCCCTTGACAAATGTCTGCGTTGACTGTGAACAGAATATTATTAGGCCTGCATCCCCATACCCTTCATGAGAAATGTATACCCCTGTATATAGGTCTACTAATTATAATATATAAAAAGCTGCATGTTTACTGTTATACTCTGTAAATAGCAATCTATTTTGTCTACATGATGGCTGAGTGATAATCAGGTGCCTAGTAAACAAACCCCACTAGGAGTACGTCACATGAAACAAAAGGAGTCTATGCTAATATTTTTCCTGTCTTCTTCTTTGCCTCTATTCTTGGATTAGACAAATATGTTGTCAAGAATAATGACCTTTTTTATTTATACTATAACTATGTAATCACATATGGAATGTGCAGCACCATCAAGCCACTTTTGGGCATCTGTATGTGATTTTGGACTGAATGTGAATAGATGTGAAAATGCATAAGTATATACGATTATTTAACCAAAAAGAATATTGTCAAATACATTTCTTATTCATTGAAAAATTTAATGGATCATAGAAAAGTATCTATATTTTTAAACACAATAATCTGTGGAGTAGTGTAGCTTTCTAAAATTATTTTAAAGTTGCAAGGATATATAACAATTAGTAGTTCAAAAACACTTTTACTAATAATACTACTTCGCAAATACAATTTGGTGTGATCTTAATATTGAGTAGTCTTAACAGTGAGCCACATCTGTACTTGTAAACACGTTTTAAGTACAATCCAATATATCAAAACACATAACACAAAATACAAAACATTTACTGCCTTGAACAAATACTGTTTTTGTTGAAATTATAATCTTTGCATTTTCTTCAACATACTGCTTTATAGACTCAACATCTGTGTGAGATAATTTTAAACAAACAATTAGCTTCGTATAGATTTGCAATAAAATGAAATATTATAATGCATTGCTTGTAATAAAGACATTTATGATTGTTTTGCATTAATACATCAAAACATTGCTTTTGTAACATAGACGTTTTATTAGAGTTTATGGTCCTCTCTTAAATGCATTTTCTACATGTCTATAAATTATATTTTTGTATTTGCAAATGAGGTATTAATATCACGGTTTAGATTGGTCTTATGGGTGAGGTGGTCTTAATAGTGAGATAAAATGAAATGGGCATAATACACTTGGATCCGAATAAAGTGGAACAATGCTTTAAGATCACTTCACTTTTAAGACCACCTCACTTTTAAGACCACCCCACCATTAGGATTACTGGGTTGAATCTAATCATGTTCTTGTCATTGTATTATCAAGACCACCTTACCATTAATGATCAGTACAGTGTCATCATAATGGCTAGTTCAGCTGTAACAATGGTCTTAATCATGAGGTGGTATTTATAGTAATGTGGTCTGTAGGCGGGGTCGCACTGTGTTGATATTTGCTGTGGTACAATCTGGCAGAAAGAGCAACATCTGTGTAAAGGGCATAGACTACTCTTTTACCTGCTGTTACCCTCAGAGGTCGGCAGTAAATGTACAACAAAAGAAGGTCTAAGGGCTGCCATAAGTATTTGGTAGTAAACAACATCATTTAAAGCTAATTTGAGCTGAACAGTGAAAAACAACTTCTTTATGTTTGGCCAATCATCACATATTTACTTCTGTGTCTATAAAATGGTCACGTAAGTAGTCTACGAGATCATAATAAACATGTGTATGAATATATTGCATAATGAGAAACGTATATCAAGTTTGATTACTAGATTAATTAGATACTGGAATAGAAGCCTCTACATAGCCCAACAGGTGCTGATGAGGCGTTAAACACAAACACAAACATAGATACTGGAATAGCCTGAATTACTGATAACTCACAAAATGTAATTTTCAAAATAATTTTGCATTGTAATCAAGTTGTTGAAAAGGGGAAGTATTTTTTTTATGCAACGGTATTTTCTTACCAATAAATGTCAAATATTCATTATTATCATATTCAATGATTCCCCTGTTGTGTTGTCTATTATTCTAAATGTTTCCACAAATGTGTAGCTCTATCTGTCAGTTCCTGTGCTAATCTTCCTATATATTCTTGTCTCCCCTTGGCTAGATTTAGCAGGCAATTGCCTGCCCTTGTAAGTCTCATGTAATTCAGAGTAGTTGGTTCCATAAAGTCACACTTTCTTGCATGCCTGCCTTATCAAATTCTCCCATATTGTCATTTCATGCATGAGTGCAATTATCTTGGGAGCTATGATTCTCATAAAAATGACGATGTTATGAAGCTATGGGCGACTTTATTGTGGAATATCGTGTCTAAAAGGCATTTTTTAGCTGCAACCAAGTGCATTATAATTGTATTTTAGTAACAATTGTGAATGTATTTTGATTACATTTTGCTTGGTGATGTTGCTGCAGAGAAATATTGCGCTCTAAGTCATTTGCACTTTAATTTGCTCCATGAAAATGGCAAAAAAAATGTTTAAAACAAGGGTACCCTGCATCAAGATGTCATTAAACATGGAATTACCTCATAAAATGCTAAATAAAATAAATTTTATTTGTTCTTCCAGGTTTCATCTTACCATAAAAGTGTCGTTTTTGAGATTATGTCATTTTTCTAGCCGGGTAGCAAAAAAATTCAGTTTGTTGTGGTGATAATCTGATTGTAGTTAATGCTAGATTAAGAGAAATATAATATAATTTAGTATATTACTACTTGTTATAAGAAAACTGTGGTATGATGATGCATTGAACAGATTAACCTGGCAGGCACAGTCTCAATAATCTGTGCCTGGTTTTTTATCCTTTGATGAGATTTAGTTTGCTAAGCTAAGATCTATGCTAATATACTACAAGAATTTCTAATATCATACAAATAACGCTTAAAAAATTTATCAAATACTTTTTTTATCCTAATAATCATGAATTATATTTAAAATAAATGTATAACGATGGTGTTTCTTTGACAATCAAAAGTAGTCTAAGTGGCAAATTTTTTTTAAGCGTAAAAAAATAACTTTTTTATATTTGGCATGACAGTCCATAGGCAGGTAAACAGGACTTCCATTAACAATTATTTGTCACCGATAGAACATCTCATCATTACATCTGCCCAACCACCAGAACACCATTTATTTAACAAGGTCCCTTTTGTATATTTTGCCTGGTTTACTAAAAAATGAAAGTAGTTCAGAAATGGACCACCATAACAGTTTTGTCCTAGAATTACTACACACTCAGTTTTAAGAAATTGCACTTTCCTTCCTTGATGGAAGATACATAATCTACAACTGATGTAAAACCATCCTTGATACGCTTGCTTCCTGAGAAAGCCTCTGCCTGACCAGCTATTACCAAGGATTTAACAAGACAAATCTCAGAACTATCTATTTGCAAATTGAACATTTCCAAGACGCACAAAGCAGTTTACCAATAAACTCTCCGTTGGCCTTATATGGCCTTACAATTACTTGATAAGGTTTAAGGTTTATTTAGTAGACACCCAAATTGGCTCATGGCCGCTTGATTAGGTGTGTGTTTTCACAATGTTTAAATATAATTGCAAGTAAAACAATTCTGTATGTTACAGTTAATTTGGTATCCATTAATTATATAATTACACGGTTGCAGATAACACTCCAAATTAGGCCAACGCTTGGAATATATACCACCTTCAAAAAATATTAGGCCACTTGATCATGTACATAGTTATGAAAGTTTATTCTTGTTTTCACACAGTTAAAATATGAATTGATAAATTTGGGTACTTTCAGTTAAAGAGCGGAAAGTGAAAGAATTTGGTCATGAAGCGGCCGCATTCGTGAGCTGACGCTCCTTCCGGTAACGTACATGAAAATAATGAATTCAATGGGATAGCAATCATGGGTTTCAGAGAGTCACAAATTCTGGTTTCTCACGTGGCCTCCATCCACCATGTCATAAAAAAAATCGGTTGTATTTAGGACACTTTTTTTTCCCTTGTTTTGAACATAAGGAAAAAACTTACGAAAGCTAGTCAATTGTGTATCAAGCTTTGACAGTAGGCTTCTCCTGTTTATTCTTCATTATATTCTAAGCAAAGTTTTTTTTGGACTTCCACTTCACATATTGTCTCATGTAATTTTACAAACCATATACAATTTATCAACATTTACAGCGAACACAATATCATTATCTTGACAGAATCATTCGTTCATTAAAGAATTATTCTGTGCCTTTAGGGAAAGTCATCATGTAAATTCAATTTTGACGTTTGCTTACTAAATAGAATGAAGATAAGTGAGTCATGTAAGAAACATTGACTTAATGGAGAAATATATTATGTTCAGCATTACTCACAAAAAAGAGACTAATTATTATCTATCCCATGGGTGGGTACATTTATTTACCTCAGCATAGACAACACATTACTGTCATAAAATATGCATTTGCCATGACCTGTGAAATTACTCTTCAGCTTATAAACAGTATCCACATTGGACATAGCTGCTAAATTAATAGAATCTAAGATTGACGAAATGGGAACATTAAAATCTAGCTATCTAGAGCTAGAATCAACTAGATGTAGCCACAATGAGCTAAAGCAAGCCATACCTAGCTGGAGGCACAAAATATAGTCCGCTCAACTTATAAAAAATATATATCAAAATATATAACACTTAATTTTAGAAGTATTGTGTATTTTGTGATATCAGGGTGTGCATTTACTTTAGACAAATGCACATTTGATATTTATGTGACCTCTACATGTCAGTAAAATTCATTCATTAATTCATTCATTCATTTTGTATCCTACAATAGTTATCTGCTAAAACTGAAATTGTCCAAAGCTTACCATTCAAGCAAAATGAAAATACCAAATTACTGACAGGGGATTGTGAAATACTCCATACTATGGTGAGAATAAATAAGAGTGCTCCCAGTTTTGAATGATTATTCACTGGCTCGGTGTAATATGCTACAGAAACATGAAGTTTTGGTCGATGAATGCAATTCAAAATTTACCATTTTTAATATCCATTTCACATTTTGTATGCCACAGTTTGCTTTAAAAGTTCATGTGATTTATTTTGAACTTAAATTGAGTTGTTTTCAACAATGGCTTCACACAGCTGTGTGCACATAAAAATGTTTTGGCCAGATAAAATATATTTGCTCAAACGGTTGATGCCAATTTTCTATGTGCACCTTTTTCTCATACATTTATCATAGAATTGCACTCAGTGTTTGTTTTGATTTTGTTTTGAAGTTGTGTAGAACATTGATGTTTCTGAGAAATACATCTTTGTATCAAATGCTCTACATTACATTATACATGTTCTAGTGTGTTTCCAATAAAAAAAAAGGCCTTCATGCAAATAAAGCTCACCATTAAAAGACATTGGTAACAACTTCAATAGCTTCGATGTCGATCGAAGTTCAGTTGGTGTTGCGAGGTGGTCGTGATATTGTGATTCAAAGCCTAGTGGTTTAACGCTAAACTACTGCTTAGCTTGTCTGAGTTCGAATTCTACTCCATTCTATTCTATTCTATTCTAACATTTTAGTTTGAAATCTGCTACAAATAGCAAGAGTTATGTCCATTTTGCAATGTTTAAAAAAAGTCTATACTTTCCTATAATCAATGTACCTATGGTGAAAATGCGGTTTGTTAAAATTAATGAAGTATTATCCTATGCCAATATTAGGACCAAATATATACAATACACATAATCTGACATTTGCTAAGCATATCTCATCATGCCTGTAAAGTTCCTCAACAATACAAGGAGTTAAGCTCAAATTGCATGCAATAGCTAAGGTGCTTGACTGCAGCTGATCATGAGATAGTAGGTTCAAAACCAAAGCATGGTGGCGTTGGACAGATTCTAGCTCCTGGAACCACTAACTATACCCCATCCTGGTGTTACAATGGATATGCAACCTCAGTGATGGTGCTGATATGAGCACTTATGCCCTTGCAGTTCATCGTGTCTTCATGGTTGCATACATTACCCTCAGGAAGTTGAGAAAGAGTCTATATTGGCCTGTCATTCAACACTATAATAGGTCCATTATAATATTATTATATACCCTATTTTAATATAGAGAAGGATCCACTGGAAATTGGCCGTTTTCCGTTTTGTTCAATTTGAGCCTGTTTTTAAATCAGTCACTAACAGCATATTTGCAGTTTCAGTCACTGTATTTCCAACCTATACAGTTATCCAGTATTATATCATATAACAGTAAAATTTACACTAACATTGTACAGAAGAGTATAAACCTGAGGTTACTGTCCTGACTGAGACAAGACAGAAGATGACGCCACCTGGGTTCAAAGTAGTGATTTGAAGTAGTATTTACTCAAGTCATATTAAAGACTGTTGTGGGGCAAATTTTCATCGCAAGAACAATTCTTGTATTGGATGCATATTTGATTTGGTCTGTCCTTGAATATCCTGAAAGGCAAAGACTTTCATTCCATCAACATCCTTCATGTGGATATGAATTGATAAGCTTCCTCCGGACCAGGATTCAAAAACTTTACATTACAACATTATCAATGATGAAGGTTAAGCTTTGGGATACCAATTCCAATTGAGAGATTACAAATAGATATACAAATTCATCCAAACTCAAATGTAAATATTTTCACTCTAGAAAGTTCTCAGCACCAATGTTTGCAGCTGAAAGGTTACCAGTTTATATTAGCATATGCTTTTACTTTAGATAGCTCTCAATGACAGAGCTTTATGCTTACATGTTACCGATTTATATAAATCAGCAGTATATACTTTTACTTTAGATAGCCGTCAATGACACAGCTCCACGCTTAGAGGTTACTGATTTATATAGATTAACTTTGTAAATTTTTACTTTATATAGATTATATACAATGACAGAGCTCCACGCTTGAAGGTCACTGATTTATATAAATCAACAATGCATGCTTTTACTTCAGATATCTCTCAGTGACAACCCTTTATGCTTAGAGGTCACCGATTTAAAGAAATCAACGGCATATACTTTTACTAAAGATAGCTTCTAGTGAAAGAGCTTCATGCCTGCAGGTTACTGATTTATATAAATCAACAGTATATACTTTTACTTAGATAGCCCTAATTGACAGCGCTACATGTTTAGAAGTCGCTTATATAAATCAACAATGTATGCTTTTACTTTATATAGCTTTTAGTGACAGAACTCCTGAATGGTGCCCAGCAGGGGATTGAATCCATGGACCTCTTGCAGAGTTGCAATGACGTTTCCAGTTTGGACATTTTCTACATTCATTTTTGATGCCATGAAATATCATTTATTTGGTCTCAAAGCTGCTGAGGTGTTTCTGTTAAATTTCTGGTACTCGTTTCCTGGGGGAAGTACATACATAAAATATTCATCACCTGCCGACGAATGAAAAGTTCGAAGAAAGTTCCGCCGAAAAGTACTTCAAATCTGACAAAGCAATTTTAACAATGGAACATGATGGGAAATTAAATTAAATTTGAAATGTTACAATCATTAGCTACTCTGACAGGTCGTTATTTGAAGTGTTCTGAAATGGAAACTCACTTTAAAATACTTTGTTATTAAGAGAAGCATGCTATCAATATTTGTTTTGCCAGCAAAGTACACATAATGCAGGGGATACAATTTATTTAAGATTCTCGATGTCCCCCCCCCCTCTCATCTAGACCCTGGATCCCTGGCCTTAACCCCCCCCCCCCCCCCCAAGGGGCTGAGACGGTTCAGCTACGCGTTATTGTCCCTCAAAATTAAGACTAGTGTTTGCACTGAAATTCTCTTAACAGTGAGGTTTTACAGCAGGCTGATTTCAGCTGTAATATATAAAAACCTAGCTCATTTATCAACTGGCAAGATATCAATTGTTTGACTGTATGACAACCTAGTCTTGCACGTACAATAAAATCCACTATATCGGACGCCGCAACTATTCATTGCTTTACTCAGGACATTTTTCTTGGATATTATAATTGTACATTATAATCATTCTACCAGCTAGATCAGGTAAATAAACATACATAGGCCACAATTTCAGATATCCAGCAATAACTAATATAACTTCTGAACCTTACCACTAGAACAGTTCCATCATTCTGTATTCTACTTGATGGGTAAAATTTTATCTCACAATATCAAAGAATGGTTTCATTTATCAAAAGTACATTTACTTTCCGAGAACATTTTCAAACATAAGACTTTAAGTGTCATGCCACTTGAGAACTTTGTGAATTAAGTAGATTGAAGCAATCTCCTTGTAATTTGAGATGTGTAATCTTTCCTGAGGCTCAAATCTAATTGATGCATGCAAAGCCAGAGTCATCGTTAAATGCCTTAACAACTCTGCAATTATGTGTTTAAATAAATTGGAATGCAAATAATAGGTGATTAAAAAAAGGACAGAAATGTGGTTCCTAAACAGTGCAGGGAGTGGATGGCTGGATGGATGGATTCATAGGTAGATAGATAAATAAAGAGATAGATATATAGATAGATAGATAGATAGGTAGATAGATAGACAAAGATAGATAGATAAAGATAGATAGAGAGATTGATAGATAGATAGATAGATAGATAGGTCGATAGATAGGTCAATAGATGGATAGATGGATAGGTCGATAGATAGATAGGTAGATAGGTAGATAGGTAGATAGATATATAGATAGGGAAGTGCAGCCCTCTAAGGCAAGTTCTTGCCGCTATCGAGGATTGATTTATTGGGTGAGAGAGAGAGGAGTCCACTCATTTTACATATTTACCTAAAGGGAGGGGTCTTTCACCTATCACGAGGACATCCTTCAAAACATGTGATTTATTACTTCAGCAATAGATTTATCCATTCAAACTGAAATGTTTATACCTTTTGGATCATAAAATCAGAAATATATGTACATTGTATATATCGATGGATTTTCATAAAAAGCATAAATGTACTGGTATGAGTAATCGTGTCATTGTATGTAGCCTATGCATTTATATCACATGCTATTTTGTGAAGCTTTAGAACATGCATCAATAACTTACATGTGTTCCATCCATAAAACGAGATTTACAAAAATATATGTCAAATTAATATATTCAGAGAAATGAACATTTTGAAATATTTATAGCAGGGATTGAAAAGCTTTGCATTTGAAGTATGGCTGTAAGCTGTATGAAAATTACAAAATGATACATTTTTACACAGTTTACAGTTTTTACATGTCAACATCACTCATAGCAGCTGGGTGGTCTAGTGGTTAGATGCTAGCCTACTCCTCTGAAGGACACGAGTTCAATTCCGGGCCGGGCAAATTTTATGAGCTACACCTTGACCGGTTGTGGTACGGATGAGATCTTAAATTTGCTGTCCCTTGTTTAATAAACAATAAAACAATAAACAATAGTAATTGGAGTCCACATTAGGGCGAGTAAAAGATCCCACCCATGGTGTAAATGTGCAACATGGGTGGACTCCTACTCTCTCTCACCTCATCCATCAACCCTCGATAGCAGCAAGAACTTGCCTTAGAGGGCTGCACTTGTGCCATCTATCTATTTATCTATCTATCTATATAGCTATCTATCTATCTAGCCATTTATTAATCTATCCACTGAAGCGACAATTTCTTGATGCACAATCATATGAAATACTTATGTTATAAATGATGCTATTGGTAAATATTCAAAAGTAATAATTTCAGATAAATTCACATCTATGCTGTAACCCACAGCTATTAAAGATCTCTAGCAGATGGTACTGATAAAATAAAAATTGATTTCTCATTTCGTGATAAACAATAAAAGGAAAATAAAGCAGCCATACTCCATACGATTCTTGATAAAAGTCAGTAGACCTAGCAAAATATTCAGAGATACACTCCTTACAGAGCGATGTTACTCAGGGTCAGGGTCAAGTCCATATCAATCATAATACACGGACAATCTGGTCAGAGTTGATTAGAGTCACACTGGGTCAGTGGCACTGTCTGTTACTAGGACTTGTGCAGTAAATATACATTGGTGGTGGAAAATGCTTTTGAAAATCCATTAAATGAGCAAGATATTGGTGCAAAAGTAATATTCTGATTGAAGCCTATGTATGGGTTATTAATATTTTTCAGTGCACTTAATAAAGTCACTGGGTACTTTGTCAATTAGACTGCTCTAGAGAAATTAATAGGATAGTTATTAATTGTTTTGTCTATACTATTAAGAAGATATGTAGCTGGTGTATATAAGCTTTTCCCCACTACTGTAAAATTCACTTTTCATAATTGTAAGGTGGTCTGAATAGTGAGGTGCTTTATATTGAGTTTCCACTATACTATCTCGCTATTACGACCATGCCATAGCAAGCAAAAAGAGATAAAAGCAATGCATTGTCACAACCAACACTTACTGGCAGCAATGCATTGTCACAACTGCAGGCACATGCATACACTTTTTCTGCAATGATCATGGATGAAGTTAAAAAATGTCCAAAAATAGGAGAGCATCCTTTTGTATATATTTGAGTACTACTAGAAGATTTGTCAAAATAGCTAACTTGCAATAGAGACATTTTGAGGTAGTTTGTAATACGGTGTGGACTCCTTATCATCTCATCTTTACGTCTGCCTCTGATAGCTGGTCATATGAGCTGAATAAGCTTCAGACCCAGCAGCATCGTGACATTGAACATTGACAACTTTATACAGAAAGACAAGTCAGATTTAATTAAATATCATAAGTCATGATGACTAACTGACTAACTCTCAAAAACGTCACAATGAGGTTGATTACCTTGTCATATAACTTTTTAGATCAATAAATAATATTTGCAATCATATTCTACCTCAAAAATTTCACATCATGTGTGGCCTTCAATATATAAACAGATTATACGTTTGAGCAAAAGTACATTATAGCAAGTCATATATATTTGTCTTTTTTTTTGTTACACAAGTATAGAAATATATATAAATGTCTGAAATATGTTTCATCTCTACATCCCCAGGATTACACTATTCAAATGAATCTTTTTCTGATGTGCACTTATTCATATATTTATTGAGATGCTGTTCATTTTGAAGTATTGCTCTGAAGTATTGCTCTGAGCTCTCTAATATGACAAATTTAGAATATGTCTTTCTTTCTACTTTTCTCGCATCGATCCGTTCAACTTAAAAATAGGTTTATATTCATTTATGTTTGGTATATTTGAGAAATGTCATGTCAAAGTATGTGATGCATATATTTCAAAGATACAGCTGTCATAATCTAATATTTCTGAAGTATTTTTGTTATGATGTTAGAATATTAAAGTTTAGGATCACCATGGAAACGCCTTAAGGCTACCTCATACTTAAGGCTCCTATCAATTAAGTTTTGCTATTAAGACCACATCACTATTAAGACAAATACACACAAATCAATATCTGACATAGCTTTGTTGTAATATCATTTGGTCAAATTGGAAAGATTTAACATAATCTCGATTGAAGTGTATGTAGTACATTATATTAAAGTGGCACTGTCTGTCAAATTTGAAATTTTCTAAGATGCTATTACACTGTTGAAAATTGCCTTTATTATTCAAGGCACACTACATTTGTGTGAATTAATGATTTTATAAGACATTAATTACTTAAAAATCAATTATACATTGAGAGAAAATCCAGACCAAAAGATTGGAAATGCAATGGAAATGACATCATCACCATTGTTCAGTATTGTGACGTCATCACTGGGTTTGTTTACATATTGAGTTTTGGATGGCATGAAAAACTAATATTTATATTATTTATTGTAAATTAAAGCTAAATTGTTTTGCAAAAGTGGGTATGTAGTGGTGAAAAATATCATGAGACAAGAAGGCAGTATTGATTTATATCATTATTTAATGTGCAACTTTGACAGACCGTGCACCTTTAATGAAAGCGACCGCAATCTAGATATGAAATTGCATGCATTTTATAGCTATAACTTTGCTCCCTCCATAAAACAATATCAAAGAAAATTAAAACACTTCAGTATAAAGGCCACTTCAAAACTAAAACCAACATTATTTACCCCATGAGTAACTAATAATAAATAGTACCTCGCTATTACAATTAGTTTGCGAAATAATGGACTAATAATATTTTTCGTGGTGAGGTGTGACTGTGTAACTTATCGCTTCATAATGTCTATAAAAATTATGCATGGACAAAAAGGTGTTCACAGAAAACTAATCCTCTACCTAAAACAAACACAAAGAAACTCAATTTCCTTACAAATGGTAGTCATTTCCTAGTCTTGTATATCATAAGGATCTTTTGCCCTGGCGACAGTGATACACAAAGAGTCTAACACCTGTTCCTATGGCTGGGGTCAAACAAGGAAATACTCTATTTCCTTCTTTGTGGTGATCCTGGGATAAAGTTAAAGTTGGCAACTTGTGGGATACTATATGACTCAGAGAATATATGTCTATTTATTTACAGTGTCTGAGCTCCGGTCTGACGTTTAGTGGGCTTACAGGACACACTGTCAGAGGCAGACATAATGATGCAGTGATAAGATTAGGAGTCCTCACCATGTTACGCATTTACTCCATGGATGGGGTCTCATGCGTGCCATAGCATAGACACAAATCATAGGCCCCACCAATTTAAAATACGATGATAAGACCACTGACAAATCTTATTTCGTATTACTAAACTTTAACCGCTGAGCCACAAGGCTGTCTCAGATACCTGCCACATGAGCAGGGGTACTTCAAGGAACACTTTGTAACCAATTCTACTGAATTTACGATAGTAATTGCAGGTGGAATTATTTCTAAGAGGCTAATTACATATTCACTGTGCATCTGTCAAACTGGCAATTTCCGCAACAATTACAGGTTGCAACGTTGAGGGGGTCACGGTGCTCAAACCATTAGTGAATTTAGGTCATGCCATTCTTTTGTCTTGGATTGTTTCAATGCTACTGGTGTGCAGGTCAGCAGGAGAGGAGGATTAGGGCTTTATGTCCTGTATTTCTGCACCTGATGGGCTAATTAGGACAGGTAGGGACCATGGCAATGAGATGAAGGATAAAACAGCCATCCAACGTAGGCTCAACCGGGAATTGAACCCGGGACGCAGTGACTGGAAGTCCAGCGTGTTACCATTGCGCTAACCCTCAGGGTGTGCAGTTCAGAATAAGTTAATACAAGGTTAGAAGTAACGATGAGATGATAAGGCTTCAGGTCAAATCAAGTTTTTGTGTGCATTGCTATGATTACGTTGCGTCAATGCTACTGGTCTGAAGCTACAAATAATTGCAGTAGTAAGTGGCAGTGTCTTCCAGTTTTAATTAATTAAGTAAGTTAAATTGTATTTCAAGTTGGATAATACATGGCCAAATGTGCCACGTGCGTTTTCCATGTGAAGGATAAATGCATGGAAAACGCATGGTTTTTGCCCTATTAAAATAAGGTGAAAACCATACGTTTTCCACGCGTTTATCCAAACGCATGGAAAATGCATGGAGCAAATTTGGCAATGTATCATCAACAATAAAAGAAAATCACACAGTGTGTGTGTTCGACAATAACAAATAAGAACAATGAGTAATTACAGATGAAAGATGAATGAAATAAAACTATAAGGTACATAAAAGATATTATAGAATTATAGTTGAGTTAGAGTTAGTTGAATACAGCATCATATTGCCTATTTCAAATGAAATATTAATGTCACTATATATGGTTGGGTGAACTGTGACTATCACTATCACAGGATTATAATGTTGATCTTCAGCAGCCAGTGCTGTCACTTTTATGGGGTTCAGACATGGAGGCTACGAGATGGTCATCTCAAGGATTTTATGACATTGTGGAACCAATGTACCTGGCGCCTTTGCTGATTACCTCCAAAGACTCATTGTAGATTCCTTCCTCACATAGCCGAGATGAAGAACCCTCATGACAAAATCTGTGAGATGTTTCTTGGGATTTATGACCACATGAGAAAGAGTGACAACATTTTTGTCAAATTCATTGCAACCAAAGGTACAGCAAATATCCAGACAATTATAGGTGACAATTTGAACTATATACAGAACTATTACCACTTAAATGGGGTCGTGGATGTTTGCAAGTGGAATTCCTGCAAGTGCTCCTCAGAAGATTTTGCCATGATTGAGGCTATCAAAGACATTATAGACAATAGAGTACAACTTACACCTGATGAACTTTCACAATTTTTACATTTTCTTTCTCATTCATAATTTATATGTAAAAAATCTAAAAAAATTTACCTCACCATGTCTGTACATCTTTATGTGTGTAATAAAGATGTATATATATATATATATAAAATAGCTTACATTAATTAGAAGTTAATTTGCTGCAATATTTATCTGTCGTTCATTGTATCCAAGAGCAGTTCAATCGGTGTTTTGAGAGATAGACTATTACATGTTGAATTGTATATGGGAACACTGCCCATGGAAAGTCATCTCTTCCACCAACCACAGGCTGATCAATCAGGAAACCAATTTTTAGCTTGTCAAGGGGAGATTTGCATGGCCAGACTGCCTAGTATCACGACTCTCTGCAAACTCTCATTGCTTTAAGTACATTTCACTGATTTCGGTATCATTACAGTGGAACAAGAATTTAAGACGATGCTGCCATTGGGTTGGTATTAGTCCGACAAACTGTCTCACGACCACAATCTATCGGCGTGCTTGCAAATGACAGAAAATTGATCGGTCTAGGTTGGATAGAAGGATTCACAAATTAATGTCCACCTGTTTTTTTGGGTCATATATTACATAAATGGCATGGAGCACTGGAGCAGCACAAAAACTCTATCGGGGTGATTTCAACGTAGATCGCTGAATGTTGGACCCAATGGAAAAAAAGTGGTCTTAATGGTGAAGTCACTTATACGACCTTCATGTTAATAATGCATGTTAGACTATCCATCAAATATGTACTCATTGTTTACATGGCATAGTTGTAATATATTAATATAAATAAAACAAATTGCAAGAAATATCAATAAAAACTGTTTAGGAATGATCACAGATGATAATAAATGGAAAAAAAATGAAAGTTACTTTGTACATACAACAAAAGTCTGTTCTTTCATCATTGTCCAAGAAAGGGACAGCCCATCTTGCAAGTTAGTTACTCACTGAAATATTATCCTCAATAAAAATACTGATTGTTCGTTTTCTATGGTTAATGCAACATTAATACATGTGAAAAAATCTAAGCCATAGCCTAGACAGTAGTTAATTCAATCCTTAATTTCTGGTGACAGATGTTGATTGATGAAACGAATGGCTGAAATGTCCTTGTACTGGAAAAAAATGCATAACATAGGTGACCTGTGTGGAAAATAAGGCGATCGGAGATCAGAAAGTTCAGAATCTTGATATGTGAGAATCATGTTGTTTTGAGTTTCTAAGATAAATAATGTTTATAGCTATTACTATACACAAATAATTAGCTAGGTATATTGTAAAGGCCTATGAGAAAAGGAAATCTTTAATGTATCATACTGCTTGATGAAATAGTGGTATGATATCTGCTGTCTAGATTTTTATTTTGTATTAGTTGTGGTTTTTGGCATTTGCCCCCGTATTGTTAATAATATTAAGATAATTTGTGATTTATAAACCCATCTAAGGGCTGGGTAGTCATTGTTTTGTTATTGTTGACTACAGGTCACGTTTATAAAGACTTAATACATACATACATATATAATGTATTGAAGGGGAGTGTTCTACTGAAATAATCATTCACTCAAAGATATAATAAATACAGAATCTTGTCTATTCTGAGGCAAGTAAAGATCCCACCCATGGGGTAAATGTGTACCATGGGTTGACTCCTCCTCTCTCTCACCTCATCAATCAACCCTCGATAGTAGCAATAAATTGCCTTAGTGGGCTGCACTTTCCATATCTAGCTATCTATCCATCTTTCTGTCTATATATCTATCCTATCTATCCATCTATCTATATCTATTTATATCTATCCATATCTATCTATATCTATATCTATCTATATCTATCTATCTATATCTATCAATATCTATCTATATCTATCTATCTATATCTATATCTATATCTATCTATATCTATCTATGTCTATCTATGTCTATCTATATATATATATCTATGTATATCTATCAATATCTATCTATATCTATATCTATCTATATCTATCTATCTATATCTATCAATATCTATCTATATCTATCTATCTATATCTATATCTATATCTATCTATATCTATCTATGTCTATCTATGTCTATCTATATCTATATCTATCTATATCTATATCTATCCATATATATCTATATCTATCTATATCTATCTATCTATTTTGCTGCGACTCATTGTTCACCCGTGAACCTAATAATGAAGCTCCCTTATATATCTTGCATGGTCAATTCATTTTTTAAAGACAGACTCAAAATACCACGCGAGTTATCAATAATGTTTGATATCTGAGTAGTTTTGAGCACTTTTTCAGAGAAGATATTTGATATTTGAGTACTTTGGAGCAGATCCCCCCAAAGTTTCTTGTGAGTACAATCAATGAATTCACTGAAGTCCTTCCCATCAGGCCACAACAGCTGTTCTTTCAACCTCTCTGATCGCAAAGCTCTATTGACTAGATGTAGTCAGGCATAAACATGTTTTAACCCCTTTTAAGTGAAAGTTCTTTTTCCAGAAATGAGAGAGCGGAAATTTGCTACTATCATTTTGATTTATTTTCCTAAAAATGGAGTAAAATTGCTAATAATCGACCTCTACATGGCCAAATGTGTCACGTGCAATTTCCATGAGAAGGATAAACGCATGAAAAACGCATGGTTTTTGCCTAAATATGATGTGGTGAAAAACATGCGTTTTCCATGCGTTTTGATAAACGCATGGAAAACGCATGTAGCACAATTGGCCATGTATCTAAATGTCAAATATAGTCGAGAACTGAATGTATTGGCCATGAAATAAACCTTTGATGTTATATTTATAGGTTAGCTTAAGTTGTGGTTGTCCCGCCAGCTACCAACTTTTTTTCATTTATAATATGATATGTCTATGATATTTATCGGGCTGGTTAACCTGTAGAGAAGGCTAAAAAATCTGCGTAAAGGAGTCAGTCAATTTAAATAAAGTCACAATGTCAAACAAATGTCTAAACGTTGTGAAAAAATGTCTGAAAAGATAGTTATGAAACTGTCTAAAATGTTAGCTACAGTGACATTTTACTCAAAAGATATTTCCAGTGATGTCTTGAATGTGCGTAATCAAGACTTTGTGTATAATCTAGATTAATGGTTCTAATAAGGGATATGTGTGACAGTCCCCTTAAGGGGGTTTCACACATAGCCGGATCAGACGCAGGAGCGTCCCGGAATGAAATTTTGTTAAATCCGGGGCGGTCCGGGCGAAAAAGTTAGAAATGTAAACAAACGAAATAATTGGGCGGTGTGGACACGAAGGCAAGACGGAGGCAACAAGGAGCAACACGGTCATGACACGGATGTGTACGGGTGCTACAAGGATATGTACGGAGGAGCACGGTTAAACAAGGAATGAGCCACGGTTGTAGCCGGAGGTAACACGACTGTGCCGGAGGCGGGCGGAGTGAACCGGATGTTACATGGGGCCTTCACGGATATACCTGATCGTTACACGATCTTACTACGATATCACTACGGAGTTAAGCGATTTTCACCCGGATCGCTCTGAAATTGGTATTTAAACTGCCTGCGTTCCACTGTCCATCATTCCACTTCGGACTACCATACTGCAAAGTTGTTGCTGCTACTACAGAAAAATTGGATATGTCTTTATCACACTACGACAGGGTGGAATTGGATTTGAAGTGCATGGACATGCAAGTCCAGCTATTGACTGCTGCTAATGATATAATTCTGCAAGAAGAACACAAACTGCAAGATGATGCAGTGAGGGCCACAACATCAACTGATGAAGATGACCTATTAGAAAATGCTGCTGCTGCACCAAGACGAAGAAGAAGAAGGCAAATGTGGGTGTGACCTTGGCTGCTAAGAAGACCTCTTTATGGGCAGTATGAAAAACTGATGGCTGAATTGACTGCAGAAGATGTGGGTGGCTTCAAGAATTTCATGAGGATGGAGCCTGACTTATTCCATGAAGTTCTTGCCAGAGTGGGACCTAGGATTACAAAGCAGGATACCTTTTGGAGGAGGGCCCTTGAACCTGGATTGAAACTGGCTATTACCTTGCGCTACCTGGGTACGGGCAACAGCTACAAGTCTCTGCAGTATGGATTTAGGGTAGCCTTCAATACCATTTCTATCCTTGTCATCGAAGTCTGCCAGGCCATCATAGACGAGTACTCAGCAGAAGTCATGCAGTGTCCTGTAACCCCAGAAGCCTGGAAAGAAGTTGCCAATGGATTCTACAACAGATGGAACTTCCCCCACTGTGTCGGCGCCATTGATGGGAAGCACGTTGCCATCAGATGTCCTGCCAAGTCTGGATCCCTGTTCTACAACTACAAGGGATTTTTCTCTATTGTCCTACTGGCTGTAGTTGATGCTGAATACAAGTTCCTCTACGTTGACATTGGTGCCAGTGGATCAGGCTCAGATGCTGGAGTGTTTAGCCAGACAGAATTGAAGGAAGCGCTAGAAAGTGCGAACATTGGATTACCTGAACCAGATAACCTGCCTAAATGTGACCAACCAGTGCCTTACTTCATAGTTGGGGATGATGCCTTTGGACTGCAGACTTGGATGATGAAGCCTCTGCCTCACAGGAACATGAGCATGGAAGACAGAATCTTCAACTACAGACTTTCTAGAGCTAGACGGGTGGTAGAGAATGCATTTGGACTTTTGGCTGCCAGGTTCAGGTGTCTCCTCACAACAATGCCTCAAAGTCCTGACAGAGTGTGTACCATAACTCTTGCTTGCTGTGTGTTGCACAACCTACTGAGGGTGAGGTATCCAACTGCTCAAGTGAATGCTGTGGACCAGGAAAATGCCGACATCCATGAGATCATCCCAGGTGCATGGAGGGAGAATGCTGCCAATCTACCAGACATGGGACATGTGTTCAGAGGCAACACCAACAGAGCAGCCAAGGAAATGCGGCAATACTTGGTCAGCTACGTGAACTCAGCAGCTGGGAGTAGACCATGGCAGCAAGACAAGATTTGAAAACAACACGAATGATGTAAGTTTCAACATTTAATTAATAGCAAACTTCAGACTTCTGCAGCACACAAGTGCAAAAAATACACATCATTTAATTATTGTCATGTAATACAGTTTACATTGTTCATTACATTAAACTTCATTGGTATACAGTTCACATAAAAACATAAGTAATAACAGTTCATTGTTCATTTCATTGAAGTTCATTGTTCATTTTCAGCTCAACATTACTCGGTTGTGGTAGTTGGAGGCGTGGGCACCGAAAAGGAGGAGTTATGGTCATCACCACCAACCATTCCCCCCACACTAGTGTTCAACAAGTAGCTGGTGAGCGAAACATCCTGAGGCGTGCTGCAATCCTGTGGTGACATGGAAGGACGACCGTGAGAAGGACCTGAAGTCAACCAGGCCTGACTGATAATCGTAGAAGATGTCGCAGGGGGGGGATCGGTGCAGGCACAGACGAAGAAGAAGGGGCAGACGACACGAGAGCCTGGGGCGAAGGGCCGGACGGAGTAGCGAACATCCGGGCAGCAGGGCTGGATGAATGCTGTGCGAACATCTGGGCAGCAGGGCTGGAAGAATGCTGTGCGAAAATCTGGGCAGCAGGGCTGGAAGAATGCTGTGTGAACATCTGGGCAGCAGGGCTGGAAGAATGCTGATGATGAGGGAACATCTGCACAGGAGGACCGGATGAACTGGCTGTAGTAGCAGGAGCAGGGAGGACGAACTGCTGCTGATGCTGCTGAGGGACAGGAGGCAGAAACTGATGATACTGCTGTTGCTGTTGCAGTTGCTGTTGCTGCTGCTGTTGCTGTTGCTGCTGGCGCTTGCGACGATACGCCTGCTTAAACTGCATCAGGTTGTTTAAGGTTTGGGCCTGGTAATCCCACCAAGTGTCGGTGTCCATCTGCATCACCTCGTGGTAGATCATATCCGTGAACACCCTCTTGGACAAGCTGCCTGAGTCCGTCGGCTGACTCAACTTGCTGTGCATGTCCCTCTGCAGATCGGTGGCTTTTTCAATCAGCTGGAAATAGGAAAAAACACAACATTAGAGTAAGTCACATGGCAACTGCAATAGCATGTGCATTATTGACAATGTACTGAAAAGACACATCAACATACAGTGAACACTGGAAGTGCCAAGAAACAAAGCTACCACTTTCTACTATGGAAAAGCTACAACTTTAAAATGCAAGATTACTATTACAACTTTAAACTGCAAGATTACAATTACAACTTTAAACTGCAAGATTACAATTACAACTTTAAAATGCAAGATTACAATTACAACTTTAAACTGCAACATTACAATACGATTATCTTGATTATCATGGCAACTGAAGCAGTATACTTACTTGAGTGACAGCTTGCGTAGCAATTCCATCTCCACTAGCTGCAAGGCTGGATGAATCACAGTCATGATGATGACGAGGCTGACGTCTGGACGTCTTCTTGCTTGGAGGAGGGGCCCCCATCTTCCTCCTGCTGCTGCTGCTGTCGCCCTTGTAAGGCCCACCCTTGGACCTGCTTGTATCCGAATCCCTGCCACCATCATCCGAACTATCCACAATGACCTCCTCAGCTTCAGACGTGTCATCCTCAGTGGTAGGTCTGTTGCTGCTGGATGGAGTTTTGGCTGATAAGCTCTGGGAAAGCTGCCCACCTTTCTTTCTTTTCCCAGCATCAACCCTCTTGATGTGGCGTTCGAGGTAGCCGAAATTCTCCATGATCCAGTTGTCCCGGTCTGTCAGGATTCTGGCGGCCCCACCAGAAGGCTTCTTGCTTGGATCCGTCAGCTTCCCAACTGAAGTGTGCATTGAGTCAATCCAAGTTTTCAGCTGCTGCGCAGTACAATCCAGCTCCTTCGCCTTCTGGTCTATCATTCGCGATTTGATGTCTATCCGCTTGTATTGAGCAAGCCGCCGGTTATACAACATCTCCTGGGAACGGTACCAGTCGGCCACATCTTGTTCCTGGTCATCTGTGAGGTTCAGGGCTTCCTTTTTCTGCCTCTTCACTTTTGCTGCAGGTGGGGGTGGAGCTGCAGTAGGAGGTACTGCAGGTGCAGCAGGTACAACTGGCCCAGGTAAATCTGGCATGCCTTGCGGACTTTGCGGTCTTGAAGAGGTATTACTGGCTGCATCTTCTTCAACAGCAGCAGGTGGTGCAGGTTCCTCTTGCACAACAGTCTTCTTGCCAGGCCTCCCCTATCTCTCCTAGGTGGCATGGTGGTTAATTCAAGAAACGGCAGTAGCAGCAGCAGCAGCAATCCAGAAGGTAATATCCAGAAGAAATGGTGGATGATAATAAATGAATTAATTCGATGATCAACGATGAACGGCGGGCGGTGGAATGATGCTTCTCCAAAGACGGCGGTTGTATATATACTCAGGCATCTGTACTCACTCCGTGTCAGTTTAATTAACTCCGTCTTGACACCCAGTTCACTCCTGTATGTTCGCATTGATCTCGTGTGACACCGTGTACTTAACGGAGTTAACCGGGTCAAGCAAGTGACATGTAAACCCGCTCTCCCTGTTCACTCCGTTTAGACTCCGTGTTGGTCCTAGTTCACTCGTGTGGAACCGAGTTGCTCCTTGTGCTCTCCGGAGCGTACTTTTCACGCCCGGTTGACGCCGGACTTAGCCGGAGATCACACGAAGTCTTTCGGTGTCAATACGGAGGTCCCCGGAGATCGACGGAGTCTACTGGGAGTCTACACGGATCTACACGGACCAACACGGATTTCACTATTCCGGGATCTCCGGCATGAAAAATTAAACATGTTTAATTTTTTTGCCGGAGTCCCCCGGAGATACCGGACCATGCCGGACAATGCCAGACACTCCCGGACATGAACAAGATGTCTATACGCCTTTCCCCGGAGTGTGCGGGAGTATTCCGGAGTTGACCTCCGGGACGCTCCTGCGTCTGATCCGGCTATGTGTGAAACCCCCTTTAAGGAATCATTAGACACCTTTAAAAGCATACATTTGCCTGTCAGTGCAGGGTGCAGATTGCATTCCACCAACATGTAATGCTAAGATGAAGTAATACGGCCTGACACAAGTTGTATTTCAAGCCATTAACACTACCCCACAACTGCCCAGATAGCATTCAAATTCCTTTCAACATCGGCACAATGTGGGGTGGGGGCCTAGCTCTGAGGTAGCACTCTGGGCTTCCAACCGCTGGGTCCCGGGTTTGATTCCCGGTCGAGCCTAAGTTGGATGGCTGTTTCATCCTTCGTCTAATTGCCATTCCGCACCTGTCCGAATAAGCCCATCAGGTGCAGAAATACAGGACATAAAGCCCTGATCCATCACCACATCAGCGCAATGTCGGTGATGTTAATGTGATGTTGTAACAACAGTGGCCTATATGGAAACGATGCTGGGCCGATTTAGAATGCTATCTGGGTGATGCCATCCAGTTTGAACCAAACTGTATTAAAGTCTAGTAGGTCTACATGTCAATTGAGGCTAGTTTTCTTCACACAAAATGTATTCCTAATGGCGATATTACAGTGCAGGTGTAAAGGTGTTAGTCAGATTCCTTTGGGATCCTATGTTCATCTCTGGCCCATGAATACTTCATGGGTTTGATTTCAGAGGTGAATAGCCAACAAGAGATCCTAAATTGGTACCCTGGTAATTATGCTAAATTATGCTAAGGCGAGTCATAAACCCCACCCATGGGGTAAACATGTTAGATAAATCACTAGCATTGAGTAGACTCAAGCCATCATTATCTAATCATCTACATCTTGAAATTATCTATTATATATTTAGAAGTCTACGGTTCAGAGCAGGTGCTTTGGAAACAGTGCACTCAACACTGTGTCACCTAACAGCCCAGTGACCTAATTATGGACATTCTTTGCTAGTTTACGTTTACTCAGTTAAACAATATAATGGGTTCAACTATGTAGCTGATAGGCTGAGTATATACTTAAAAAATATTCTCTTAAAAATACAAGTGAAATTGAACTGAAGTGAATTGAATTTATTTAGCATCCTGATATCATACATGCATGTACATACATCAGTTATTACAATAACACTTTTCATATGACTTTAAATTATCAATTATTATGTAAAAACTAGGACACTGGGTCAGGCATCTGAGCTATAAGCTGTTTGAATGATGCCTGCCTGTATTCTATATGAGAAAAGAGATTTTAACCCCGTAGAAAAAAAATAAAATAAAATAAATAAATATAAAGAAAAATACAATATATCAGTGGTAATTATAATGATGAAAAGGTTTATATATATAATATATTCTTTAAAACTAGCAAAAAATAAGACTACCATTGACAATGACAATGGATTTATATTTTGTTAGTTTAAGCAATTTTATTGAATTGTCTGCTTGTCAGAACAAGAATTGTGAATACTCTGCTCATGAACATCTAATTATTTGTTATTTCAATGTTAGACCTATAAAATATATTTATTTACTTGAGAAGAGTATACAAGCAAAACATGTACATAATTAGGTCGCAGGGCTGTGAGGTGATGACACACAGTATCGATATGACACTGACTTAATATCCATTTTCCGTACCGAAGCTTTCGTTTAGAACAAGAGAATGATATAGTGGAAAATCTGCCAACTTTCACCTTATATAGATAGGGATTCAACTTCGCAACATCTATTAAGTCAACAAGCATCCATTAGCATGGCGGGTATAATCCTATTGCATTTTTTTGCCGAAAGGGATAACACACTCTGCCCTACAAGTATATGGAAATCCTGAAATATTACGCCCCTTTTAAGCCTGTACGTATAGCATACAGTTAGTTTCATAAGAATATGGTCAACTCTAGACAGCTGTAGCGACCTATTCCTGGCTGTAGCTATAACTGGCTAAAGCTAGCTGCTTCTGGCTACTCCTATATTACAGTCAGCTTACACCTACCACCACTGAAAAAGTATAGACATTGGCTAATGTAATAAATTATCTAATATATCATAAATATGTATGTACAATAGACATGCATCTTTTCAAAAAGAAAGACAAGTATGTTTAACTCTCAATCTATGCACCAAATCAATACATTTTCCTTAGATGTTTCTCCATACATTTTTGTTGATGCATTGGATATGTCCACAAAGAAGGATGATTTAACATTAGTGACCTTGGCCTCAATTTACAATGACCTTGACCTCAATTTACAATGACCTTGACCTCATGACCTCTCGACCTCAGAAGATGGCTTATTATGTTTTCACCAAACACTTGTTTTGTCCTCATAATGTTTTTCCCATGTATTAATTCAACCGTTAATACATCCATTAATACAATTGATTGATTGACTGATTGACTGATTGAATGATTGATTGATTGATCGATTGATTATTGAATGCCTGATTAATTAATATTTGATTGTTGATTGATTGATTGATTGATTGATTGACTGAATGGTTGAGTGGTTGATTGCTTCATTGACTGATTCAAACATCAATTCAATCATTCATTCATTCATATAGACCCGAACCTAATAACCAATCAACAATTCACAAATGGCTCAATTAACGATGAAATAAACAGAAAATATACCTCCATAAATATAACTACTTAGAAATCACTTCGAAACATATTGAACTGGTTGCCAAGTGTGTCATAAAGAACACAATTTATGCTAGCATCAGCCTTTAATAGCTGCGTGACCTTCTGACATATGCATATGCTCTCCTACATATCAGACAGCCTTGGTATTTTTAAGCACCAGAGTTTTCCTTAATGGGCGGATGTTCAGATTATGTAAGGTTATCTATATCCTAAGGGGCTATCAACCTCTCATGCGCTCAGAGAATATGATAGATAATGTTTATCATGCATAGACAGCATTTACATATATGGCATGCCAGTGATCCATCCAGCATATCTACCAGTCACTGGTCATATCTTAAGAGTAATGGGGGATTTACACAATATTTGGTCATTATTCCTTTTTTCAGTCATTGCTATTGATGGAAAACTTGTTGTTTTAAGAAGTTGCCTGTGGACATCTTTGAAACTATAGATGTTACAACATGTTACTTTACTTGCTTAAAGCTCCACTGTCTGTCAAAATAACTATTTTCTAAAAATTCATCAAATGATTGAAAATCACCTTATTTGATCAAGGCACACTAAATATGTATAAGCTAATGAATCTATCTGGCATTAATTACAAAACATAAATGGTACATTGAAAGAAATCAAGACCAAAACATTCGAAATACAATGTCAATGGCATCATCACCCGTTTTTGAGTATTGTGACGTCATGACTTGGTTTGTTTACATATTGGTTTTTTGATGTCACGAAACATCAAATACTAGGCGAAGTTTATTTTATAGAGTGATAGTGAACCCAACAAGGCTCTGGATGGTAGGTAATCAGTATTAAGAATACAATGAAGTGAAATAAAATATATTTTGGCCACAGTCATATTGAGTGACAATCCAGCTTTAAACAAGACCATACATAATATAGCAACATGGTGGGTAGGATTAGTTGTAGGTTGAGATTAATGATGTGTTAACCACCAACGGGTCATAAACTTCAGGAATGGCAAGAGGACAGAATGGTTAGAATATAACCATATCTGGACCAGGAGTCGAGTAATTACCTGAAGGAGTATGTATCAAGATATGTAAAGAACATGAAAGAGAAAGTCTTATGGAAATTATTGACAGCCTTTAGACCCTGCTGCTATCATAATTTTTCTATGGACTATCAGTATTCTCCACTAGGTCTGACTTTCCCTTTCATGTTCTTCACAAATGTCAGATCTAGATTTTATTTGGCTAGCTGACTCCTTGATGGACCCCTGTGCAAAAATGGCCTACACATAGTCAGTCATATAAAATTTTGATCTGACGATGAGATCACCTCAACATCTCATCATTATGTCTGCTTCTGGCACCTGGTCATGATAGAGGCTGTCAAAGTTTCTTAGCAGTAGCATTGACACAATGGTCATTTTGACCACATTTCAGCTGCACACAAAAAGTGTTAACTTATAATGCCTGACATATTGTTAGAAGCATGCACGTTGCATGTGTTGTTTTACAATACAGCCGTGGCCAGGAGTTTTCGGCCACTTGCTATAGATGGTGACTATGGCACTTTGTTGATCTTACAAGACATATGTATTATTGGCCTAAGGTATTGAGATGGCCTGTCGGTCACTTTGTCCCTCCCTTTCATCTCTCTGTCTGCCTGTTAACCACACTTCTAGACATGATAACTCCAGGTATATTGATGTGGCGCTCATGGAACTACTGGTAAAATACCTCAGAGGAAGACCTTGAATGAGTTAAAAAATGGACGACTCAGACTGCTTTTAGGTCACAAGGGACAAAATCATCCAGAACTTCACTCAACTCCCACCAGCCAAACATGTGGAAAATGAGGCTCTTCCCTCTGACAAACCATCCGTGACTTAATTTATATATTGGCGTGACTATTGTGCAAATGTATTCTCAAGACGGTATATGAGATCATTGAAGAATATAATTTAAGAAAAAGTGTCACAAAGCAAGAACGCAGACTAAAATTTAAGTGTTTTAAAGGGTCCGAAACCTTTGGCCATGGTTGTACATTAGCTTTAAAATCAGTTTTCTTACGCCTACACATAAGTCACGAATAAATCTGTTTTAAATCCTCTGGGAGCAATTTGGAGGAAGTCTTGCCCTACAAGATGTATTTCGAGGTTATATAGACTTTTTTTATTGTGAGAGGTGATCAATGTGGGAGGTAGGTCTTGCTTTTGGTTAGAGTCAACTTCTGTCTGATAAATCAAGCGCGTAATTTAGCCTTTTGTGAGACTGAAAACAAGAGACATAAGGTCTTAAAAAAGAGTTAGTATACTCAAATTACAGTAAATTTATATTGTTGCTTGACTTGTCCAATTTATGTCCTTTAGTATCCATTCCCAGGGAGAAAGAAAAACAATTACTTTTAATAGTTTCATAGCAGTAATTGAATGATTCACAAGCAGTCAAAGATGTTTGCCAAAACAAATGTCAATAACTACAGAGATAAAGTAATTCAACTTTTAGATCAATTTGAAAACCAGTGTAAAAATGTGGTAACCAATTAAAAGCAGTGGAATTGATATATTGATGACATTGGTGAGATTGAGTTTTCTATCAAGGTTTCTCCCACTGAACATATTGGCAATGTATACAGTTGCTCTCAAAAGTACGAAAAACACCATATATAGGAGAGGTGATCAATGTGGGAGCTATATATACACTGTCAATATGTTCAGTGGGAGATTTTTTATTCTTTTTTACTGTTCAGTCTCGGTGTTTTAAAAATTTCTACAGTTCATCATCATTGTTTTTATGATGCTGTATTTTGGATTTTACTGTATACATTTCGAATTACTTATCCTTTTCAACGGAGTTAAAAAAAATATATAAAAATATCTGACAATACATCTTTAAGATTATCATAAACATACTGATACTTACACACACTATATACTTAATTTTTTTAAATATCCTTTTGTGTGTCTTTGTCTCAATGCTACTGGGTGCGCAGCTTAGTCAGCTTATGTGACCAGCTGCCAGAGGCAGACGTAATGATGATATGATATGGCTTGGAGTCCTCACCTTGTCATACATTTACCCCATTGGTGGGATATTTTACTTGCCTCAGCATAGACACTGAGTACAAGGCACCTCCAATTTAACATCTCATGTAATCAACATCCACCTGGGATGTAGCTCATGAAGACTGCCCAGGAAATCAACATGTTGTAAAATATCATTAGGGAAGCACATTGCTTTGGGAGCAACTGTATATAACATCATTTTGGCTAGAAGTGCCACTGTAGCACCAAAATATTTACGCACTGTTGGTATTAATGATTATGAAAACTTTCCGAATGTGATAAATCATTGTCACATGGATTCATTCATCTCTGTTGTCGGCTTAAGATACTTCCTTAATTGCATCCGATTGGGAAGTACATACATCAAATATTCATCTAAATAGCAGACACCAAACCATATTTTACTTACACATATGTGCAGAATTACAATATCATGAGGAAATAAATTCTGTGTTTTCTACAACAATTATGCCAGTGCCTTTATATGGCTGGGTGGGTGGGTGGATTAGGGCTTTACGTCCTGTATTTCTGCTCGTGATGGGCTAATTAGGACAGGCAGGGACTATGACAATGAGATGATGAAACAGCCATCCAACTTAGGCTCAACCGGGAATTGAACCCTGGACCTCCTTTATATGGAAGACGTTAAATGGAGTATGAAAAGGAAAATTAAAGCTCATTAAATAAAACCATTTTTTAAATGTCTTGTGTCCACAGACCTGTCATTCGTTTTGCTAACCAATATTAAGTGGGTTTATCTCCCTAATGGACAATTTACTAGGAGTTTTGCCCTAGGAAGTCCATTTCAAGGACAAAGTCAGCTTTTTAACAGTCAGCACCAATCAATATCACAAAGAGGTCTTGTCAGTTGGGTGGGGCAAATTTCCGCCAGATAAATCAACACTGCATTCGACCTTTTAAGAAGCTATTGTGACCAGAAAAACCACAGAATTTCAAGGTCAAGAGACAGCATCTCTCAGAAGGTAATTGAAAAATTTTTTGTTTTCTTCTTTTTTTTCTTCTCATCATTTGAATCCGGTACACATCAGCAATTGGAGCTTAAAGGTCTCAGCGTCACCTTGCTTCACGCTTTGCACCATAATGTGCAATAAACAAAATTGTATCTATTTACAGCGAAGCTTTGCCATCAATACCACTCACTATACAAGTGTGAATTACTGTGTCATAAATGTAAAGGGCTCTTAATGGTGAAGTAGTCTTAAAGTGGTTCCATTGTATGTTGGGTGGCTATTTCATCATTCACCTCATTGCTGTGGCACCTGCCTGTCTTAATCGGCCCACATGGTGTGGAGATACAAGACCTAAAACCCCCATTACAACCACTCTCTACTAGGGTCAAACTATATGAGTGCGAGCAAGCGATGCTATGTTTGTCAATGTGTTACAAGCGCATAAAACCGTGAAAAGTTTGCCTGAAGTGCAAGTTGTAACAGATATTATGATGTAGCAAAATGTTATGCTTCAGTGGCTCAGCCTCTTTAGATTTAAGTAATATGTCATTAAATTAAATAACAGGCTTTAATCCTAATTAGGTAACCTATATGTAAATCTGTGATGTTCAATGACTAATGTTTCAACTCACAGTTTCACGGTTTTACGCACTTAGCAGTAACCAGCAACGTCATTCATGTCTGGTGTATTCTATGTATGGAATAGATAGACAGGCATAACTGTAGAGTGTGTATTGTGCAGAGCCCTGTGTTCAGCGTGTTGGCCACTGGGGTTTCAGGTGGTCCCTCACAGTGTTACATGGCCAAATGTGCCACGTGCATTTTCCATGAGAAGGATGAACACATGGAAAACGCATGGTTTTTGCCTAATCATAATGAGGTGAAAACCATGCGTTTTCTATGCATTTGTCCAAATGCATGGAAAAGGCACGTAGCACATGTGGAGGCCCATGGCTTTCAAAGGCACTGTCCGTGCAAGGTTGTAAAGATAAGATTCGGTAGACAAGTATCACAAGCCAGGTCAATGTCCTCATATATAATATGCCCCTGGACTGGACTTCTGATTAAGAAGGTCTCGCCTTACTGTGGAAATATATTTTACATTACAAAATGATATTGTAGTATTTTTGTTATAGCTTCCAGGTAACAGGGTATTTGTCTTGCTCAGTCTAGGTCAGTCTAGGTCAGTCTAGGTCAGTCTAGCTCAGTCTAACTCAGTCTAGCTCAGTCTAGCTCAGTCTAGCTCCGTCTAGCTCCGTCTAGCTTAGTCTAGCTCAGCCTAGCTCTGTCTAGCTCAGTCTAGCTCAGTCTAACTCAGTCTAGCTCCGTCTAGCTCAGTCTAACTCAGTCTAACTCAGTCTAGCTCCGTCTAGCTCAGTCTAGCTCAGCCTAGCTCTGTCTAGCTCAGTCTAGCTCAGTCTAACTCAGTCTAGCTCCGTCTAGCTCAGTCTAACTCAGTCTACCTCAGTCTAGCTCAGTCTAGCTCAGTCTAGCTCAGTCTAACTCAGTCTAGCTCAGTCTAGTTTAGTCTAGCACAGTCTAGCACAGTCTAGTTCAGCCTAGCTCAGTCTAGCTCAGTCTAGTACAGTCTAGCTCAGTCTAGCTCAGTCTAGCTTACCATTCCAAATCGGGCCAGCATCGTTTCTATATTGGCTGCCGTCGTCACAACATCATTTTGACATCGTGCTGACATTGATACGATTTGGAATGCTATCTGGGGTCCAGCTTAGTCTAGCATGAAAAAGATACCAGACATGAGTTGTACTGCAATTTGAATGGAAAATTGAAAGCAGGTGGACTTATGATGTAAATGCACCACAATTAAGATGTGAGAGCTCTTGTGCCATCAATGACTACGTGATAGGTCCCCCACGGAAGACAAATTCCAGTCGCTTGAACTGTCACAAAACCCATATTGAGTGGATTAAATCAGGCATGGGCTTATTACAGCCATCTTAAGATGTATTTTAAGGCCAATTGCGTGCAATAATCATAGTGGAAACTCAACATAAAGACGGTCTTACACCATGGCGCAATATTAGGTCTTAATAGTGAGGTGGTCTTAATTGTGATGTGAAATGTTTGGAATTATTAGTTTGGTGTGATGATAGAGCTTCAAATGTGAGGTGGTCTTAATGGTGAGGTAGTCATGATATTATGGTGTTCTTTATAGTCGGATTGTCTTAAAATTGTCAAATTGTCTTTAAGTTGATAGATAAATAGATAGATAGATAGATAGATATTGCAGCAAGTTCTTGCCGATATCAAGTGTTTATTGATGAGGTGAGAGAGAGAGAAAGAGTCCACCAATGTTACACGTTTACCCCGTGAGTGGGATATTTGACTTGCATCAGCATAGAAAGTGGTATTGATAATCAGATGGTCATAATATTGAGGCGTCTCCACATCTATTTGAACTGAGCTTATAGAGCAGAACCAATTGAAAAGGGACAATAAAAGTGATGATCTACACTTAATTAAACAATTTAACCACAATCCTGTAATTTTCCTGACAGTGTATGAATTAATCCACTGCACAAGGTGATGTGATCATGAGGCAAGGTTTGAAGTCCACACATCAACTCCATGTTGATACCCTTTCACTTACTTAAACATAGACAGGGTGGGGGCCTAGCTCAGTGGTAACATGTGGGGCTTCCAACCTCTGAGTCCCGGGTTCCATTCCTGGTCGAGCTCCCTAAGTTGGATGGCTGTTTCTTCCTTCATCTCATTGTCATGGTCCCTGTCCTAATTAGCCCATCAGGTGCAGAAATACATGATGTAGAGCCCTAATCCACCCATCCACCACTTAAACATAGATAGAAACTATTACAAATTAAACATGTTATGGGAATGATATCCAGTCGATAATAAATAAATCATTTAAATGCTGTTTTCATGATACACTTTTTGCACAAATCTGTCGATAAAACTTGTTCACAGCCCTTTTTCATAACATTTCACATGGCTGATTGTCGAAATGTAAAAGAATACGTTCATCCTTCACAATCAAAGTCAGTGATTTTTCCCAGTCGCTCCAAGGCAGCGATTTCAGATTTCAGTTTTGTCTGCTCACATTTTTCACATCATAAGTCAATTTTATAATCGATAATCCAATCAATAAGTTAGACCGGCGAATAACCAATTAAGGAACTATGGAATTGATATATTGATTAGAAAAAGTGTGAGTGAACCTTCAAAATTTATTCATCAGTAATTGGTGTTAAGCTTTCATTTAACAAGTAGCTTTTTTTTACATTTCACAACAAAGCACCATCTCGCCAAAGCTAAATAAAGTTTTTTTGCATGTCTGATCACTTTGTCAACAAAATACATTGATATTAGATTTCAGAAATATCTGATAAATTCCAGGGTTGAAATTATGCCCTGGACACAGCTTGATGGACAGACAGATGGATAGATAGAAACCCCCATTCATGGGTAAATGTATAACATGGGTTTGACCCCAAGCCTTACCATCTCATCATTAAGTCTGCTACCGATAACTCGTCATAGAAGTATTCTATTAGTTGACTTAGCCTCAAATCAGTATTGCACAAAATAAAAGGAAACAAAATCAAGCAATTTACTTGAGGGGTTAGCAAACGTAACCTCTTTGATGGCTCCCTGGGAGGAAGCACATCCATAAAATATTCACCAGATGGAAACAGATAACAAACATTTCTATGTGTGTTAAGTCCTTCAAGCATTTGATCAAGTTATATCAATGTTGATTTTTCAAGATGCTATGCTTAGAATATATCATGCACATCTAGAATTTTTGAGACATTAATACATTTAACGATAGTGGACGGATTTAGATATTTTCCCATTACTAACCACTGAGCTTCTTTTTTTCATGGATTTAGACAAGGTAAAAAGATGGTTGGCTTTTCACTAAAACAATCTAACGCTTCGAGTGAATAAATATAATAGATTGAAGAACTACCCTGCTAGACAGATAACAGCTAGACTGCTGGACTGATTACAAATACACTGCCATACTGATAACAGCTAGACTGCTAGACAGATAACAGCTATACTGCTGGACAGATAACAGCTAGACTGCTATAAAGATAACATCTAGACTGCTAGAACAAAAACAGCTAGACTGCTAGACAGATAACAGCAAGACTGTCAGACAGATAACAGCTAGACTGCTAGACACACAACAGCTAGACTGCTGGACTGATCACAGCTAGACTGCCAGACTGACAACAGCTAGACTGCTAAACAGATAACAGCTAGACTGCTAGACAGATAACAGCAAGACTGTCAGACAGATAACAGCTAGACTGCTAGACACACAACGGCTAGACTGCTAGACAGATAACAGCTAGACTGCAAGACTGATAACAGCAAGACTGTCAGACAGATAACAGCTAGACTGCAAGACACACAACAGCTAGACTGCTAGACAGATAACAGCTAGACTGTTAAACAGATAACAGCTAGACTGCTAGACAGATAACAGCAAGACTGCCAGACAGATAACAGCTAGGCTGCCAGACAGATAACAGCTAGACTGCTAGACACACAACGGCTAGACTGCTAGACAGATAACAGCTAGACTGCAAGACTGATAACAGCAAGACTGTCAGACAGATAACAGCTAGACTGCAAGACACACAACAGCTAGACTGCTAGACAGATAACAGCTAGACTGTTAAACAGATAACAGCTAGACTGCTAGACAGATAACAGCAAGACTGCCAGACAGATAACAGCTAGGCTGCCAGACAGATAACAGCTAGACTGCCAGACAGATAACAGCTAGACTGCTAGAAAAAAAACAGCTAGACTGTTAGACCAAAAAAACTAAACTGCCAGACAGATAACAGCTAGACTGCCAGACAGATAACAGCAAGACTGTCAGACAGATAACAGCTAGACTGCTAAACAGGACTATTTTGGGGCAGACCAACATCACATGCTGTCTGCGTAGGCAGCCAGATATTTTTTCTGGAAAAAGAAAATGGTCACACACTCACTATTTTTTTCAGATAGCTTATCGCAGTTGATCACACATTCTCTCTCATAAGGGTAACTAGTAGTTACTTGTAAAATTGGCAGTTAGTTGTAAAGTCTATCATTGTCAACCAATTTGCATATTTCCTTGTAAACCAGCCATTCTTTGTAGGGTACTGTTACCCAATCAATAATCAAGTTGTTTGCCGATACAGTACTTTTTTCAGCTGGATCGCTCTCTCACACCTACTCACAATTCTGTAATGAATCTGTTTTAGATCCTTTGTGAACAATTTAGCAGAAGTCCTGCTCTACGAGATATATTTTGTGGAGACCTTTTTTATTGTGACCGGTGATCAATGTGGGAGAAAGGTCTTGCTTTTGGGTCGAGACAACTTCCAACCAACCAATAGATCGACACAACATTTGCTTGTGGTATGACCTGGTTCGCTACTGCACCTTTGTTAGGCAACAAATCGCATCACCTTAATATCAGGGACCCTGGAAACTGATGTGACCTACTTTTACGATATTGATATGCACATACAACATATTGCTGACCGAACAAATAAGTTCAATGTTTGCTACTCTAGAATGCTTTGCAAGAGAGTATAATATTCTACTTTTGTGTGATTTGCCTTACTTGAACATAATTCAGCAAAAGTGGCTGGGTAAGTTGTGCAGAGAAATTTTGGCGAGTTGCTCTTAATGAGATACTGTAGACCCACTGTGTTCAATTTAACATCTCCTGTTAGCTACATTGACATTTTACTCAAAAGTAATTTCTAGTAGTGTCTTAAATGTGAATAGTCAATACTTTTTGTATAATCTAGATTAATTGTTTTCTCGAGCATCGCATTTGCTGTTGATATAGGGGATATGTGTCCCCTTAAGGAATTATTAGACATCTTTAAAAGCCTTAGGGTACAATATATCACTTAGATTTAAATTAGCTTGTCAGTGCAGGTTGCAGATTGCATTTAAGCAACATGTACTGCTAAGATGAAGTAATATGGCCTGACACAAGTTTTATTTCAATCTATTTAACACTACCCCACAACTGCCCAGATAACATTTCAAATCGTTCCAACTTCGCTGCAATGTTGGCGATGTTAATAAAATGTTGTAACTACAGTGGCCTATATGCAAACACTGCTGGGCCAATTTGGAATGCTATCTGGGTGATACCATCCAGTTTGAACCAAACTGTATTATAAGGATTTTATTTTACCTCTCTATTAAGTCTAGTAGGTCTACATCTTAATTAAGGCTAGCTGTCTTTACATGAAATATATTCTTAATAGCGATATTACAGTGCAGTTGTAAAGGTGTTAGTCAGACTCGTTTGGGAACCTATGTTCATCTCTGATCCATGAAAACATAATGCCTTCGGTCTCAGAGCTGAATAGCTAACAAGAGATACTAAATTGGTGCCCCAGTAATCAGTGTCTATACTAAGGCGATTAACAAACCCCACTCATGGGGTAAACATGTTGCATAACTCACTGGCATGGAGTAGACTCAAGCCATCGTTATCTAATTATCTACATCTAGAAATTAATCAAAGAAGTATGCGATTCAGAGCAGATGCTTTGGAAACAGTGTACTCAACACTGTGTGCTGTCACCTAACAGCCCAGCAACCTTTATGGATATTCTTTGCTAGTTTACCCAGTTAAACAATACAATGGGTTTAACTATGTAGCTGATAGGCTGAGTATATACTTAAAATCTCTTAAAAATTCAAGAAATTAAATAGATTCATATCTTTTTAGGTTTGGCAATTTTTCTTAATTGCCTGCTTGTCAGAAAAAAAATTGTGTAAACTCAGCTCATGAACATCTAATTATTATGTAATTTCAATGTTAGACCTTTAATATCACAAGCCAGCCTACAGACTATAAAATCTATTTATTTACTTGAGATGAGTAAACAAGCAAAACATGTACATAATTATCCATTTTCTATACCGAGGCTTTCGTTTAGAACAAGAAAATGATATAGTGGAAAATCTGCCAACTTTCACCTGATATAGATAGGGATTCAACTTTGCAACATCTATTAAGTCAACAAGCATCCATTAGCATGGCGGGTATAACCCTATTGCAATTTATTTTGCCGAAAGGGATAACACACTCTGCCCCACAAGTATATGGAAATCCTGAAATATTAAGCTCCTCTTATACATACAGTTAGTTTCATAAAATATGGTTGACTCTAGTCAGCTGAGCGACCTATTCCTGGCTGTTGCTATAACTGGCTAAAGCCAGCTGTGATTGTCTTCTCCTATCTTATAGTCAGCTAACACCTATTAGTGACCTTGACCTCAATTTACAATGACCTTAACCTTATGACCTCTCGACCTCAGAAGATGGCCCATTTTGTACAATGAGCATGACTATTAAAAGCTTATATTCACCAAACACTTGTTTTGTCCTCATAATGTTTTTTCCATGTATTAATTCAACCAATAATACATCCATTAATACAATTGATTGATTGACTGATTGATTGATTGATTGATTATTGAATGCTGATTGATTGATATTTGATTGTTGATTGATTGATTGATTAATTGACTGAATGGTTGAGTGGTTGATTGCTTCATTGACTGATTCAAATATCAATTCAATCATTCATTCATTCATATACACCCGAAAATAATTACCAATCAACAATTCACAAATGGCTCAATTGATGAAATAAACAGAAAATATACCTCCATACATATAACTACATAAATGTGTGGAAAACATTTATGTACTTAAAAACCACATCAAAACATATTGAACTGGTTGCCATGTATGTCATAAAGAACACAATTTATGCTTGCATCACCCTTTAATAGCTGCGTGACCTTCTGACATATGCATATGCTCTCCTGCATATCAGACAGCCTTGGTATTTTAAAGCACCAGAGTTTTCCTTAATGGGGGGATGTTCAGATTATGTAAGGTTATCTATATCCTAAGGGGCTATCAACCTCTCATGTGCTCAGAGAATATGATAGATAATGTTTATCATGCATAAACAGCATTTACATATATGGCATGCCAGTGATCCATCCAGCATATCTACCAGTCACTGGTCATATCTTAAGAGTAAGGGGGGATTTACATAATATTTGGTCATTATTCCTTTTTTCAAAGCCATTGCTATTGATGGAGAACTTGTTGTTTCAAGAAGTTGCCAATGGACATCTTTGAAACTATAGATGATACAACATGCTACTGTACTTGCTTAAAGCCCCACTGTCAGTCAAAATTACTATTTTCTAAAACTTAAAATGATTGAAAACCACCTTATTTGATCAAAGCACACTAAATATGTGTGAGCTAATGAATCTATCAGGCATTAATTACAAAAAATAAATGATACATTGAAAGAAACCAAGACCAAAACATTCGAAATACAATGTGAATGGCATCATCACCCATTGTTGTGTATTGTGACGTCATGACTTTGTTTGTTTACATATTGGATGTCATGAAAAATCAAATACTAGACAAAGTTTATTTTATAGAGTGATAGTAAACCCAACAAGGCTCTGGATGGTAGGTAATCAGTATTAAGAATACAATGAAGTGAATGCAATAGATTTTAGCCACTGTCATATTGAGTGACAATCCAGCTTTAAACAAGACCATACATAATATAGCAACATGGTGGGTAGGATTAGTTGTAGGTTGAGATTAATGATGTTTTAACCACCAATGGGTCATAAACTTCAGGATTGGCAAAAGGACAGAATGGTTAGGATATAACCTATCTGGCCCAGGAGTCGAGTAATTACCTAAAGGAGTATGTATGAAGATATGTAAAGAACATGAAAGGGAAAGTCAGATCTTGTGGAGAATATTGCTAGCCCTTAGACCCCGCTGCTATCATAATTTTTCTATGGACTATCAATATTCTCCACAAGATTTGACTTTCCCTTTCATGTTCTTTACATATCTTGATACATGTCAGATCTAGATTTTATTTGGCTCACTCCTTGAAGGACCCCTGTGCAAAAATGGCCTACATGTAGTCAGTCATATAAAATTTTGATCTGACGATGAGATAACCTCAACATCTCATCATTATGTCTGCTTCTGGCACCTGGTCATGATAGAGGCTGTCAAAGTTTCTTAGCAGTACCATTGACTCAATGGTCATTTTGACCAAATTTCAGCTGAACGCAAAAATTTTTAACTTATAATGCCTAACGCATTGTTAGATGCATGCTTGTTGCATGTGTTGCTTTACAATACAGCCGTGGCTGACTATGGCACTTTGTTGATCTTACAAGACATGTATATTTTCCTGGGGTACTGAGATGGCCTGTCGGTCACTTTGTCCCTCCCTTTCGTCCCTCTCTTTCATCCCTCTCTCTGCCTGTTAACCACACTTCTAGACATGATAACTTCAGGTATATTGATGTGGCCCTCATGGAACTACAGGTAATAAAACTTAGAGGAAGACCTTGAATGAGTTAAAAAATGGACGACTCAGACTGCTTTTAGGTCACAAGGGACAAAATCATCCAGAACCTTGTGGCTCTTCACTCAACTCCCACCAGCCAAACATGTGGAAAATGAGGCTCTTCCCTCTGACAAACCATCCGTGACTTAATTTATATATTGGCGTGACTGTTGTGCAAATGTATTCTCAAGACGGTATATGAGATCACTGAAGAATATAATTTAAGAAAAAGTGTCACAAAGCAAGAACGCAGACTAAAATTTAAGTGTTTTAAAGGGTCCGAAACCTTTGGCCATGGCTGTACATTAGCTTTAAAATCAGTTTTCTTACGCCTACACATAAGTCACGAATAAATCTGTTTTAAATCCTCTGGGAGCAATTTGGAGGAAGTCTTGCCCTACAAGATGTATTTCGAGGTTATATAGACTTTTTTTATTGTGAGAGGTGATCAATGTGGGAGGTAGGTCTTGCTTTTGGTTAGAGTCAACTTCTGTCTGATAAATCAAGCGCGTAATTTAGCCTTTTGTGAGACTGAAAACAAGAGACATAAGGTCTTAAAAAATAGTTAGTATACTCAAATTACAGTAAATTTATATTGTTGCTTGACTTGTCCAATTTATGTCCTTTAGTATTCATTCCCAGGGAGAAAGAAAAACAATTACTTTTAATAGTTTCATAGCAGTAATTGAATGATTCACAAGCAGTCAAAGATGTTTGCCAAAACAAATGTCAATAACTACAGAGATAAAGTAATTCAACTTTTAGATCAATTTGAAAACCAGTGTAAAAATGTGGTAACCAATTAAAAGCAGTGGAATTGATATATTGATGACATTGGTGAGATTGAGTTTTCTATCAAGGTTTCTCCCACTGAACATATTGGCAATGTATACAGTTGCTCTCAAAAGTACGAAAAACACCATATATAGGAGAGGTGATCAATGTGGGAGCTATATATACACTGTCAATATGTTCAGTGGGAGATTTTTTATTCTTTTTTACTGTTCAGTCTCGGTGTTTTAAAAATTTCTACAGTTCATCATCATTGTTTTTATGATGCTGTATTTTGGATTTTACTGTATACATTTCGAATTACTTATCCTTTTCAAGGGAGTTAAAAAAAATATATAAAAATATCTGACAATACATCTTTAAGATTATCATAAACATACTGATACTTACACACACTATATACTTAATTTTTTTAAATATCCTTTTGTGTGTCTTTGTCTCAATGCTACTGGGTGCGCAGCTTAGTCAGCTTATGTGACCAGCTGCCAGAGGCAGACGTAATGATGATATGATATGGCTTGGAGTCCTCACCTTGTCATACATTTACCCCATTGGTGGGATATTTTACTTGTCTCAGCATAGACACTGAGTACTAGGCACCTCCAATTTAACATCTCATGTAATCAACATCCACCTGGGATGTAGCTCATGAAGACTGCCCAGGAAATCAACATGTTGTAAAATATCATTAGGGAAGCACATTGCTTTGGGAGCAACTGTATATAACATCATTTTGGCTAGAAGTGCCACTGTAGCACCAAAATATTTACGCACTGTTGGTATTAATGATTATGAAAACTTTCCGAATGTGATAAATCATTGTCACATGGATTCATTCATCTCTGTTGTCGGCTTAAGATACTTCCTTAATTGCATCCGATTGGGAAGTACATACATCAAATATTAATCTAAATAGCAGACACCAAACCATATTTTACTTACACATATGTGCAGAATTACAATATCATGAGGAAATAAATTCTGTGTTTTCTACAACAATTATGCCAGTGCCTTTATATGGCTGGGTGGGTGGGTGGATTAGGGCTTTACGTCCTGTATTTCTGCTCGTGATGGGCTAATTAGGACAGGCAGGGACTATGACAATGAGATGATGAAACAGCCATCCAACTTAGGCTCAACCGGGAATTGAACCCTGGACCTCCTTTATATGGAAGACGTTAAATGGAGTATGAAAAGGAAAATTAAAGCTCATTAAATAAAACCATTTTTTAAATGTCTTGTGTCCATAGACCTGTCATTCGTTTTGCTAACCAATATTAAGTGGGTTTATCTCCCTAATGGACAATTTACTAGGAGTTTTGCCCTAGGAAGTCCATTTCAAGGACAAAGTCAGCTTTTTAACAGTCAGCACCAATCAATATCACAAAGAGGTCTTGTCAGTTGGGTGGGGCAAATTTCCGCCAGATAAATCAACACTGCATTCGACCTTTTAAGAAGCTATTGTGACCAGAAAAACCTCAGAATTTCAAGGTCAAGAAACAGCATCTCTCAGAAGGTAATAGAAAAATTTTGTGTTTTCTTCTTTTTTTTCTTCTCATCATTTGAATCCGGTACACATCTGCGATTGGAGCTTAAAGGTCTCAGCGTTACCTTGCTTCACGCTTTGCACCATAATATGCATTAAACAAAATTGTATCTATTTACAACGAAGCTTTGCCATCAATACCACTCACTAAACAAGTGCGAATTACTGTGTCATAGATGTAAAGGGCTCTTAATGGTGAAGTAGTCTTAAAGTGGTTCCACTGTATGTTGGGTGGCTATTTCATCATTCACCTCTTTGCTGTGGCACCTGCCTGTCTTAATCGGCCCACATGGTGCGGAGATACAGGACCTAACACCCCATTACACTCACTCTCTACCAGGGTCAAACTATGAGAGTGCAAGCGAGCGTTGCTATGTTTGTCAATGTGTTACTGCCAAGTGCATAAAACCGTGAAAAGTTTGCCTGAAGTGCAAGTTGTAACAGATATTATGATGTAGCAAGATGTCATGCTTCAGTGGCTCAGCCTCTATAGATTAAGGTAATATGTTGTTAAATTAAATAACAGGCTTTAATCCTAATTAGGTAATCTATATGTAAATCTGCGATGTTCAATGACTAATGTTTCACAGTATTACGGTTTTTATGCACTCAGCAGTAACCAGCAAAATCATTCATGTCTGTTGTATTCTATGTATGGAATAGATAGACAGGCATAACTGTAGAGTGTGTATTGCACAGAGCCCTGTGTTCAGCGTGTTGGCCACTAGGGTTTCAGGTGGTCCCTCACAGTGTTATATGGCCAAATGTGCCACGTGCGTTTTCCATGAGAAGGATGAACGCATGGAAAACGCATGGTTTTTGCCTAATCATAATGAGGTTAAAACCATGCGTTTTCTATGCATTTGTCCAAATGCATGGAAAAGGCACGTAGCACATGTGGAGGCCCATGGCTTTCAAAGGCGCTGTCCGTGCAAGGTTGTAAAGATAAGATTTGGTAGACAAGTATCACAAGCCAGGTCAATGTCTTCATATATAATATGCCCCTGGACTGGACTTCTGATTAGAAAGGTCTCGCCTTACTGTGGAAATATATTTTACATTATAAAGTGATATTGTAGTATTTTTGTTATAGCTTCCAGGTAACAGGGTATTTGTCTTGCTCAGTCTAGCTCAGTCTAGCTCAGTCTAACTCAGCCTAGCTCAGTCTAGCTCAGTCTAACTCAGTCTAGCTCAGTCTAACTCAGTCTAGCTCCGTCTAGCTCAGTCTAGCTCAGTCTAGCTCAGTCTAGTTCAGTCTAGTTCAGTCTAGCACAGTCTAGCTCAGTCTAGTTCAGTCTAGCTCAGTCTAGCTCAGCCTAGCTCAGTCTAGCTCAGTCTAGCTCAGCCTAGCTCAGTCTAGTTCAGTCTGGCTCAGTCTAGCTCAGCCTAGCTCAGTCTAGCTCAGTCTAGCTCAATCTAGCTCAGCATTCCAAATCGGGCCAGCATCGTTTCTATATTGGCTGCTGTCGTCACAACGTCGTTTTGACATCATGTCGACATTGATACGATTTGGAATGCTATCTGGAGCCTAGCTCAGTCTTGCATGGAAAAGATAAAAGACATGAGTTGTACTGCAATTTGAATGGAAAATTGAAAGCATGTGGACTTATGATGTAAATGCACCACAATTAAGATGTGAGCGCTCTTAGGTAATCAATGACTACGTGATGGGTCCCTTACACTAGACAACTTCCAGTCGCTTGAACAATCACAAAACCCATATTGAGTGGATTAAATCAGGCATGGGCATATTACAGCCTTCTTAAAGATGTATTTTAAGGCCAATTGCGTGCAAAAATCATAGTGGAAGCTCAACAAAAAGACGGTCTTACACCATGGCGCAATATTAGGTCTTAATAGTGAGGTGGTCTTAATTGTGATGTGAAATGTTAGGAATTATTAGTTTAGTGTGATGATAGAGCTTCAAATGTGAGGTGGTCTTAATGGTGAGGTAGTCATGATATTATGGTGTTCTTTATAGTCAGATTGACTTAAAATTGTCAAATTGTCTTGATAGATAAATAGATAGATAGATAGATAGATATTGCAGCAAGTTATTGCCGCTATCGAGTGTTTATTGATGAGGTGAGAGAGAGAGAAAGAGTCCACCAATGTTACACGTTTACCCCGTGAGTGGGATATTTGACTTGCATCAGCATAGAGAGTGGTATTGATAATCAGATGGTCATAATATTGAGGCGTCTCCTCAGCTATTTGAACTGAGCTTATAGAGCAGAACCAATTGAAAAGGGACAATAAAAGTGATTATTAACAATTTAACCACAATCCTGTAATTGTCCCGACAGTGTATGAATTAATCCACTGCACAAGGTGATGTGATCATGAGGCAAGGTTTGAAGTCCACACATCAACTCCATGTTGATACCCTTTCACTTACTTAAACATAGACAGGGTGGGGGCCTAGCTCAGTGGTAACATGTGGGGCTTCCAACCTCTGAGTCCCGGGTTCCATTCCTGGTCGAGCTCCCTAAGTTGGATGGCTGTTTCTTCCTTCATCTCATTGTCATGGTCCCTGCCTGTCCTAATTAGCCCATCAGGTGCAGAAATACAGGATGTAAAGCCCTAATCCACCCACTCACCACTTAAACATAGACAGAAACTATTACGAATTAAACATGTTATGGGAATGATATCCAGTCGATAATAAATCAATCATTTAAATGCTGTTTTCATGATACACTTTTTGCACAAATCTGTCGATAAAACTTGTTCACAGCCCTTTTTCATAACATTTCACACTGCTATTTGGCGAAATGTAAAAGAATACGTTCACCCTTCACAATCAAAGTCAGTGATTTTTCCCAGTCGCTCCAAGGCAGTGATTTCAGATTTCTGTTTTGCCTGCTCACATTTTTCACATCATAAGTCAACTTTATAATCGATAAGTCAATCAATAAGTTAGACAGGCAGATAACCAATTAAGGAACTATGGAATTGATATATTGATTAGAAAAAGTGTGAGTGAACATTCAACATTTTTTCATCAGCAAGTGGTGTTTAGCTTTCATTTAACAGGTAGCTTTTTTTTTACATTTCACAACAAAGCACCATCTCGCCAAAACTAAACAACTTTTTTTTGCATGTCTGATGACTTTGTCAACAAAATACATCGATGTTAGATTTCAGAAATATCTGATAAATTCCAGGGTTGAAATTATGTCCTAGTCACAGCTTATTAGATAGATAGATAGATAGATATAAAAGAAAAAAAAGACCAAGCAATTCGCTTGAGGTGTTGGCAAACATAATGCTTTAATGGCGCCCTGTGAGGAAGCACATCCATAAGATATTTACCAGAATAAAAGCGATAATAAATCATCTTTTTAAATAAAAATGTTTTCTAATGTGGCTTTAAGTCCTTCATGCATTTGATCTTGTTATATCAATGTTAATTTTTCGAGATGTTATGCTCCGTTTATATCACTTCTAGAACACAACATTATTATGATATATAATTTAGTAAATAATTTGTATGTGTTGATCTATGTTTGTTATTAGGGAATATAGTGCCATAGATTTGCCTATTACTAACAATTAACTTAAAATATATTTGGCTTTTCACTAAAAAAAACCAACAGTTCGAGTGAATGAATGTAACAGATTGAAGAGCTAGACTGCTAGACAGATAACAGCCAGACTGCTAGACAGATAACAGCTAGACTGCTACACAGATAACAGCTAGACTGCTAGACAGATAACAGCTAGACTGCTAGACAGATAACAGCCAGACTGCTAGACAGATAACAGCTAGACTGCTACACAGATAACAGCTAGACTGCTAGACAGATAACAGCTAGACTGCTAGACAGATAACAACTAGACTGCTAGACAGATAACAGCTAGACTGCTAGACAGATAACAGCAACACTGTCAGACAGAAAACAGCTAGACTGCTAGATAGATAACAGCTAGACTGCTAGACAGATAACAGCTAGACTGCTGGACAGAAAACAGCAAGACTGTCAGACAGATAAAAGCTAGACTGCTAGACAGATAACAGCTAGACTGCTAGACAGATAACAGCTAGACTGCTAGACAGATAACAGCTAGACTGCTAGACAGATAACAACTAGACTGCTAGACAGATAACAGCTAGACTGCTAGACAGATAACATCAACACTGTCAGACAGATAACAGCAAGACTGCTAGACAGATAACAACTAGACTGCTAAACAGATAACAGCTAGACTGCTAGACAGATAACAGCTAGACTGATAGACAGAAAACAGCTAGAACAAAAACAGCTAGACTGCTAGACAGATAACAGCTAGACTGCTAGACTGCTACACAGATAACAGCAATACTGCGAAACAGGACTATTTTGGGGCAGACCAACATCACATGCTGTCTGTGTGGGCAGCCAGATATTTTTTCTGGAAAAAGAAAATGGTCACACACTCTTATTGCAGTTGATCACACATTCACTCTCATAAGAGTAACTAGTAGTTACTGGTAAAATTGGCAGTTAGTTGAAAAATCTATCATTGTCAACCAATTTGCATTTTTCCTTGTAAACCAGCCATTCTTTGTAGGGTATTGTTACCCAATCAATAATCAAGCTGTTTGCCGATACAGTACTTTTTTTCCGGCTACATCCCTCTCTCACGCCTGCTCACAATTCACAAATGAATCCGTTTTAAATCCTCCGCGAGCAATTTAGCGGAAGTCCTGCTCTACGAGATGTATTTCGTGGACAAGAGACCTTTTATATTGTGACAGGTGATCAATGTGGGAGAGAAGTTTTGCTTTTGGGTCCAGACAACTTCCAACCGATAGATCAACACAACATTTGCTTGTGGTAGATAACCTGGTTTGCTACTGCATCTTTGTTAGGCAACAAAAACAATCACCTTGATACCTTGAATCTTCAGGGTCCCTGGAAACTAAAGTGACCTACTTTTATGAGATTAGTTCAATGCTTGCTGCTCTAGAATGCTTTGCAATATTCTAATTTTGCCTGATTTACCTTCCTTGAACATAATTCAGCAAGTCTGAGTTGAGGATAATAGGTCACAAGTGGCTGGGTAAGTTGTGTGGAAATTTTGGTGAGTTGCTCTCAATGAGATATTGTAGACCCTGCTCAATTTAACATCACTACAGATGGCGGAAGGAGTCGACTTGTAGACAGCCACATCGGTCTTTTTCTGGTACTTGGAGATGAGTGAGTCATTCTTTTTTTGCAATTTGTTTGAACAGAATGGACACTAATGATGCTAAACCATGAAAAAATAAACATGAAAAGAATAATGGTTTATTATTCATTCAATCATGTATTGGACATTTGGCATAAATCGATAATGCATAAACACTTTCTGATCATGATTATTGAACAAGTGAAGTGAGTGTTTACAATTGCAATTGCAACGTCCATAAAATGAATTATCTTGGAACTAAAAACATCTCAAAGCTAACAAGCTAAATTGGTTGTTTCTGAGCTAAATTGTACCACTTAATGAAAATGCTTGGCAAAAGGGAATGTCATTGCACAACACCTCTTTATTTTTAGAGCTACACAGTGCTAATGACATCCTTTAAAAAAAAAAGGCATGATGTGACAGACACTTAAAAAATAACATGATGTTACACCAGACTGGTAATGAAGACTTGGCTTCTTATATCTTATCTTATCTTATCTTATCTTATCTTATCTTATCTTATCTTATCTTATCTTATCTTATCCTATCCTATCCTATCCTTTCCTATCTTATCAGTGTTAGACAATTGTGTCTTATCTTATCTTATCTTATCTTATCTTATCTTATCTTATCTTATCTTATCTTATCTTATCTTATCTTATCCTATCAGTGTTAGACAATTGTGTCTTATCTTATCTTATCTTATCTTATCTTATGAGTGTTAGACCAATAAGCATTCAATTTTCATCAAATTAACAGCCGCAGATGAACACATTAGGCCTTATATCTAGTTCCAACTGTTCCATGCAGCATAAAAGAAGTTCCTCGTGGAAGTATCGGCCTTGATGATGTCATAGTGAAGATAATACATCATCATCAGATGTCAAAAAGTTCTATAATCTGGATGTTGGCAGATACTTCTGTAATTACATCCTGTGAGGAAGCACATCCATAGAACGTTCCCAATGACAGATGTAAAATCAACATAGAGGGTAATTAATAACCAGTAGAACAATAAAGCATTTTTGATGATTTAGTTTCTTTTGTCAGAGAAATCATCAGTTATGAAAGAAATTATGAAATGAGATATTTCAGAGACCAATATTTATGTTTGATTTGTGAAAAGATTACCAACAATTACAAATGTGTCTGACATCTACATGTCAATATCATTATACATGTATGCAAAAAAAAAACAAATAAATGTATAAGCAGTTCAGCTTATTAAGATTTCGTGAGATAATTTGTTTAGTTTTGATAAAGAATCCTGTTTATTTCTGGTGAATCAACTTAATGTGATCCCTGTTTGTCTGGCCTAAGCTTACAGCAGAACTCATATATTCAACTATGAAATGTCATTTTACAATCTCATCATTATTTCTGCCTCTGATTTTAGTCACAGAAGCACCATTTTTGCTGCATGCAGATTGACAGAGAAACAGTCTATTTTGCACATACCTCTAGCATAGATACCAACATTATGTAATGGCAAAATTCAATGTCCAGAGACACAAAATACAGTGAAAAACGTCTAAGATGATCTCATATTAGTTCCTTCCTTGCAATTAACCATAGCCTTCAGTGTATTTTTGGCCATGTAACTGGCCAGGGGATTGCACAATCAAGTTCACATCAGAATACCCTGCAACTTCCTATCGATATGATTCACCTAGGCTGCATTAGCTGTTAGCCTGACGACAAAACCACAGCTACTTACAGAAAAACCTCGCTTTTAGGACCACAGGGTTCAGATTGTGTTGCCCTAGTAGTAAAGTTTGCCGTAATAGTAAATTGTTGCTCTTTAGTTTTTTTGGGTTTCAATTTTTTCCTGTTTCTACTTTTATTACCATTTTTATATCTAATTGTTTAAATAAATACACCTACTTACTTACTTACTTGCTTATTCCCTTATTTTCTTACTTACTTACTTATTTACTTAGTTACGTATTTACTTACTTATTTACTTACTTGTTTACTTTACTGACTTCCTGACTTACTTACCTGCTAACTTAATTACTTACTTACTTACTTGCTGACTTACTGACTTACTAACTTTACTGACTTCCTGACTTACTTACCTGCTAACTTAATTACTTACTTACTTACTTGATGACTTACTGACTTACTAACTTTCTTAATAGTGATGTAAATAGATGTCTGCAATAGTTCTGGAAGCAAAATATTTTACCTAATTACAAAGTCCACCTCACTATTAAGGCTAATATATATATATATATATTAATTGTTGACTTAATAGGCAGTTTTCACTGTATGCAGAATAGCATATGTTGCCTTAATAATGCCCTTAATAGCGAGTTTACTTTGACAGATGTGTTCTCAAAACGGGGTTTCCCTCCTGACAGCATGTTGTCAATAGTCTGTCATTAATGCCAAGAACATGTATACACTTCGTGTAGTTGTGACTTGGGTGCCTAATGCAATGGTCTGTATGGAGTTGCTTTCTGGAATCAGATATTTGGCCTAGTGGTAAAGTAGTAATAATCAGAGCTAAAATGTGCTGTTTATGACCTGTTAATTTGTAACGATTTTGTTGCTTGCTTAGGTTATTGTGAAGGTATTTTCAAAGTGTAATTTATTTGTAAAATATTATTCTCATTTTAAATTTCATAAAACATTCGAATAACATATGCTGGAAAAGTGTGCTTATTAGCTCTGTTACGAGTGTTTACAGTCAGGTTACAATAATAAAAAAATATGCAAATTTATGCAAAGTATTCTTGATGGTAAATATATATATATATATATAACACATGAATAAACATGTACATGCAAATATCATATCCAACCTAACAAAAAAGACAAACATGTAGACCAAATAAAAGCGCATAAATATGCTCCCACAATTACACACATATCCATTATACTTTATCTGGTTCAGCCTTCCTAATGTACAGAAAGATCCCAGCTCTTCCAACCTAATGTCAGCTGGCACTGCAGTGTCATGGTGGCCGAGACAACTGCTTAATGTCAGAGTCCATTAGTAACTTTGTACATTTTGTACATCCCCGGGCAAGGCCTTGTTTAACCTCACCACTTCCATGCCTTAAAGGCAGGTTGGCCTAACTTTTAGTTTCAGTGGTTTAGACAATCCTTTTAAATCTGCATCAATGTCTCATTATGTACGTCAACAAAAACGACTCCTCAAATCACCGAATGTTCGCTCAAACCCAGATAGCATTCCAAATCGGACCAGCGTCGTTTCTATATCGACCGCTGTCGGCACAACATCGTTTTGACATCGCCGATGTTAATAAGATTTATGATGCTATCTGGGAAGTATTACCCAGATAGCATTCCGAATCGGCCAAGCATCATTTCCATGTTGGTCACTGTCGTTACAACAGCGATCAACAGCGCCGACATCGTGTCGATGTTAATACGATTTATGATGCTATCTGGGAGGTATTACCCAGATAGCATTCCAAATCAGCCAAGCATCGTTTCCATGTTGGTCTCTCACTGTCGTTTCTATATCAGCCACTGTCGGTAAAACATTGTTTTGACATCGCCGACATCACACCGATGTTAATACGATTTATGATGCTATCTGGGAAGTATTACCCAGATAGCATTCCAAATCGAGCCAGCATCGTTTCTATGTCTGCCGCTGTCGGTACAACATTGTTTTGACATCGCCGACATCACGACGATTTTGATACGATTTAGAATGCGATCTGGGAAGTATTACCCAGATAGCATTCCGAAACGGCCCCGCATCATTTCCATGTTGGTCACTGTCATTACAACAGCGTATCAACAGCGCCGACATTGTGTCGATGTTGAAACGATTTGGAATGCTATCTGGGTACTGGGTGAGGTTAAACCACATAATAGTTACATGTATTGTATTGGATGTTTGATCAATGGTGTTGCCTTTGTTCATGATTATCTGTCCATGCAACAGATTGCTATTATAAATACCATTATTATATCTTTATTTCAATACCTAAGTCTACCAGTCTGAAGTTCTGCATGCCAGCTTATGTGACCAGTTACCAGTTACCAGTTACCATAGGCAGACGTAATGATGAGATGATAAGGCTTTGAATTCTAGCACCTACGTTTATCATGATGTGTAAAGTCACAAAACCCAGTTGAGAATGACTCATGCTTGAACATATATAATTAAATGCCCATCATATATATTATTATTTAAAGACCAGGCAAGGGTTTAAGGAAGATAAGGATTGCAGATTAACTACATTTTCCACATTTATTCATAATTCACATCACTAATTAACTTAAATTCAAATTATTGCAGCCTATTATGTGATAAATATTTCAAGCAATTATGCAAAAGAGGACATTATCCAAATAATTGGACACATTTTTTTAACAGGCTTCATCAATTCATTATGTTTCACTTCTGCTTCAGTATGGCATGGGTAGTAGGATAGAAAAGGCGAGGATGGGACAGGAAATTGATAGATAGCAAGGTAGATAGATAGAGAGATAGATAGAGAGATAGATAGATAGAGAGATAGATAGATAGATAGAGAGATAGAGAGATAGATATATAAGAGAGAGATAGAGAGATAGAGAGATGGAGAGATAGGGAGATAGATAGAGAGATAGATAGAGAGATAGAGAGATAGAGAGATAGATAGATAGATAGAGAGATAGATAGAGAGATAGAGAGATAGAGAGATAGAGAGATAGATATATAAGAGAGAGATAGAGAGATAGATAGAGAGATAGATAGATAGAGAGATAGAGAGATAGAGAGATAGAGAGATAGAGAGATAGAGAGATAGAGAGATAGATAGATAAGAGATAGATAGAGAGATAGAGAGATAGATAGAGAGATAGATAGATAGAGAGAAAGAGAGATAGATAGATAGAGAGATAGAGAGATAGAGAGATGGAGAGATAGGGAGATAGATAGAGAGATAGATAGAGAGATAGAGAGATAGAGAGATAGAGAGATAGATAGAGAGATAGATAGATAGAGAGATAGAGAGATAGATAGATAGAGAGATAGAGAGATAGAGAGATAGAGAGATAGATATAGAAATAGATAGACAGATAGATAGACAGATATATAGATAGACATATAGACAGATAGATAGACCTACATGAATCCCTGACCATGTGGGCAGCAAACTGCCAAAATTGGTTCATACATATTGGATGTACTTACAATGAATGCTGGTTTCCCTCAAGGTGCATTGTTAGGCCCTTTGATTTTGTGACTTATATCAGTTACTCACACCCATCTGATCTTGTATGTCCATAAAATTAGTAGATGACACGACTATACTTCATTCAGCAAGATGTTGTTGAATATTTGAATGATTGAGCCAGCTCCAAAAAAATGCGACTCAACGTTGGGAAAACAAAGGAGATTGTTTTCCATTTTCCCACCAAAATGCGACATCACCTCCAAAACTAGTGCTTGGTGATGTCGAGATTGAACAAATGTCAGATGCTTAAATTACAGGTGTGATTCTGAGGTCTGATCTCTAATGGACCTCCCACATTTAGATGATCATCAAGAAAGCCAACATATGAGTGTATCTCCTTGGATTGTGCAAAAGAGCTGGTGTTAAGACAGCTGACCTAATTAAAATTTACACCAGTCTTGTGCGCTCTGTCTTAAGAGTACTGCTGTGTTGTTTGGCATAAGTTGCTCCCCAGATACTTACATAAGGACATTGATAACTATCAAAAGATAGGCTTAGCTGTAAATTTTCCTGGTTCAGACTACGAGCAGAGAATGAGTGTAGCAAAACTGACTTCCTTCTTTTTCAGCAATGGCAAAGGACACTCATAAGCAACACTGCCTCCTACAGCTTCTTACCTCAACCTAGGAATGTTCCATATAACTTTCGCCAGTCTTTGCCATTACCTCATGTCAGAGCAAGGGCTCAAAGATACCACAATAGTTTTGAGCCATACTGTATAAGGCAATTTCAATACTTTTATTATAACTTTAATCATATTTTAATTTAATGTTCAATTATTTATCTTAGCTTATCCTACATGGCCAAATGTGCCACGTGTGTATTCCATGTGAAAGATAAACTCATGGAAAAGGCATGGTTTTAGCTACTCGTAATGAGGCAAAAACCATGCGTTTTCCATGCGTTTATCCAAAAGCATACAAAATGCACGTGGCACAATTGGCCATGTATTAATTGACGGATTTTACTTATTTTCTTTGCATTTTTATGGTCTTTTTTTTTTACTATCTATGCTTTTCTCTCTGTATATATATTGTATGTCAACAATCATATCTTAATTAATTGTTGCAAATAAATATACTTATTTACTGACTAGATAGATAGATTTGTTTTGCCAATAAAATACACGGATAGGATAGCCGGATAGGACAGGATAGGATAATCACACTGCACAGCACCGCCACCTGGAAATCAAATAAGCCCAGCATTGCAAAGCTCTGTGATTGACCAGATAACCCCATCACAGCCGTTTCAATGAAACCCCTAAATTTGTTCCTGAGCCTTAGATGCAGCCAATGTGAAAGTGTAAATGAGAAGTGAACCCCTTCCGGTGGCTGTCACGCCCCCTAATGGCACGAAACCTAACTACGACAGTTCTTGACAGGTTTTGGTCACCAGGGCAAACACCATGAATTAATGGTGGCATTGTTTACATACAGGCTTTTTTCTATATATTGTACTGTATTGTATTGTATTATTGCATATTCTTGCTTATACTGTTATTGTATTTTATTTTGATTTGGTTTTCACCAAAGAATCCAATATATTTTATTATCTTAGGAAAATAACCTAAATCCTGAATATGATTGCTATGAATATTTATTTTCCTTTTTAGTGCATAAGATCATCCCACCTTCCTAAAATTTTCAAGGGTAATATTTTATATTTCCAGCTGTACTAAGAACAGATGTAATGATGAGCTGATCAGACTCATAACACCCTGAGTGGGGTAGTCTTCCTGTCCCAAAATTCATGTAAACACCACAAGTCTAGGAGTGGCGGAGGCATAGCTCAGAGGTAGCGCTCTGGGCTTCCAATCGCTGGGTCCCGGGTTCCATTCCCGGTAGAGCCTAAGTTGGATGGCTGTTTCATCCTTCATCTCATTGCCATGGTCCCTGCCTGTCCTAATTAGCCGATCAGGTGTAGAAATACAGGACGTAAAGCCCTAATCACACACACACACACCACAATTCTAGGTGCGGTATCAGACTGATGCTCAGCTACACACAGAACTGAATCTTGGATTTGAACCCACAACAAGCAACAGAAACATCCTTTACCATTAGACCTCCAAAGTGGTATACGTTATTTATATAACACTACTCTGTGTCACTGTATGTGTGTTGTTAGTCATAAAAACGTTTATTTTCTTTTTTTTATATGAGAGCCCACCTGTCAATACACAACTTTGATTGACTACTTTTAAGAAAAGCTTCTCAAAGGACTGATATGTATACAGAGCTCTGGCAAATCAATTGCCTCATAGGAAAATTATCGATAATGTAGCTGGTATTGCTTTGGCTATGACTTCACACAATTCTAGCTGCTATTACCACAAGAAACCACTGGCATCACGATCCGCCTCCACATAGGGTGAAGAATGCAATGATGAGTACACCCCATGTAATTTCCACACACAGTAAATGCCTTAGAAACCATCACTTTGCTATACCCTGTTCCATGTACACATATAATTTCAAGAATGTGACATTATAACATTAGGGGATGGTAAGGGAGTGCAACATAGAGCTTTGTGGGATGAGGAAGCATTATATTGGCCAGAGCGAAGCCAAATAATATTTCCGAATCCCATAAAACTGCATGTTGGATGAAACACCATCCAACATTACTTATATACTCCACAATGTACAACATACACTGCAATCGTCCAACATAGACTGCAGCCGTCCAACATAGACTGCAGCCGTCCAACATAGACTGCAGCCGTCCAACATAGACTGCAGCTGTCCAACATAGATTGCTGTTATCCAACATACACTGTGTCCATCCAATATACTCCGCTAATGTACAACATACACCCATTCTGGATGATAATAAAGCATTCTCATTGGCTCCCAGCAGCCGATTGCATGGGGAATATATTTTGCTATAATTTCATATCATCATGATGAAATACTGACAATTCTGTGAAGTTATTCAAAATATATAAGGTGTTGTATGCGTAAATTTCATGTACTGGCTGTCATTACACTCCAGTATAACACCAAATATGTTATTTCAAAGTTGTCACGTGTAAAACATAATACATGAAGAAGTAATTCAAGAAACTCAAGTTGTACAGGTATATATTTGGCAACAACATAAATGAGTGTAATATTTCTCCTTATTAATAAGCAAGATATGTCACAGCAACTACAGCAATATGCACTTTATATATTGAATACATGCATATTATAAACATGAAACATGTTAGAATCACATTTCGATATGTAGTTACATACAAAGGAACGCAGAAACGAAAAAATCAATAATAATAATCTATGTCTACAATTAACGAGGGTGGCGGCCTAGCTCAGAGGTAGCGCTCTGGGCTTCCAACCGCTGGGTCCCGGGTTCGATTCCCGGTCGAGCCTAAGTTGGATGGCTGTTTCATCCTTCGTCTCATTGCCATGGTTCCTGCCTGTCCTAATTAGCCCAACTGGTGCAGAAATGCAGGACGTAAAGCCCTAATCACACACACACACATGTCTATAATTAACTAAATCAAGTATCCATTATATGACTTACCTTGACTTGATGAAGTATATATTCATGAAGGCATCCCATCAATTGGTAAAATAATCCATTAATTTAGCAGGGACATTCTTCAATGTTGTTTTTTTCTTCTGCCAAAGACTTCTTATTTGTCAGTTTGTTAGCAATGAGCAATGTTTATTCAAAAGGTGCCCACAGTAAGGTTTCAAATGTGGGATGTTGTAAACAATCTTCAAGGTTTATCTCACATCTTAAGCACAGGTGATTGCCAAAAATAGCATATTGGTGACAAAGTTTGAATTGAGAGTTTTCTGATGCTCGTCCTTTGAAGTTATACAGCAGTTATTGCTTCTGTTTTATATTTCACTTTTTAATAAAGACGAATTCTGTTCTTTTAAGATATCACTGATATGTTCCTTTCTGTTAAAATCCAATCGAGTTATGAAATCATATTTAATACCGGACATCCAAATATAAAATAAACCAATTTGATGTAAGATAGTGTCATGTCCACATAAAAGTTAATTCCTCTATCACTTGCAATTCATCCTTTATTATTCATAATCGTATCATATCATATCATAACCATCCATATATTCCACTATGTCATACATACATACCCCACAGCAGCCACTCCCAGCAACTTTTGGCAAACTGCTTCCAAAGCAACCAACACATGGACTAAATCCTCAAATGCAGCCCATGTACGCCACCAAGCGGCAGTCTGTGTAATGGCGCATTGATCTGAGGCCCACCAAAGCCTTGCATTGAGCTGGTCTGGAAGCACCATGAATACTCAATGCTGTTGCTGCTGTTTGATTTAGAAAGATGGTATGGGGTGTTATGTGTAAAGATTTGGAAAGTTTGACAGAATAATAAGAAGATGGCTGTCAGACAGTTTGATGATTAGAATACTGCCATAGTATCTCATGCACTAGGATGGTATGCTATTTGTGCGCAAATATACAGTGGTGAAAAAGTATCTGAACACCCATTAAATGAATAAGTTTTAATGTAAAAATGTTTTTGTTTTTTTTAAATACAATTTAGGTTATTGTATACCTACATATGGACCATGTTACCATTTAACTAATTATACTGATTTTGATTGTCTAAGCATAGTTATGACATGGTTTGTTATACAAACGAAATAAACACATTTCATACAATTATAAGGATATATATTTGGTGTGCAAAAACCTTTTTTGCATGGAGTTCCACAGCATAAACATATATTATATTGAGTACAATTTCACCCTCTCTAAATTACAATTGCACCAACCAACCAACTCCAAACTTCGACCGACCTTCCCGAGACTTCAACACTTCTTCGACACTTCGCGAACCATAATTTGCTCAATTTTCTTTTCCGTTTTTTTCTTCCATTAGATGTCCTTCCTTAAGGAAATCCCAAGCACCTTGAGATGTTCCAGCAACCTTGCTGACAAGATGAAGCTGCAATCTCTACTGAGCATCTTTGCACAGATACTTCTTGCAGTGATTGTGTCTTTCGAAGTCAGGCAATGTGCTATGATATTTGTTACATTTAATTGCATTAAAACCGTGACATCAAATAAAATTACTTATAATGGTTGTTAGGATTTAGAATGCAATGTGTATATAATCAAACAAAAATACTAAGAGTTGAAGAATACATTCACTGGCTCTTGAGAATTTACTGAGTTGAGGTATTTCTAGAAGTTACATCCAGGGTGGGGGCCTAGCTCAGTGGTAGCGCGCTGGTCTTCCAACCACCGGGTTCAATTCCCGGTCGAGCCTATGTTGGATGGCTGTTTCATCCTTCGTCTCATGCCATGGTCCCTGCCTGTCCTAATTAGCCAAACTAGTGCAGAAATACAGGATGTAAAGCCCTAATCCACCCACCCTAGAAGTTACATCCAGCAAAAAGTGTCACTGTGACAGATTGATACATGGCCAAATGTATATTGATATTGAGGCGAAAACCATGCATTTTCCATGCGTTTTCCATGTGTACATCCAAATGCATTAAAAGGTAACACAAACATGTGAGAAAAATAAAAAAAACTTTGCTATATACAGGCGTATTATAGTGATATCCTTTCTGATCAGCCGAACTATAATAGTTTATATCACACAAGATTTATTGGCAATTTAATACTGGTTCAATGACCAGCAAAACCATTATCGACCAATATATAAAGGATGACGGATGATTGATTCTGTCAATATTTTGTTTTGAAATCAATCGATGGGTTTTACAATTAAATGGGATAACTTTGCTTTTTTTCCTATTATCCGTTATATCAGTGAGCTAGCTGAAAGCTTGGGGCATACATTGCCTAAGTTTCAAATATTGACCAATTTTGAAAAATCTATAAATATGTATTATAAAATGTTATCTTATTGATTATATACTAACAGTAATTACTATATTTTGTTATGTGAGGTTGGCAGTGCATTGTGTGCGCGTTTAATTAAATTGGAATTTACAGCTATAAGTATGAAGTCTGCATAATGTCATTTTGGATTACAATTCAAAATTGTCTGAGGATTAATATTACTCTTATGACAGCTCTTAATAAATTTTCAAGTTTATAAGTAACGAGGTTTGTCTAGTACCATATGTAAAGTGCTATCATTCTAGACAACTAAAAATTGGATTTAAACTTAATTGCAAATGTGTTGATTGTTTACTGACTTATGCATACTATGTTTTGAATTGTGTGTTTCTATGGATATTTGTGCCAAAGGTTACAGTATTGTATATTCGTTGTGCCAATATTGTTTTTCGAGATTGATATTATAGAGTTATCATAGTCAATTGCATTAAGCGTGTCAAGATGTTAATGCACTAAAGGAAGAAGTAGATATATAAACTGTATTACATGATAGCTTAGGTTTTGTTTAGATACACAGATGTTGGATAGGAGTTTTTACAACTTATAGTATTGCTATCAAATCTTAAATTCTAAGTTATTACAGACAACACTGCTGGTGTGCACATTTTATTGATTTTTATTACTTAGCAGTTTAAAGGGTAATATTGATAAGTTTCATTTTTATTACTTAGCAGTTTAAAGGGTAATATTGATAAGTTTCATTTTTATTACTTAGCAGTTTAAAGGGTAATATTGATAAGTTTGATTTTTGTTACTTAGCAGTTTAAAGGGTAATATTGATAAGTTTGATTTTTATTACTTAGCAGTTTAAAGGGTAATATTGATAAGTTTGATTTTTGTTACTTAGCAGTTTAAAGGGTAATATTGATAAGTTTCATTTTTATTACTTAGCAGTTTAAAGGGTAATATTGATAAGTTTGATTTTTATTACTTAGCAGTTTAAAGGGTAATATTGATAAGTTTGATTTTTATTACTTAGCAGTTTAAAGGGTAATATTGATAAGTTTGATTTTTATTACTTAGCAGCTTAAAGGGTAATATTGATAGGTTGAAGACTACATTATATTTGAGTCGCATATAGAATAGATATTTTCATGACTGTCAGTTATTAGATATAAAATTTAAAATATAGAGAGTTACTCCTTAAAAACAAAAAGGGATGAAGCGATATTGTTCGGTCCTGGTACAGTGTCTGTGTTATCTTATGTAAAACATGTATTATTTAATGTCGATTTCGTCTTCAGAGAAATCTAAATGTACAGTTAGTTTAATTATAAACGGCCAATACAATTTAACCCCGGCAAAGCTGGACAACTTTTGCTACCTGCCACTAAATGGAACTGTCTGGTTAAAGCTGGCTACTCGAAGCCGGATCTACAAGTACATATTTATGATATAATAGATAAATTTATTACATTTACCAAAGGTTTATATTTTTTCAGTGGTGGTAAGCGTAAGCCGACTATAAGATAGGAGTAGACAGAAGCGGCTGGCTTTAGCCAGTTATAGCTACAGCCAGGAATAGGTTACTGCATCTGTCTAGAGTTGATAATATTTTATGAAACTTACTGTATAGAGCTATGTCTCAATGCAATTGTTGAGATTACTGGCTGCTTGGAGTTCACACCACATTAAACATTCACCCCATGGATGGAGTCTGTTACTTGCCACAGCATCTGGCTTGTTTTGCACTTTGGGTTTCACTTCGAGCCAAGGAATGACAAAAAATACAAGTAGCTGGACAACCAAACAAAATTGTAATTTAGATCAACTAACACTGGTACTACATTACTCTAAAAAGCACATTACCAACAGAAACAGCCTCAAAGGTAGAAAATGGCTACTTTTACCTTGGATCAGAGAGAAATATATTGCCTCATTATGTGAGATCAGAGGCTTAACTGCTGGCAATAGTCTTTTTGATTATTTATTTATGGTATTTAACAGCTTACATGCGTGTTCAGCGAAATTAGCACTACAGTGAGTCCAATTTGAGGAAAATTTCCTACATTTCCTTTTCCCTGCCCCTGGTACAGTGTCTGTGTTAGTGCATATGATGCAACTCAGAGATACTGTTCTGTCTCTTACAAGCTAGACTGAGCTAGACTGAGCTAGACTGAGCTAGACAGAGCTAGACTGAGCTAGACTGTGCTAGGCTGAGCTAGACTGAGCTAGACTGAGCTAGGCTGAGCTAGACTGAGCTAGACTGAGCTAGACAGAGCTAGACTGAGCTAGACAGAGCTAGACAAAGCTAGACTGAGCTAGACAGAGCTAGACAGAGCTTGACTGAGCTAGACAGAGCTAGACAAAGCTAGACAGCTAAACAGAGCTAGACAGAGCTAGACAGCTAGACTGAGCTAGACAGAGCTGTACAGAGCTAGACTGAGTTAGACTGAGCTAGACTATCACATAAAACTCCCCACTACCTGCCACTAAATAAAACAGTCTAGCTATAGCTCTGTCCACTGAAAGCTGCAACTAAATTATTCCATAATTTGTAATATTGAATTTTGAGGTCATCAGCTATTACGTAAACCTTTACCTTTTAATTCCACCAAATGTATAAGTTCTAATTCACACAGGAGCCAATATGCCTAATGGCACCGGTTTCCGTTTTTATGTACAGTATTATTGTTTGTCTATCTTATATATGTTCGTATTTTTGTGCCACTGTTCATTAGATTAAACACATTTCGAAGTAAAAAAAAAGGAAGAATTTGCAGTGAGTGTAAAATTGACTGGTCTTAATGAGGTGGTCTTTAGTACTTAACGAGGTAAATGCATCCAAAATTAACTAACCTCCCACCAGGACGCTCTACCAATATATAGGTACCTCAATCTCTGCAGAATGTAACTTAGTACTTACTGCTTAAAGCTGCACTGTCTGTCAAATTTGCGATTTTGTAAGACTCAATCAAATACTTCATAAATAACTTTTATTAATCAAGGCATACATTGAGATAAAATCAAGACCAAAACATTGGAAACACAATGGAAATGACATCATCACCATTGTTTAGCATTTTGACGTCATCACTGGGTTTGTTTACATATTGAGTTTTTGATGGCATGAAAAAACTAATATTTATGTTGATTATTGTAAATTAAAACTAAATTGTTGACTGAAAATGTGCATGTAATGGTAAAATATATCATGAAACAAGAAGGCAGTATTGATTTTAAAAATTATATCATTACTTTCATGTGCAACTATGACAGACAGTGCACCTTTAATAATGCTAATAACTTCCTTCATCAAATATAACACCCTTAATAAAGTATTCACAACTACAGCTAGCTACCTTCACCCGAAACTACAACTGACATTGATAATAAATTGCCTATCAGAAGTTCTTATTAGCTGAGACATGGCCTTACCCTCCACTGTTCTGTCATATTCTGAAGCTAACTTAATTATGAAGTTTTGATGAAATTATAGCCCATTGGATATATTCAATTACGACGCTGCTGTTGGTTTTTAAATTCTGCTCGTCTTCAACAAGTCTCTGCAAAACCCACCTTGAAACTGCCTTATTAATAAGACCACCTCATAATTATAACTGGTCTAGATAGCTGTTTGGTCTAGTGGTTAGAAGGTCGACTGCTCCTCTGAATGACCCGGGTTCAATATCAGGCCCGGGCCCCCTTCATGAGCATCATCCCACCTGGATGTCGTTCTGATTGGTGGTCCCTTGCACTCAGTGTATATGCTGAGGCAAGTAAAAGATCCCACCCATGGGGTAAATGTGTAACATGGGTGGACTCCTCCTCTCTCTCACCTCATCAATCAACCCTCGATAGTGGCAAGAACTTGCCTTAGAGGGCTGCACTTCCCATATCTATCTATCTATCTATCCATCCATCTGTTTGTTTATTTATCTATCTATCCATCTATCCATCTATCTATCTATCTATCTATCTATCTGTATATCTCTCTATCTCTATATCTATCAATTTCTCTATCTATTTCTCTATCTATCTACCTATCTATCTACCTACCTATCTACCTATCTACCACCAATAAATGGCATACACCATAACCTCACAATTAAGACCACCTCACTATTAAGATCAATAAAATCAATGCTAAAATTGTCTCAATACCGAGCATCAAATGCACATTGAATTTAAACATCTAGTAGTAAGTAAATCTAACTCTAAATTTAATTTCTAAAGATTTGTCAGTTATTTCCATCAGAAAGGAAATTTCATTACCAAGAGATACCATGACACCAACAGATGCAAATGGGCAGCAATAAATTTTCCAAATTACTTCAAGAATCCATTTAAAGTTTGCTGCTAATCCACTCGTTCCCAATCTGCTAACAAGATTAGTTTATTTCACATTATAAATGCATTTGTTATGCTTTTTAGACCTAGCGCTACAATTAATCCAAGGCCTACGTTGTAGAATATGCTGTAAAGAAATGCTTTTAGAATATGGGGCTAATAGCCTAGGAGGTAAGGTTGGACAAAACTTGCGGGCAAATGCAAGGTTATAAGATTATGGGATACGCATTGAAATTAACAGGGCCCAATGTAATTTGAAAAATAGAGATGTGTACAATGGTTGCTACTTGTAAATCCTTGCATTAAATACTGAATAAGCTTATAATTTGTATAAAACAAAATGGTGCACCCATTTACATTCCACTGCCATGTCACTACATGCAGTTTGCGCTGAGTTCTTATTGACATGTCAATGTCAAAGAAGACAAAGTATGTCCTGGGTGGAGAATGGATCAAATAGGATTAAAATCAAACTATCCTCTGTCCCTTCAGTAATTGAGACTCCGATTTTCTTCTATTTCTCAGCAACTGTAAAACCTAGAGGGACAAGTGAACCAACATGCTGCTTACAAACTCTGGTAACTGAATAGTCTTTTCACTGAGCAGCCTTGGATTCAGCAAGACATGAGTCCTTCCTCTCCTCTTATTACTCATTTTGCTTTTCAGACATAGACGATAATCACTTATTCAATAAATATACTTCTCTCGTGGAAATAATAGAAATTAATTGAATGATAGGATGTCAATTGTAGATTAAAATGCACTAAAAATATACTGCTGCTAGGATGCATTTTGTCTCAGCCAATCAAAGTAAAGAGCGGGCACTTTTTTAGCCAATATAAATGCAGTATTCTGTCATTGCCACCTGGTGGTATTATTAGGAACTTCTGTTAAAACCCACTATTTCATATCATGATTTCATATCGTCATAGTGGTCATTGGTGGTCAAATTATAATTTTCCTGTATTTGGACCAGTCCAAAAAATCAATAGGATTAACATTGCGATATAATTGTGTTCTATTGCCGAAAATATTTAATGAAGCCACAAATACAATGAAAAGTACGTCACAAACAATTTTGTTTGATGATGACGTCATAGAAGTCCCTGCGCCAGACTGCCAATAATCTTGTGGTCACTTTTAATACTGTGTCCTTGAAGCAGTCTCATTGGTACGCCAGAAAGATAATAACATGGATCCATGAACTAGGGCTACTTTGCCCCTCCAAACCAAAATGTGAAGTTTGATGAATTTGACAGTTGTTATTTTCCTTTTGATTTGATAGGTGCACTTGTTAATATCAGCTTTATCCTTTTCTTGTGCACCTCTGACAGATGTGTTTGTTTTATGAGTTGTAGATGTTTTTGGTATGTGTACACCTGTGTGCTGTATTAATGTATGAATGTTGCCTGAATGTATATACACTGTCTGAAATAAATTTATTCCATACCTACGTACTTACTTAAACAAAATGCTGCCCGTCATTGATTAAATGGAATGATCTAAAGTGATGTTAGATGGAAAATGTGAGTGAAGTACACCAGGATGATCAATATATCAAAATATTGTCAATTATGAGGCCAGCTTATGACTGATATCCAATGATTTGAATTTCCCATTCAGTACCTCAAACTCCATCACTCATCCCAACAATGAAACATTGCAAACAAATTAGATTTCTGAAATGAATGTAGTTTAAAGACACCAGTCTAATATTTACCCTTGTTAAAATGAATGCTATATTACCACAAAGCATGAAGTTTAACAAACATTGGTACCTACTTATTTCGAAGAAATGCCACTTTTTGTTAATGCCAGGAATATGACAACATTACGCTAATGACAATGACAATGACAACATTATTTATTTACTCCATAAATACAAAATACAGAAAAATGGAGCAAGGAGACACTCCAATGACAAAATAATTGTCGCTAGCTCTGAGACAATAAAGGAACCATCTGCTAAGAGCAATTAATGTCATTTAGGAACAAGATTCTTATCTTTGCCTTGAGATTAATATTTTGGCTTGTTGGCAAGTCTTCTCAATATTTCTTCGGGCATTGTGAGCCAGAATCTTCATTAAATCTTAAACACAAGAGAAAAAAACATTTCCTGCCTTAAATAAGGGATCCTTTGTAACTGATCAACAGATTGCTTGGGTGATAACGAGGGATTTGCAAAGTGTTATCTTTCAAGGCCACCCAATATTGCTCATGATCTAATGTCCAAAATCACAACCCTATCACCTTCTTGTAAGAATCTATATTGGATCCTTATATAATTTTATTATTTTATCTAATTATAAATGATCTTTGTCTAAATTGCATTAAATGTTTACTAAATATGGTATGAATATAAATATCAATAATAATAAAACATATTATAATTATGGTGATATCATATTTGTGTATGCTATATTATAACCAAGGACCTTCCTGCAACTTTTTATGAGCTATAACCGTACCATAATGACCTTGATGCTTGCTTCTTTTTCTTATGTTCATTTTTTGCCAATATTCTCAATCACCATAATATTTATATAGTCAGGCTGCTTGTGAAAAACATCTTAGTTGCAATTTTGGGTCATTAAGTGATCTGATATTTTACTTATTTGCTTTTCCTATCTTCAATTTAAGCTGCATTATTAGATTGTCTACTGTTGCCCACTTTAAAAGTATTTGCATTCAAACTTTGTGTAATATAAATTAAAGACTATTCTAAATTATTGCAGTGTTTTTCATAATGTATGCATTATCACTAGTCTAATTTCACTGCCCACACTTTTTTATTGTCATCACATCCATCATTTATACAGGGCTGTCAAAACATTTCAAAGGATCCTCAATTTAGCATCTGCATAATTTACAGTCTCAGTCTTCCGGGTAAATTGTGCTGCGCAAGAAAGCCTGTCATTGCCAAATGATGCCAACACATAATGATTTAACATCTCCTCCTTCTGCAACCATCACTCGCTATTTATTGTTTCGGATTCTTAAGGTTGGATCATGGTTGTTGAAGAAAATGCAAGAAATGAATTTCTTTGCCAAGTGTCTGTCCAATGTAATAACCATGGTGATTACAAGTTTTGATGAGTTCAACTGGCTTGGTATGATTACATGATGTGGCAGAATGTTGTTTTATACTGGTCTGAGGCTAAAGGGGGTTTCACACATAGCCGGATCAGACGCAGGAGCGTCCCGGAGGTCAACTCCGTAATACTCCCGCATACTCCGGGGAAAGGCGTATAGACATCTTGTTCATGTCCGGGAGTGTCCGGCATTGTCCGGCATGGTCCGGTATCTCCGGGGGACTCCGGCAAAAAAATTAAACATGTTTAATTTTTCATGCCGGAGATCCCGGAATAGTGAAATCCGTGTTGGGCCGTGTAGATCCGTGTAGACTCCCAGTAGACTCCGTCGATCTCCGGGGACCTCCGTATTGGCACCGAAAGACTTCGTGTGATCTCCGGCTAAGTCCGGCGTCAACCGGGCGTGAAAAGTACGCTCCGGAGAGCACAAGGAGCAACTCGGTTCCACACGAGTGAACTAGGACCAACACGGAGTCTAAACGGAGTGAACAGGGAGAGCGGGATTACATGTCATTTGCTTGACCCGGTTAACTCCGTTATGTACACGGTGTCACACGAGATCAATGCGGACATACAGGAGTGAACTGGGTGTCAAGACGGAGTTAATTAAACTGACACGGAGTGAGTACGGATGCCTGAGTATATATACAACCGCCGTCTTTGGAGAAGCATCATTCCACCGCCCGCCGTTCATCGTTGATCATCCAATTAATTCATTTATCATCCACCATTTCTTCTGGATATTACCTTCTGGATTGCTGCTGCTGCTACTGCCGTTTCTTGAATTAACCACCATGCCACCTAGGAGAGGAAAGGGGAGGCCTGGCAAGAAGACTGTTGTCCAAGAGGAACCTGCACCACCTGCTGCTGTTGAAGAAGATGTAGCCAGTAATACCTCTTCAAGACCGCAAAGTCCGCAAGGCATGCCAGATTTGCCTGGGCCAGTTGTACCTGCTGCACCTGCAGTACCTCCTACTGCAGCTCCACCCCCACCTGCAGCAAGAGCGAAGAGGCAGAAAAATGAAGCCCTGAACCTCACAGAAGACCAGGAACAAGATGTGGCCGACTGGTACCGTTCCCAGGAGATGTTGTATAACCGGCGGCTTGCTCAATACAAGCGGATAGACATAAAATCGCGAATGATAGACCAGAAGGCGAAGGAGCTGGATTGTACTGCGCAGCAGCTGAAAACTTGGATAGACTCAATGCGCACTGCAGTTGGGAAGCTGACGGATCCAACCAAGAAGCCTTCTGGTGGGGCCGCTAGAATCCTGACAGACCGGGACAACTGGATCATGGAGAATTTCGGCTACCTCGAACGCCACATCAAGAGGGTTGATGCTGGGAAAAGAAAGAAAGGTGGGCAGCTTTCCCAGAGCTTATCAGCCAAAACTCCAACCAGCAGCAACAGACCTACCACTGAGGATGACACGTCTGAAGCTGAGGAGGTCATTGTCGATAGTTCGGATGATGGTGGCAGGGATTCCGATACAAGCAGGTCCAAGGGTGGGCCTTACAAGGGCGACAGCAGCAGCAGCACGAGGAAGATGGGGGCCCCTCCTCCAAGCAAGAAGACGTCCAGACGTCAGCCTCGTCATCATCATGACTGTGATGCATCCAGCCTTGCAGCTAGTGGAGATGGAATTGCTACACAAGCTGTCACTCAAGTAAGTATACTGCTTCAGTTGCCATGATAATCAAGATAATCGTATTGTAATGTTGCAGTTTAAAGTTGTAATTGTAATCTTGCAGTTTAAAGTTGTAATTGTAATCTTGCAGTTTAAAGTTGTAATTGTAATCTTGCATTTTAAAGTTGTAATTGTAATCTTGCAGTTTAAAGTTGTAATTGTAATCTTGCATTTTAAAGTTGTAGCTTTTCCATAGTAGAAAGTGGTAGCTTTGTTTCTTGGCACTTCCAGTGTTCACTGTATGGTGATGTGTCTTTTCAGTACATTGTCAATAATGCACATGCTATTGCAGTTGCCATGTGACTTACTCTAATGTTGTGTTTTTTCCTATTTCCAGCTGATTGAAAAAGCCACCGATCTGCAGAGGGACATGCACAGCAAGTTGAGTCAGCCGACGGACTCAGGCAGCTTGTCCAAGAGGGTCTTCACGGACATGATCTACCACGAGGTGATGCAGATGGACACCGACACTTGGTGGGATTACCAGGCCCAAACCTTAAACAACCTGATGCAGTTTAAGCAGGCGTTTGGTCGCAAGCGCCAGCAGCAACAGCAACAGCAGCAGCAACAGCAACTGCAACAGCAACAGCAGTATCATCAGTTTCTGCCTCCTGTCCCTCAGCAGCATCAGCAGCATTTCGTCCTCCCTGCTCCTACAGCCAGTTCATCCGGTCCTCCTGTGCAGATGTTCCCTCATCATCAGCATTCTTCCAGCCCTGCTGCCCAGATGTTCGCACAGCATTCATCCAGCCCTGCTGCCCAGATGTTCGCACAGCATTCATCCAGCCCTGCTGCCCGGATGTTCGCTACTCCATCCGGCCCTTCGCCCCAGGCTCTCGTGTCGGCTGCCCCTTCTTCTTCGTCTGTGCCTGCACCGACCCCCCCTCCTGCGACATCTTCTACGATTATCAGTCAGGCCTGGTTGACTTCAGGTCCTTCTCACGGTCGTCCTTCCATGTCACCACAGGATTGCAGCACGCCTCAGGATGTTTCGCTCACCAGCTACTTGTTGAACACTAGTGTGGGGGGAATGGTTGGTGGTGATGACCATAACTCCTCCTTTTCGGTGCCCACGCCTCCAACTACCACAACCGAGTAATGTTGAGCTGAAAATGAACAATGAACTTTATTGAAATGAACAATGAACTGTTATTACTTATGTTTGCATGTGAACTGTATACCGATGAAGTTAAATGTAATGAACAATGTAAACTGTATTACATGACAATAATTAAATGATGTGTATTTTTTGCACTTGTGTGCTGCAGAAGTCTGAAGTTTGCTATTAATTAAATGTTGAAACTTACATCATTCGTGTTGTTTTCAAATCTTGTCTTGCTGCCATGGTACACTCCCAGCTGCTGAGTTCACGTAGCTGACCAAGTATTGCCGCATTTCCTTGGCTGCTCTGTTGGTGTTGCCTCTGAACACATGTCCCATGTCTGGTAGATTGGCAGCATTCTCCCTCCATGCACCTGGGATGATCTCATGGATGTCGGTATTTTCCTGGTCCACAGCATTCACTTGAGCAGTTGGATACCTCACCCTCAGTAGGTTGTGCAACACACAGCAAGCAAGAGTTATGGTACACACTCTGTCAGGACTTTGAGGCATTGTTGTGAGGAGACACCTGAACCTGGCAGCCAAAAGTCCAAATGCATTCTCTACCACCCGTCTAGCTCTAGAAAGTCTGTAGTTGAAGATTCTGTCTTCCATGGTCATGTTCCTGTGAGGCAGAGGCTTCATCATCCAAGTCTGCAGTCCAAAGGCATCATCCCCAACTATGAAGTAAGGCACTGGTTGGTCATCATTAGGCAGGTTATCTGGTTCAGGTAATCCAATGTTCCCACTTTCTAGCGCTTCCTTCAATTCTGTCTGGCTAAACACTCCAGCATCTGAGCCTGATCCACTGGCACCAATGTCAACGTAGAGGAACTTGTATTCAGCATCAACTACAGCCAGTAGGACAATAGAGAAAAATCCCTTGTAGTTGTAGAACAGGGATCCAGACTTGGCAGGACATCTGATGGCAACGTGCTTCCCATCAATGGCGCCGACACAGTGGGGGAAGTTCCATCTGTTGTAGAATCCATTGGCAACTTCTTTCCAGGCTTCTGGGGTTACAGGACACTGCATGACTTCTGCTGAGTACTCGTCTATGATGGCCTGGCAGACTTCGATGACAAGGATAGAAATGGTATTGAAGGCTACCCTAAATCCATACTGCAGAGACTTGTAGCTGTTGCCCGTACCCAGGTAGCGCAAGGTAATAGCCAGTTTCAATCCAGGTTCAAGGGCCCTCCTCCAAAAGGTATCCTGCTTTGTAATCCTAGGTCCCACTCTGGCAAGAACTTCATGGAATAAGTCAGGCTCCATCCTCATGAAATTCTTGAAGCCACCCACATCTTCTGCAGTCAATTCAGCCATCAGTTTTTCATACTGCCCATAAAGAGGTCTTCTTAGCAGCCAAGGTCGCACCCACATTTGCCTTCTTCTTCTTCGTCTTGGTGCAGCAGCAGCATTTTCTAATAGGTCATCTTCATCAGTTGATGTTGTGGCCCTCACTGCATCATCTTGCAGTTTGTGTTCTTCTTGCAGAATTATATCATTAGCAGCAGTCAATAGCTGGACTTGCATGTCCATGCACTTCAAATCCAATTCCACCCTGTCGTAGTGTGATAAAGACATATCCAATTTTTATGTAGTAGCAGCAACAACTTTGCAGTATGGTAGTCCGAAGTGGAATGATGGACAGTGGAACGCAGGCAGTTTAAATACCAATTTCAGAGCGATCCGGGTGAAAACCGCTTAACTCCGTAGTGATATCGTAGTAAGGTCGTGTAACGATCGGGTATATCCGTGAAGGCCCCGTGTAACATCCGGTTCACTCCGCCCGCCTCCGGCACAGTCGTGTTACCTCTGGCTACAACCGTGGCTCATTCCTTGTTTAACCGTGCTCCTCCTTACATATCCTTGTAGCACCCGTACACATCCGTGTCATGACTGTGTTGCTCCTTGTTGCCTCCGTCTTGCCTTCGTGTCCACACCGCCCAATTATTTGTTTTTGTTTACATTTCTAACTTTTTCGCCCGGACCGCCCCGGATTTGACGAAATTTCATTCCGGGACGCTCCTGCGTCTGATCCGGCTATGTGTGAAACCCCCTTAAGTCAGCGTATACAATGAAATGATACACCATCTTGCACATTTACCCAAAAGGTTGGCCCTCTTGTTTGGCTCATCATAGACACCGAGTACTAGACCGAAACATCGCTGTCATTTGCAAGACAGAATCCCTTGCATTGGGCCATTCTAGCAGGGTGCTACACAAAACTTGTAGAACCTAATAAATCAATTAACCATTAAGCTGACCCATTTATGCTGGATTGACAAGAAACACCTTGTCTAGGGTCTTGGCTGTCTTGCAACATAGTTTTCACCATTTAAATTGATGAATATAGCACTGAGATCCCAAGAGAATATGGCATTTTACTGGCTTTCACAGAATAGTGCAGCTGACTGGTTTAACATTAAGTTTGTGACTATAGAGAGATTATAAACAAACTGTCTTATCTAAGAAAGTATATCTATGTTTGTTTTGACTAGTACAATATATGTACAACAGGAAGAACATCTTTGATGAAGCATTAGGCCTAATTATTGAAAATCGCCTTTCCACAGGAATGCAATGTCATTTGACTCACGACACTTGTCATGAGGCAGTTTGTCGGATTAACCGAGTACAAGGCACCATGCTTCATGCGACCAGCTGAGATAAAGCTTCTTGAAGACTCAGATTCAGACTCAGACTCGTTTTATTTCCTATACATACACAAAGAAACGGCATATACAGGTGGAGACACCCCTAAGATAATTTCCTATCGCTACTGGGGTGCCACCAGATTATTTTTCATCCCGATCCCAGCAGACCCTTCCAGACAGATTTCAGTATTTTAAATAAATTTATTTATGATTAAATTAAATATATAGTTTGGAGAAGGGAGTGAGAGACACTGCATATCACGATGAGACGTCACTTTGAAGATTACACTTAAGTAAATATATATATATGTGTATGTCACAGTTGATTAGGAGGAATGGCATATATAACAGTTTCTTACAGAGCAAATAGTTTGATATACTTTTGTTTGTGAAATAATGCTTACTCTGTTATTATTTGCATTTCTGGTTTCATATTGGTGAATTTCAGAGTGTCTTTGGTACATACAATTCGTGAAATAAGATGGAAGAGTTCCGTTTTCCAGCTTGAAGGCAAACTTGAGTTCCTGCAGAGCACACAGATCTGTAACCTTCAGAACATTAAATTGTTTGAAAAGTGGATCGGTATGGGCATTATATTTTGAGTTTGAAATAATTCTGACAGCCTTGTCTTAAATTCCATAATTTAAATAAGGAGTTATCAGTGAACTATATATTTTTTGTAAAATAATTGAAGGGACAAACTTTTTTAATTTACACATAATACCAATTGTTTTTGCTATTTTCTGAGATATCGTATTGGTGTGTGACTTCCACGACAGATGGGTATCAATTATAATACCTAAATAATTAAAATGAAGAGTGCCTGGGCTGCGATTACAACCAAGAACTTTCATGCCAGCTTGCCTTTGGGGTTAGCCATTATCTTATCCTATCTCATCTTATCTCATCTCATTTCATCTCATCTTAAACAAATTCTCAAATTAAATATTTGTCTTGAGAGACATAATAATGCACATCAACTTCTTAAATTTCAGGACCCCAACTCCATCACTCATCCCAACAATGAAACATTGCAAACAAATTAGATCACTGATGTTAATGTAGTTTAAGAACATGAGTCTAATACTTAGCCATTAAATTAATGCCACACACTTTAGCAAAGCTTTTGAATGCATTAGTGAAGAGTTATCACAATGGAGCAATTTGATCTAGAGATTTCCAGACAAAATATTTCATCCATTTTTATAAATGCGGTCCCACAAAATGCAATGCATTATCTCCACCGACCTTCATATAATACTGCCCCGCCCTGGGCTTCAAACCGCTGGGTCCCGGGTTGCATTCCCGGTCGAGCTAAGTTGGATGGCTGTTTCATCCTTTGTCTCATTGCCATGGTCTCTGCCTGTCCTAATTAGCCCAACTGGTGCAGAAATACAGGACGTAAAGCCCTAATCACCCACCCTCCCTCATATAATATTGCCAATGAACCAAGCTTTATAAAATAAATGGTTTCTCTATTATATTTAAATATTCATACTAATATATTTGTATTCGGGTAGTTTAATTGTCATATTTACCTATTTGATTAGTATTTCATCTTCTGGATCTTAATATCCAAGAAGGAATCAAAATTATTAATATTCAAAACAGCTTTAACAAACATCAAGATTTTAGACCACGTGCTTTTTACCATTTGATTTTCCGTTCAAAATAATAAATCATTCTAACACTGACAGATCGCTGACACATGGTGTTTGGATAACATGATTACTGAATTTTAAGTACCTGATCTATTGTACCATGTGCACCATTTAAACAAATCCACTCAAATCTGAACCAGTTTAAAAGCAGATATTCCTTAAAATGAATCCCTTTTGTCTGTATGATGGCCATAATGATTGAGTGATAATAAGGGATTTGTAATGCATTATCACGATAGATTACTCCCATTATAATGGCAATAAATCACACAATAACAAATTGCCAGCATCATGCAATAGATTGAGTCATTCTAAAAGTGTATCAGGAACTATCAGTCTGATGCCTTATTAAGAAGTGAGGTTATGTACAGTAAACTTATCTAAATTGTTGACAAAGTAAGTGGGAGCGAAAGTAAATTGCCTTGTGTAAAGCCAATATAAATTGCCTTGTTTAAAGCCAATATATCTTCACCACTTGCTAAGTTGAAATGTCTTATACAATATTATCATCATGTTAAAATGATAGTTAAGAGAATGTATTAAATATATAAATGTATTTTGGATATTATTTTTTATACTTAGCTTTATTCAGACACATATATTAATTTTAGTTAAAATTACTATCAGAAAATGACAAACAGTAATTTATTTGATACTGGTACTGATTAGTACATTAGTATCAGTAACAAAAAGCTGTGTGTAATGTCAAGACATTTCCCCTCAATTTTGTCATGTTCTATTTTGCATTACCAAATATATATATCACAAACTGTATCTATGCAGCAATGTCATAGTTTCACTATAATCATACCAGCTCATATTTTTTGAAAAAAAGTTGTTGGTAAAGTTACAATGGTCATGCAGCCTTAATGTTAAGGTTTCACAGTTTATTCCTGCATTGATCTTAATATTAAGGCGACCTCAATAATGGCGTGTCTTAATGTAGATACAACCACACTAATGATGCCATATTTCAATGAATCATACAAAATATCAATTTCTTTGTTAATAAAGTAATGTTCCAACCATGATTACCTTTACCCAAAACTACAGCTGGCATTGATAATAAATTGCTTATCGAAAGTTCTCATTGGCTGTGACATGGCCTTACTCCCAACTCATCTCTCATTTTCTGTGGCTAACTGACTGATGTAGTTTTGATGGGATCATAATCTTTTCGATATATTGAATTATGCCATTGTAGGTGGTTTCCAAATAGTGTATTTTCACTGACGTTTATTGATATTTCCACCAGGTGGCTACAACAGAATACTGCAATACTGCTGATAAAGTTCCAGCCCTTGACTGTGATTGGCTGAAACAAAGTGCATCCTAACAGCGGTATTTTTAGTGCATTTAAATGAATATTTGACATCTTAAAATAATTTTTATAGAATCAGTTAGTTTTGATCTCCTATTTTTGAAAAGCAAAACGAGAAATAAGAAGTCTTGGAGATGAAATACTTATGTCCTGCTGAATTCATGACTGCTCAGTGAAAAGACTATTACATGTGCTCCTGAGGTATAACCAAGCTTTTAATAAGGTCTTAAATTGCAATTAAACCACCCTACCATTAAGACCGATGAAAATGATGCTAAAAATGATGCTAAAAATTATGCTAAATTATTATCGAGTTTCAACTGTGCCTTCCACGTGAAAATCTCCCTTCATAATTTGATTTATATTTGTCACTTATTTCAACCAGAAATTTGACACCAACAGATGCAAATGAACTGCAATAACATTTCCAAATTACTTCAGGAATCCATTCAAATTTTCTGTGTATCGCCTTTTCTTGATATCTACTTACAAGATCTGTTTGTTTCACTGTAATGCATTTGTAATGCTTTAGACCTTGCTCCCATATATCCCAGGGCTATGTTGTATGATATGCCGTATAGAAATGCCATAAGCATGCAGGCCTTAGTCTGGGAGGTGAGTTCAGACAAAAAACTGCAAATTCAAGAATACAAGCTTATGCGATACGTATATCATTTACTAACGTAAATTTGGTTAAAGACGGTCGCCGTATTGGAATATCTCTCTCTCTCCTTAACACCGAGCTTCCGCTTCCTCATCCTGGCACTTGCCCTCTCTTGTCCTATCAGAGGTGGGAAGGCCAAGCGGATTAGTATCCCCATATAGCTCTCTATGCAGGTCTCTGCTTCACTCGTCTCTTTTTTAGATTGCGGGGCCCATGTATGTCAAGGGGATGCATACGTGGCATGTTAATTTGAAAAAGAAGCATGTTTGTAATGGTTGTTTCTTCTAAATTATTGCATTAGATTATTAGAACTCATCGTATTGTCATGTTATAAAACTAAGATTATATTCAGACCTCATAAACCTGGTATTATTATGTATCTTTTGACTCTTAAAGTCCTGTTACTTGTGTAAACCTTAAAGTTAAGAGTCAAGCTTAAGGGTGCATTACACCTGGCCAAAGGTCATGGTTGAAGGTCATGAGGCCACAACCTCTAGGCCAATAGAGCACTGACAGGGAAGCCTGCAGTGAGCCAATGAGAAAAATACAGGCAATGGCCTGCAAGAAAGAAAAGCCATGGAGGAGCCCTAGAGCCCTCAGTTCTGGGTTTGGAGTTGATCCAATCCTAAATAAACATAGAGGCCACCCTCTCTGCCAAGCATACTGGACTTTGTCTTGATCTCCCTGTACCAACTATAAAACATTACAATATATGCATCAAAATGGTGACCCATTTGCATTCCAGTATCATGTGTTTATATAGTTTGTGCCGATTTCATATCAATATGTCAAAGCAGATAGACCTACATCCCAGATAGCATTCCAAATCAGGCCAGCATCATTTCTATATTGGCCGCAGCATCATTTCAACATCGCCAACATCGCTCCGTTGTTTGATACGATTTGGAATGCTATCTGGGATTGGGTCATGGGTCATGATTGGATCAAAGGCTGCATTGTTTTCAAATTTTATTTTGTCACGATGTAATTTATGACCATCTTACCAACATTTTATGAGCAGTAAATAGCATTGCTGCAAGTAACTCAATGCCAGCATATTTCTGTGTACAAGAGAAACAGCACCCTTTCATTTACTATAGACATCATTATCTCGTTTTCAATTATGATTGATTTCACAATTTCCTTCCTGTTTTAAACTTTGCTCCAATACATGTCATCAATTTTACGTACATTTATCCTTTTGCTGATTCATGGGCTTGTCAGATTTATGATTCACTTTATTGGTACTTGGTTATCATAAAATATCCATTGATTTGGAACTATGAGCCTTAAGTTTTAATTTAGCAAATTGAAATCTATTGTAAACAGCTATAAATTTGAAAGGAGTATTATTTCTTTCCTTGCTTCAATTAGCTACATTATAAAATTATCTTCAACTGTCCACTTCTAAATTAATTCAATTCAAATCTTGTTTTAAATTATATCAATTCAAGACTGTTCTAAATTACTGCAGTGTTTTTCACAGAACATTGCATAGTCACTAGTCTCATTACACTTCCACACTTTCGTGTTTTCATCACGTCTGTGTATCAATCAGTGCTGTCAAAACAGTTCTTAGGATCTTCAATCGAGAAGCTGCATAATTTACAATCTTAGACCTGCCAGGGGCGTCGATTTCTCTATACGGGTGGGGGGATGCAGGTCTACTTTGTCTGTCCCACTGTGACTTACCCTCGCTTGTACAAGCGGCCGCATTTAATGCACAGAGACGTACTGGTCAAGAGGTAGATGGATCATTGATGCCAAACTATGAACTCGTACTGATATGTGATATCAAGTGTGAAAGCTGTTCAACATTTGTTCCAAAAGATAATTTTCATTTGTGAATTTCACGGGGGGGGGGGGGGGGAGGGGGATGATTGCATTGATCATCCCCTCTTTCCCAAAAAGTGGGGGGTATATATCCCCCACATCCCCCGCTGAATAGACGCCCCTGAAGAAAGCCCACTAATACCAAACGATGCCAGCATATTACGAGTTTGAGATCTCTTCCACTGGCAGCCGTTAATTGGTTTTCATTGTTTTGGATCCTTGAGGTTGGATCATTGTTCCTAGAAGGCAAAGCAATAATTGAATCTCTTTGCCAAGTGTGTGTCCAATATGCCCATGGTGATTATAAGTTTGGATGAGTTCAACATATTTTGTATGTTTATACGATGCCACACTGTTGCAAAATGTTGTTTTATACTGAAGCTCAGTCAGAGTATATACATGAAGGATGCATTTTATCAAACGGTAGAGGTCTCGAAAGATCTATATGTAAAACAGCAATAAAATAAATTATGATAATAAACAAACAAAGTATCACTACGCGGAGACTAGTACCATCAAAATACGTAAGATGTATATGTATATAATCAGCTGTCAATTGCAGATGTAATGATGAAATGATGCACACCATGTTGCACATTTACCCAAAAGGTTGGCCTTCTTGATTGGCTAATCATATACACTGAAAACAAGGCTCCACCAATTTAAAGCATCATGCGACCATCTGAAATAAAGCTGAGATAAAGCTTCATGAAGAGTGCCTGGGCTGGTACCTTCTGCAGTCTTATCTTATCTTATCTTATCTTATCTTACCTTATCTTATCTTATCTTATCTTATCTTATCTTATCTTATCTTATCCTATGATATGTTATGTTATCCTATCTTATCATATCTTATCTTTTGTTATCTATGTTATCATATGTTATCTTATGTTATCTTATGTTATCTTATCTTATGTTATCTTATGTTATCTTATGTTATCTTATCTTATCTTATCTTATCTTATCTTATCTTATCTTTTGTTATCTTATCTTATCTTATCTTATCTTATCTTATCTTATCTTATCTTATGTTATCTTATGTTATGTTATGTTATGTTATCTTATCTTATCTTATCTTATCTTATCTTCTCTCTTCTCTTCTCTTCTCTTCAACATTTCAAAAAATTCTCAATTAAAGATATTTTTTTGGCCTTTAAGACAAGATAGATCCCAAATATTCCCAAGCCTGTTTCAATATTGACAAAGCTTAAGCTGACACTTCGCAAATCATAAACTTCTTAAATTTCCCATTCAGGACCTTAACTCCATCACTCATCCAAACAATGAAACATCGAAAACGGATTAGATTACTGAAATTAAGGCAGGTTTAGAAAATTAATCTTATCTTTGCCCTTGAAATTAATGCCATTGGCAGGACCTTTTTAATTTATCGTCACAGAATTTTCACAATGGGGCTATTTGATCTTAAGAAATTCAGATTAAACGTGTTGTCCATTGAATGTGACATTGTTCGTGTTGCATCAATCTTTAGAAAGTGAGTTTCCAATGCATTATCTCCAAAGACCATCATATAATATCCCTAAGGAATTTTGCAAGCTTCAAAAGATAAATGGTTTCTCTATATTTGTACAGATCATTTCAGATGTAGACAGCTTGACTGCATGTTAAATTTTGCTAAACTTATTATTGCTTTCATGTAATTAGTATCGCACCTAATTATCTAATGTATCTAATGAGAATCACAAACAAATCATTTCCCTACAACATCAAAGTACATGTAGAGTTGTAAAAAGCCCACAACATTCTTCACTTAAAATCTGACAGATTGCAGACACATCTGTTTAAAATTGCAATCACTGAATTCTATTAGTCTAGGTGCTAAGCTCCAAAATTGGGCTATGTGTGATACAGCTATGAAATTTGGCAGTTATAAAACTTCACTTGCAGATTATATTTAGATGTGGAGCAACATCGATTTCAGCATATAACACCTTATTTTTGCTGGTTTCCATGGTAACCAATGCAAAAGTCTGTCAAATTAAATTCTTGATAATATCTCTTTTAATTTTCAATCTAGAATAATGGTGGACAATATGAAAATGAGGTCTCACAATACCTCTTACTTTAAAGCAAAGAGTAGGCCTACATGGTTGTCACTGTATGGCAGTCAATACAGCTATTCTTGGCAATATTTTGGAGCAAGCCTCTGGACTATACAGTTGGTTTCATAAAATACGGTCGACTCCAGCTGTCTGTAGCGACCTGTACCTGGCTGTGTTCTAAACATGCCAAAGCCAGCTGCTTCTGTCCTCTTCTATAGCTAATAATCGGCTTACATCTATCACCAGATAAATATAAACCCTGGTAAATGTAAGAAATGAATCTAATGTATCATTAATATGTACTTTTAGATCCAGTTTTGAGTAGCCTGCTATGACAACTTTGTCTAGTTTCAATTTGAAGGGGCCATTTTTAATGAAACTAACTGTAAATACTTAGGTTATTGTGCCATGTGCAGTGCCATTGAAATAAAGGCGGTGGTGACCTGGATCTGTGTAAGACGTACTTGTTATAAATATGGATCCCTTAAAATTGTCAGCACGATGGCCATACTCATTGAGTGATAATGAGGGATTTGCCATGAATCATCACGATCGAGTACCCTACAGAAATTCTAATATATCACAGATGTGGAGCCACTTTGATTTCAGCCAATCCCACCTTATTTTTGCTGGTTTCCATGGTAACCAATGCAAAAGTCTGTCAAATTACATTTTTGATAATATCTTTTGTAATTTTTAAAAATTTTTTGATAATGAGGGATAATGAGGGAATTACAGTGCATTATCACGAAGAGTACCTTATCGTAATTCTAATAAATCCCACACAGCGTAAATTGCCAGCTCCATGCAAGAGATTAGGTCCACCTGAATGTGTATCATAAAGCGATCAGTCTAAGACCTCATTAAGAAGTTTTGCATATGAGGTTATATATGGCAAAATTGATCTTAATCGGTGTATGTAAAAAAAAAAACCGCCTCACCATTAAGGCCATATTTTGAACTGAAGTGCCTTAATAGTGAAGCAGTTGTATTGCATCATTTTGAATGTCAGGCAAACGTTCTTTTCCATTTGGAATCATTGATTATATCAGCTTTCGCTTTAGCTTTAGGTGTTCTGGAAGTAGGTGGTATTCCTCTGTTCCAGATCCTTTTTTTTTTGTATAGTTTGCGACTGAATTTAGTATATATAGTTTTGCGCAATATATACATTTGGTTTCTCAATATTTTACTATATAGCTAGCTGAGCCTCAGATGCTGCTCTGCTAGTATTAGTCCTCGGTATTTATTGTTTACTGTTAATATTTATAAATTTAGGCCGCTAATGCTGCCCTGCATCCTGGTTCCATATTTCTTCGGATTTGTACATTCTTGGACCCCAGAACTTGTCTAGTGCTTTCCTTAAAAACATTTGAAAGGAATGCTCTCGACTCCAGATTACTGTTCCTGAAAGACAATGCTGCAAAATTAAGTTCTGTCCCAAGTGTTTGTCGATGGTGATTTTAAGTTTTGAGGAGTTCACCAGACTTGGAATGGTTGTAAAGCTGAGCTGGAATGTTTATTTAGGAAACATTCAGAAGTTTCTATATTTCTGGGGTTTAGTGCAGTAGAGAGGACCCAGATTTATGCCCATATATGGCGTCCATTAAATAAGAACATAATCAATATTTTATGAGTCAAATGATTCCCTGCACTAAAGCAGGGTATGGGGGCGGTAGCCTCTGATAAAAAAAATTAAGACATTTATTCGAAAAATTTAACACTGTAAATCTGAAAATATCCAAATATGATATATCGATTGTGATTTATCGATTGTGATATCATGTACTTGAAAACGAAAAGTCTCCAAACAGCTTGGGTGATAATGAGAGATTTGCAATGCATTATCGCATACTAATACCCTATTACATTGTATACTTCTTATAAATCATATAGAACAGGTTATCCCAGCTTCATGTACCCAGACAGCATTCCAAATCATTTCAGCGTTTGCGCGATGTTGGTGATGTCAAAACCATGCTGTACCGATGGTGGCCTAGAGAGAAATGACACTGGCCCGATTTGGAATGCTGTCTGGGTGAGATATTTAAGTTAATTCTAGAGGTTTATCAAACAGCTATCTATTAACCAATTTTGTGTGAACCAACAGTCAATGAAGAAGGTATATACTGTGGTTAGAAAGTTGTATGGCCACTTAAACAAAGCTGAATTTATAAAACTGTTAAAGAATTAACTACATAAGCATTGTGATGTTTTCATAAAGATTTACTAACCTTTTGAAAGCAACTATATATAGCATATGTATATCTGATTGACTAATGAACACCCCACTTTGAAGACCACCTAACAACAAAGATCACATTTTAACACTACTGAGTAATGATCATCCAGTCATTGTATTTCAACATGTATTTATTATTACTTCAAGTTAAATACATACGTTTGACACACGTCTATAAAATTGACATTGTACTTAACACTTACATACGCATATTTCTGCCAATTATATCATAGAAATAATTAGCTTGATTAATGATAAACCTTGTTTTGTGACTGGGTAATAATTCAATAATTAATGTAAATTAATAGATCAATTAGGAAACATTTCACGATGAATTGGTATCAAATTATTAAGGTGTCATAAAAATGTTAAAGAAATAATTGTGACAACTTAAAGACTCAAAGAAACACTTGGAAAAGCCAATTTAATTTTCAGATAACCTGCCAAGTTTAGCGCATATCTCCTGGGTAAACTTAAAAACAACCATCTCTCAAGTTTCTTCTAATTAATTCATGGTATTGCCTTTAAGGCAGGGAACTGGCTCCTTTTTACAGCGAGTGAAATTTTTATGAAGAGAAACTTCAATTGCAAGTTGGATAGCCTGTGAATAACTCAATTACCTGTTTATTGGTAACTGTTGGAACAGAGTCTAGATAGAACAAGAGTGCAAATTGATAATTTAAGACAGACCTTGGTCCTAGAGTTACAGGTTCAACCCAGATAGCATTCCAAATCGGGCCAGCGTCGTTTCTATACAGGCCACCGTCGGTACACTCGGCGACAGTGAAATTCACCACGACAATGAGATTCGCCACTCGTAACAAAGTGCAATAAACATTTGTTAGATGGCTGTTGTGGTGACAGAGTATTGTCAATTATATAAACAATTAGTTTTGTAACAAATCATGAACTTGCAAGGTGTATAACTGAGTATTAGGGGGGTGGCGAATCTCGTTGTTGTGGCGAATTTCACTGTTGCCAACTTCGCGCCAACGCTGAAGCGATTTGGAATGCTGTCTGGGAAAGTCTTAGGAGTGCCTTGCATATTAGTGGTTACACCATGAGTAGGGCATGCACTGAAAATAATAAGTCCTCTGATGATGTAATGAAAACATCAGTTCAAAAGCCATTGAATTTGCTCAACTAGCCATGGGTTTTGACCAAGAGAGAGATAATCCAAAAACGTCGATTGCTAATATGACGTAGCAGAGGCTCTTTGAAAGATTGGAAAAATTAACGTTTTTGGCCAAAGCACCACTTTTCTGCTGGACACTATAATAGCAAGGTGATCATATGTTTGTATAATACAGTTGAATCATTACACCATTGTATTGTATGGTATTTTAATGTATTGTATTGTATTGTAATTATTGTAACTATTGTATTATATTGTAATGTAATGTAATGTCATTGTTGTATTATATTGTAATATAATGTATTGTATTGTAATGTAATGTATTGTATTGTATTGTAATTATTGGTAATGTAATGTATTGTATTGCATTGTATTGTATTGTATTGTATTGTAATTATTGGTAATGTAATGTATTGTATTGTATTGTATTGTATTGTAATTATTGGTAATGTAATGTAATGTATTGTATTGTATTGTATTGTATTGGATTGTAATTATTGGTAATGTAATGTAATGTATTGTATTGTATTGTATTGGATTGTATTGTATTGTATTGTATTGTATTGTATTGTATTGTATTGTATTGTATTGTATTGTTGTTTATACGTCTTAGACAATTGTGTAATCTTTATTTGAAGAAATACTATTCATAAATAATATTCAATATTTCACTGGCGTATGCTAATAATGTTGACCAGTACTTTATGACAAACTGCAGAGATGACGAGGCATGATGGAAACACCATGTTACACATTTACCCCATGGGTGGGAACTCCTTCTTGCCACTGCATGGAAACATTTCGAAGATATTCTAGGGTCAAGGACACTCAGCATATGTTCGTTGTTTTATGTTTACAAGATTCAATTAATGCAGATGTTTCTTATTTTAAATATTTTAAATGCATTAATTTGCTTGTTCCAAGAGTTTTCCGTGTAAACAAGAAAGTTGGGAATTTCTTGATACAGTAGTTTGGCTAGTGCACACCAGGTGTTGCATGATCACGTGATATATGCCTCGAATGCTCTTTTCTGATTGGCCATATGCTACCTCACGTGACTGGCATGTCTGTGTGTTTTCTGTAAGTACAAAGTAACTGCCCAGAAACAAAGGAACTATATAGAACTGTTTGTTTTATACAACAGTTATATATGTTAAATGTATACTATCTATTTTATTTTATTTTAGCTTTAATTAACAAGAAACAAAATATAATAAATGTATTTATTTATTTATTCAAATATATTTTACATGGGTTGCATCATCAGCACAGCTGTTTGGCAGATTTCCCATAAAAAAAAGAAATATATAAAAGTAAGATTCATAAAATAAAAAAATTAAATGTGACTTTTCAAGGCATATTTAAAATCATTCAAGTAATTTACACCCTTCAAACTTGATGGCAACAAATTCCAAAATATAGCACCAACATATCCAAAAAGACCTAGCAAACTGACTGGATATTTATTGATAGTTACATTTTTAATATTCAAGTAAAGTAATATAAATTTTATATATTTATAATATGTAGAAGGTCCCTCTTATGTTCTAAATCTGTATATATTTCATTTGTACAGTATTACTGTCAGCATACACAATTAACTTTGCTTAACTTCTATTTACGTGTATAAATGTGTGGACCAGCTGTTCAGGCAAACGTAATGAGGAGTCTCGGAGATACGGCTTGGAGTTCACACCAATGACAGTGAAATGAATTTATTTGACCCAAAAATTAATTACAATGATGTTTTGGTTCACATAAAAAAAGAAACATAGAGGGTTTATCTGAAAAAACGTAGTGTGAAATATAGTGTGTTGCATAGTAAGTATTAGTAGCCTCATGGGTGGGGTATTTGCTTGGCTCAGCATAGACACTGAACACACGGCACCATGCCTTTGAGACAATTGTTATTTTCCCAATTACCCCGCCCACTGTAATAGGGGTAGGATGTAAAATAAAACTGCTTTTCTCTCTTTGAGAAAAAAAAGTATGCAAAATTATGTGGCTTTATTCAATACCATTAATTTTCTATTTGTCACACACTCTGTCTGTCTCTGCTGTTTCCCAGTCTCTACCTCTGTCTGTCTGTATGTGTGTCTCATTCTATCCCCCCCCCCCCCCCCAGTCCATGTAATTACTTGCAAGTTCAGCTGGCTGGCGTCTGTGTCAATACAAATTTAGTTGCAATTCAAACAGATCCTAAACTAATTTGTTAGGACAGCTTACAGTTGCCGGTTGCTGGATTTCTGCAACTCTTTTGGGAGTTTTTTTTTATAACACTTACCACAGATACTATTTTCCACTATCTGTTTAAGATATACCATGAATTATATGTAGGTCCATATTAATTGTAATCATGATACCTCTTATTTAGACTCAGACTCAGATTGTTTATTTCTTGCTACAAGTAATTGGAAAAGAAAGATAAATTAAAAGTAGATTTTATACTGTAAGCTACAGCATAAACACATACTAATATATTTATATATATATACAATAAGAAGTATGAATAATTTGTAATGATTTATTATATTATTAATAAAATATCGATAACAAAAAAAATTATAATTTAAAACGACGATTTACAACCAAAAAAAATAGGGTTAACAAAAAACCCCAGGGCATCAACTTGTGGCTAAATATCATATTATATATTTTACTTAGGAATACTTAGGAATATGTTGTTTTGAAAGGCCACTCTAAAAAGGCTTTGCAAGTTGGAACTGATATTTTTATGGGTCACATTTCCAACATATTGACAATTGATCATCAATGATCAATACCAGTCTTGTGATGAACAAGTCACAGAAAATAAAAAAGCTACTTTCCAGGGTTGTGTGAAAAAAAAAACATGTTTAATATGATTTCCATAAACAAAAAGTGTACATGGTATTTTGGTTAAAAAAAAACACCATAGAGTTAGGTTTAGAGCACCCATTACGAATAATGAGAAGTATGGATTCATTTATAAATGTCGCGAGAATGTAATGTTACAACATATTATTTAGATGTATACATGTTAATGAAGTTAGAATCCAAAAGTGAAATGAGATGAAAAAAACTAAATTGATATATTCATGTTTTGAAAATTGTATTGTCGAAGATTGTATTTAAGAACCATATACTTTATTTATTCAATTGTAAAACATTCTATGAAAGAATCTTATTTGATCCCCATTTAATGTAAAATAGCTTGATTTCCTCTGTAACTTAATATTTATGTATGAAATGATTTAGTATATTGTGTATTCATATGTTTTCTCCCCTTGGAGGTTAAATAAAATATATGTATGACACAGCTACCCTGATTAACATGAAAATGAGCTATCAAATAAGTCGAATAAAATGGTATGCATTCCGAAGCCCAACTTCTGAATTTATCACGAGGGGGCGCTAAAAGCGTGCATGTTATGGTGTCGCCACCTCGTGAATAAAAATCCAAAGTGACTGACTCAAAATATCTATAATTTGATTGAGTTGTATGAATTGCATGTATAGTTTCTTTATTCATACATTTATTGACTTGGAGTTTATTAATCCATACACATATTCTAGTAATCCGGTTTCAATTTGCCTTTTTAAAATCAACAAACCATCTTTAAAAAAGAAAATGAAATTGATTAAATACGTCATCGAAATATACACACATAATGTATGCAGTAAATCAATGAACTTCTGTAATCTTCAAATACCTGCAGTCTGCAGTCTAAATCAAATTAATGTAGTTCTACTGAAGAGCCCACTCTTTCGACCTATTTATAATGTGAACGTTTCTTTGAAGCTATAATTAGGCCAATACCTGATTTTTTTGATGTTCTAAAATGATGTCATGACAGTTCATAGCATGCGATATGCCGGCTTCTAAAAGTTCTGTTGATGAATTACCCTAATAAGAGTTACGTAAGAGGGGTGATCATCACGCAGGGGTTACATAATCTCACAAAGATGGCAGAATCTTTTGATGTGCAGAAGCTGCTTCCGAAATTAGCTATTTACATATTGGTGATTTTGGACACAGCTATAAATTTAAGATTACAAAAATTTCCCTATGCTTCAATTACAACTTCTTGCAGATATGAAGGATTTTACACATAACCTAATTAGTGTGCCTATGCCTGAATAAATGAAACTGAATTTGATTGAAAGAAAGAAGAAGAAATAAAGAAAAGAAAGAGATTCAGAGAAAGAGTGAGAGAGAAAAAAGAAAGAATGAAATACAATGAAAGAAATGTGAGAGAGAAAGAAGAAAGACAGACAGAAAGAAAGACAGAAAGACAGAAAGAAAGACAGAAAGACAGAAAGACAAAAAAGAAAGAAGAAAGACAGACAGAAAGAAAGACAGAAAGACAAAAAAGAAAGAAGAAAGACAGACAGAAAGAAAGACAGAAAGACAGAAAGACAGAAAGAAAGACAGAAAGACAGAAAGACAGAAAGACAAAAAAGAAAGAAGAAAGACAGAAAGACAGACAGAAAGACAGAAAGAAAGACAGACAGAAAGAAAGAATATGATAAAGAAATAAAGAAAGGAACAAGGAAGAAATAAAAGTAATACAAAATAAATAACAGGAATAAGAAAATAAATGAAAGAATGAAATAAAGAAAGAAGGAAAAGAAAGAAAAGACTGGTAGACAGCCAGAAAGAAAGAAAAAAAAAAAAGAAAACATTATGGAATCAATGGAAGAAAATATACAATTACTAGAATGAAATAAATAAAGAAATAAAACAAGAAAGAACAAAATAAAGAAAGTAAGAAAGAAGGAAAGAATTGGCTCCAGTCACTCAATCTTATGAACTTAAAAAACTTTGCCACATTTCAATAGCACTATAGTGCACCAGTTCCCTGACAATTGTATCCTCCCAAACAGCTTTAAAATGATCAAGAAACTTGATTTATATCATTTGATAGCATCTCATTATTTGTCATAATTGTTTTACAGCTGTTTTTGTCGTCAATTCATTCAGCAGCTGTTTCTGTGCAGGAATTCCAAGTGATTTGTCCCAACTGTGAATTTTATGGGGTAAATTATCTTAGGGGTAAAATGACCAGTATTATTCTTAGTACAGGTGGGGTCATTAAGAAGGGAAAAGTCATGGGAGGGTGCGCTTTATTCACCCTGCACCCCACTATTTGATGACAACTTGTGTTATGCCCCGAGGGTAAAAATGCTATAGGGTTATTTTCTCATGGTATGGTCACACTAGCTGTGCAGTTTGCTTGAGTTATGCACAGTGTGTGGATGGTCTGGCCAGAGTTCTCTGTTTCAGATTTTGTCTAAATTTCAACCTCTGCGTTGATTTATTTGTTTGTATTCGCTTGGTTTTAGTTGGTAAATTGTGTTTCAGTGTGTTTCCTGGTTGAATGATTCTCTATATTTTGTCTTTTATCTTTGTTTGACTGTCTGTCTTACTGACTGACATTCTATCTGGCAAATAGCAATTTGCCTCATATTGTGAATCATAGAAAATGTAATTTACAGAATTCCCTGCTTATTAAGATATAATATAAATACATTATTATACATAGATACATATATTTAGGGTTATCATAGATACATAGATACATAGATTCATAGATATGTAGATACGTAGATTCATAGATAAATAGATTCATAGATACATAGATACATAGATACATAGATAAATTATAGATTCATAGATTCATAGATACATAGATACATAGATACATAGATACATAGATACATAGATACATAGATTCATAGATTCATAGATGGATTCATAGATTCATAGATTCATAGATACATAGATACATAGATACATAGATTCATAGATTCATAGATGCATAGATACATAGATTCATAGATTCATAGATGCATAGATACATAGATACATAGATAGAGTCGCTCAGTCAGTATGTCAGTGATTTTCCCCTCCTCTAAAGCCCCTCTATCCTTTCAACCCCAAAACATAACCCACCCACCCCCCAACCCTAACTCTGAGACGTTGACAAGTTTGACTGGTCAAAATAGCCCTCTTGACTGGTCACCATACGACAAAGGACTGGTAACTTGACACCGGGGCATAAATAGGGGGCAACTTTCACACTTCTAACCTTTCATAGTACTTATGGGTAATATTTCTCCCTTTGCCCTTCAGCCCTTTCAATCAGTTCACGGAGGAATTTACTAAGTGGTGGTTAGGGGGCGCTGCAGGTGTTAGGAGGAGGAGGATGAGGATGAGGATGAGGAGGAGGAGGAGGAGGAGGAGGAGGAGGAGGAGGAGGAGGAGGAGGAGGAGGAGGATTATAGTAGTGGTAGTAGTGGTAGTAGTGGTAGTAGTGGTAGTAGTAGCAGTATTAGTTGTTGTAATGTCAGTGATATTATATTATATTATATTCTGTTCTATTATATTCTATTATATAGTGACATTGCATATTAATAATCAGGTGTCATCTTTCTACTCTTTTCTATTTTATTCTATTCTATTCTATTCCACTCTTGTCTCATTTTTCATAAATCAAGTAATTCAATTCAATTATTCAAAAAAAGCCTTCACTAATTCATTTAGTGGTACTGTAATTATACGAATAATCATCATTTATTTATTAAAATTTTACTTTCTCACCAATTACATTGCATTAATCCCCGAAAAACCCCAGTTTAAAGTAGTAGATCACACTTGCATGGCCAATTTCAATGAGGCACCTTTAGTACTAATTTTGGCATTGAGACAGAATTCTCAGGAAACAACGCCAAGCTAAGATCAGATTTTGATCAGTTGCAATTAGCTAAAAGCCCTCAGACACACAGACAATGGCACAGACAGCTAATTTAAGGATTGGTCTATTCAACCCAGACAATGCGGCACTACATTTAATAGGCCATGCCTTAATTTTTTGGGAGAGATGTTTGAAGATTTTAAGGTGGGAGGGTGTGTTCAACTTTTGGGTGATTTTAGACAGGAAGTGCGGACTATTATAAACATTAAGAAGCACATTTTGGTACTAAAATTTCACAGACATGAAAGTTTACATTATTTTGCTTTTAAAACATATTTGAAAATTGTAGTTTTGAAGTTGTAGCAGCATAAAAAATGCAAATGTATTAATTTATATTCCAAACTCAACTATTGTTTCTAAACAGATTTTTTTGGTGTCACCCGCAAAGTAATACCTTGAAATAAAGAAAAATAGATAGATAGATATATAGATAGGTAGATAGATAGATAGATAGATAGATAGTAAGATAGATAGTAAGATAGTAAGATAGATAGATAGATAGATAGATAGATAGATAGTTGGATAGATAGAGATAGATAGATATTGGATAGATAGATAGATAGATAGATAGTTGGATAGATAGAGATAGATAGATATTGGATAGATAGATAGATAGATAGATAGTTGGATAGATAGATAGATAGATAGATATTGGATAGATAGATAGATAGATAGATAGATAGTTGGATAGATAGATAGATAGATAGATATTGGATAGATAGGTAGATAGATAGATGCGACAGACAGACAGGCAGTTAGATAATATAAAGAGCTAAATTCCTGCAGAGACAGCAAGACAGACTGACAGAACTCTAGCCTTTGTACATGACAGTCAATGATTAAAGGGTCAACATACTACTCATCTCCATAACTTCTCCCCTGACCAAAATGAAGGGTTTAGATCAGATGTCAAAATATAAAGGGGCGCCACTCGACACCCCTTGACACGGGGCAACTAAATGACGGGGTATAACAATCTAGAAAGGGGTAACTGACCTCATAGTCAAGAATGGGATGGAACATAGTCTATGCATAGAGTTTATTACGAAGAGTGTACGTGGACCTCCTTTTAAGTCTGACATTTTTGGCTGGTTTTCTGTAACGTTGATAGCAATATATTCTCCAACTTTTTTTCTGAACTTATACAATTTAATATTATAGAATAGAATATATATATTTGAGCACTATCAGACAGATAAAAATAGCAACTAACTGAATATATATATATATGCCTTAATTACAGCTTTGAATGCTATCAATATAATATAATAGAATATAATAGAATATAATAAAATAGATAGAATATAATAGAATAACTTTTATATAAACATACGATAAAATAATTGATCATAAAAGTTAAGAAACAAATAGTATAGAATGGAATATAACTGAATTGAATATAATAGAATAGAATAGAGTAAAATATAATAGAATAGAATATAATGCCACTCCTACCTGCACACGTGCCAAGCGCACGTGTGTTGTAATAAAAAAACAATCATTCAGGATGATGACGTCATAAAGGAACAATAAATTCCCCTGGAAGCGGATTGTTTGTTGATCACCTGGTGTCGCCTGCCTGTAATTCTATGGTGATGAGTTCTGATTGTGAAAAAAATCCACAAAAAACTGCAATTTTATGGGGTATTAAGATAAATGATGGGGGTATTACCAGTGATGAGATGGTTTACTAGGAAAAAGGTGAATAGAGAATTGGTCTTTGACATGCTAACAATAAATAAATGTGATCTGCAGGCTTCTCAGTTATGACCACTGATATTATTACATATACAAAGTTTGACTAGTGCAATATGTATTGATCATATATATATTTTTTTTCACATTTCAGTAAAAAAAAAATTATATTATTATTGTGGAGGTATAATTAAACAATTATTGACTACTCAGTTCGGGCCCTAGTACATTTGAGTTGACCCTCGGGAGTGATAGCTGCCACTAGAGGCAACTATCACTCCCTAGGGTCAAATAAGATTTAAGCTATCACTCCCTCGGGTCAAATATAATGCACTAGGGCCCGAACTGAGCAGTCAATAATTGTTGAATTATACCTCCACAAAATTTTTTTTTTTTACTGAAATGTGAAAAAAAAAAAAATAAATAAAAAATATTCAATACAAAAACCAATTTATTTATATTTTACACCAGCTCTTTCATTCAGTAAATGTTTGCTAAAACCCAAGTTTAAGATTAATTGGCTTAAAACCAAGGCCTATTACATGTAGGCCTATAGGCCTAGCTGTTTTTTTCTGCCACAATCCATGAAATCAGTTGTGATTTCCCAATCCCTAAACAGTGGGGATGACGACACAACTGGCAACTATACTGAGGAGCCAGTCACTATTCTTCAGGAATAGTACCCCCAAGGCAATAATACTTTCCAAGTAATGTCGTGTGACGTTGTTTCAGCCAATCACAGCTCATGAGACATTGCAGAGGTATGATAATGTAAAATCGAGACTGTTATTGAGGTGGTCTTAAAGTTGCACTGTCTGTCAAATTTGCAATTTTCTAAGACGCTATCAAACAGTTGAAAATTACTTTTATTAATCAAGGAACAGTAAATTTGTGTGAATAAATGATTTTATAAGACATTAATTACTTTAAAAAAAATTATACATTGAGAGAAAATCCAGACCAAAACATTGGAAACACAATGGAAATGACATCACCACCATTGTTTAGTATTGTGATGTCATCACTGGGTTTGTTTACATATTGAGTTTTTGATGGCATGAAAAACTTATATTTATATTATTTATTGTAAATTAAAAATAAATTGTTGTGCAAAAGTGGGTATGTAATGGTGAAAAATATCATGAGACAAGAAGGCAGTATTGATTTATATCATTATTTCAATGTGCAAATTTGACAGAGGGAAGTAAAATATATTGGGGATTTTTTTTTTGTCTTAATAGTACAGAATGACTAAGCTGCTCAGCTATTTTGCAATTTTGCAATTTCCTCTCATTTACTTAACAATTCTTTTCAATACATTGATCAATGATTTCCATTCTTACATGTCAGACATGCTGCCAATATCGTGTCAAAATCATGTCAATTGTGACAGTTAAAATAGTTCAGTAATCACTGTTCCATGTATTAACATGCAAGACATGAATTATTAATGGCAGCGGCCACGAAATGACCAATTTCTGGCGTTAGGTCAGGGGCGTAACATTTTTGCATATTTCATATCCTACATTCAAGGGCATAGCAAAAATGTGATTTAACGGACAGTTGACATTTTGGATAAAAGAATTTTCTGGATTTATTGTTGAATATACGATCACTCGGTAATAATAGAATAATAAAATATTAATAAAAAAAAAAGTGCACATTTTGTTGGACTTCACGTGATTATGGAATATTCTATTTTATTTTCCACATTTTCGTAAGGTTAATGTGTCACGGGTATATATTAATTAGTAAAATTACAAGTGTTGCAACTTTACATGAGGCAAAACGCTGAATAACTATTTGCAGACCTGTTCTACCTGTTCAAGCATGGGGCTTTCTCAGCTCTGACCTGCATTTCGGTCAGCCTGTCTGACTGATGAACTTATTCATCACATACATGAAAACGCTATTTAAGAATGATATAATTCAAAATTTGAAACTAAATTTTACAACAAAAAAATACATTATAATAATGACAAAATGTTTAACACAAATCCTTGTTATTTTACATACTTTATATTACACAATTATAGAACAGTATATATTATACATCCAGGCTTATATTATATGAATTTAACAAATACATTTTGCATAGACACATAAATTATACAGTGAACACTCCTATCCAAATTACTTCATTTTTATACCCCCCCCCCTCTCCCCTAAACAATTTGATCCACTAAGGCAACCCCCCCCCCCCCCCTGCTCGCCACCTCTGAGATTCTCAGGCGAGTACCTTTTGAAGTCCGAGAAACAATTAACAATTGCTCGCAATCAGCACTGAATGCCCTCTGGTGGAAATTTCAGGCAAACACGAACCCTCCATAATTAGGGGTCAGATCTTGGATTGCCCAGGCCATTATTCGAGTTAATTGTTAAACAGATGGCTGGCTCAGATAGGATTGTTTGTCAAATTCGTGACTCCCATAATCTGATGGTCAACTGGTCAGTTTTAGGGGGGTTAAAGGTACCATTTTGCGGTTGCTGGCCAGGTGTGTGCCCCACAATTACTTAATTACTGGCTCAAATTGCGATAAAGCACGCCGGCCGCTGGACAGCTCTATTTTGGTGCTTGGAAGGGAGTAAATTCAAGAATTTTCTTTCTTTATTGTTTTACTTGTTGTCTGTGTTTATTTATTTTTATTTTATTATGTCGTTTTCTGAAATATGGTTGATTTCTGTTAGAAATGTTTATTAATTTTGCCATTCATGTATGCTTCCTTAGTGAACATTTAATAAAGTGTAAAATTGGTGGTCCCTTGTGCTCGGTGTCTATGCTGAGGCAAGTAAAATACCTCACCCATTACATGAATTTGCGAAAGTATAAGCACAAATTATTCTATTATATTCTGTACGTCATGTTATATTTATATTATATTCTATTCAATTCTATTCTATTCTATTCTATTGTTTCTCTACTCAATTTCAAAAACAAACACCATTGTCCACGTGCGGATACCTGGGGTGACATACCTTGTGAACTAAATCACACCATTCATAAATTTTATCTTTGATAAACAATATTTCCTAAAATCCCCTTTAAATCATAATTAGGACATTCATGCTGTTGATTAATCCATTCTAAGTAACATTGTAGTGCTATTTTCGTCTGATAGGTGGCGCCCTTCCTTTATTAAGTTGATGGGATTAACCGCCAGGGGGCTTGGGCGCCAGTGGTTAAATCTTTTGACACTTTGAAGTTCTAGAAGGGGTTCCAAGATCAAACAGTTATTAATAAGATTACACAGGCAGGGGGTAATTAACTAATTATTACCAATCCTTTATTCATTTGATCCTTGGGTGGAAGTGTGGGGTTTCAACAATGGCATTTTGGTATGTGTATATTTTCAGAGAAAAATTGAAAGGAACCGATTTTATTGTTTATTTGCTCTGAACGGCTATATAATAGGATTATGTATTTTTTAACTGGCACCTGAACAGTTTTGCTTTCTTTTCTCTTTCTTTCTTTCTTACTTTCTTACTTTTTTTATTTTTTATTATTTCTTTCTTTCTTTCTTCGTTCCTTTCTTCTTTTTATTTCTTTATTTCTTTATTTAGTTTATTAATTATTTCCTTTTGTTTGTTTCTTTCTTTCTATATTTTCTATCTTTTTATTCTTTTTTTCTTTTTTTATTCTTTCCTTCTTTCTTTCTTTCTTTCTTTCTTTCTTTCTTTGTTCCTTTCTTCTTTTTATTTCTTTATTTAATTTATTTATTATTTCCTTTTGTTTGTTTCTTTCTTTCTATATTTTCTATCTTTCTTTATTTTCTTTCTTTTTTTCTGTCTGCTTATCTGCCTGTCTGTCTTTCTTTATGCTATCTTTCATATGCATTTTCTATTTATTTCTCAATATTATCACTCAACAATTGAACATTTTCTTTCTTTTTCAAGTAATATTTCATCCTTCAACAATAACATTTATTTTCATTTTTGTAATAACTCACTTGGAATTCCTAATTATAATAATAACACAAAAACAAAGATCATTTGGAAAACAGGTGCAACACAAGATTTCTAAATCACTCTTGTTCAACACGATAACCAGGGATGATGAAATATCATATTTCATATTAAATCGATGTAAAATTCCCAGTTTCAAATTTCGCGTTTACCCAGGTCAAAATCGTGATTTAAAATGCAGACAAAAATTATGCTTTTATTTTAAAAATTAGGGATTATTATGTTCAGTATTGCACTATTAAGCTATAATGTTCCAAATTTGTTGGGCTGGGCTTGTTTTATATAAAGTGTAGCTTCGCCATTAAGATCAGCCTTAAAACAAGATTTTAAAGGTGCACTGTCTGTCAAATTTGCGCATTAAAATAATGATATAAATCTATACTGCCTTCTTGTCTCATGATATTTTTCACCATTACATACCAACTTTTGCACAACAATTTAGTTTTAATTTACAATAAATAAGATAAATATTAGTTTTTCATGCCATCAAAAACTCAATATGTAAACAAACCAAGTGATGATGTCACAATACTAAATAATGGTGATGATGTCAATTGCAGTTTGGTTAAAATGTGTAGTTTTTATAGTGAGGTGGTCTTAATAGTGAGGTAGTGTTATTATATAGTGAGGTGGTCTTAATATTGAGGTGGTCTTAATAGTGAGGTTGTCTTAATAGTGAGGTTGTCTTAATAGTGAGGTGGTCTTAATAGTGAGGTGATCTTTATAGTGAGGTGGTCTTAACAGTGAGGTGGTCGTAAGAGTGAGGTTCATTAATAGCTGATTAAAAAGTGCATTTCATGTAGATGATTTTCAATCAATCAATCATTCAGTCAGGAAATTTGCCAAGTGATTTATTTTGGATTTATGTAGAAAATATATATTTATGTAAATTCGTATGAAATAATATTATTGCCATAAACTAGAAAAAAGTAATTTACTTTTTTGAAATTAACAAATATAAGTAAAAAAAATTTTAAAAAGCTAAAATTGGATTTCTAAACATTTTCAGCTTCTGAAGATTCAAAGCTAATTGTTCTAAAACTGCAACTTGGTGAAAATCTCCTTTAATACAGTATTGTTCTTTTAAAGCCATTTTCAGCCCATTGTCAAGCAATTGTCCAACAATTGGGTTGTTTGATCAGCTCACAATAGAACGCAGTTCAACACACCCCATTGTTTGGAAGACATTAACAAACAATTGACTCGGCGCATGCCCAATCGAACAAAACTGTTCGGACTTCTTTTGATCTATTGTGACGTCACAATTGTAACTGATAGCCTTAAGATAATCATCATTTAAGACAGTTTTAAGGAAATCTGGGGTACTGTTCACCCTAATGCCCGTCTTTCAATGGAACATCTTTGAAGATTAAAGATAAAATCTAGAAAACTGAGAAACGAGAAGTTGGTCAAAGGTAAAATTAGTAAAAATAGATGTTTTGTAATAGGATGGATTTCGAAGGTGTGAAATATACCACTGGATTTCTTTGATGTTTCAAAGTCACCTATTTTTGTCTGTTATGGAATACCACAATAAGAAATAAGATAGGTATTACATAATATGGTAATGTATGTCAGACAAACAGAAGACAGATCGACAGATAGACAATATATTAAGTTACATTTTATTAAATATGAAAGTTCCTTATATTTGATATTCTTTATTGTCGTATATTTCGTAATAATATTGTACACGTGTATATCATTTTCCTTCTCGGAGTCATTTAGCCGCTGTTGAGAAGTTAATTTTAAGACTAGATCAATTAGAAATACAAGGCTAAAAAGAAAATAAGCAAATAGTAGACCATAGATAGATAGATAGATAGATATATAGATAGATAGATAGAAAGATAGATAGATAGATAGATAGATAGATAGATAGATAGATAGATAGATAGATAGATAAATATATCGATAGACAGATAAATATATCGATAGATACATATATAGGTAGATAGATGGATAGATAGATACATAGATAGATAGATAGATAGATAGATATAGACATAGATTGATTGATGGATGGACAGATCAATGTATAGATAGATAAATAGATACACAAATGGATAGATAGATGGATAGATGGATAGATAGATACATAGATAGATAGATAGGTAGATAGATAGATAGATAGGTAGATAGATAGATAGAAAGATAGATAGATAGATAGATAGATAGATAGATAAATATATCGATAGACAGATAAATATATCCATAGATACATATATAGATAGATAGATGGATAGATAGATACATAGATAGATAGATAGATAGATATAGACATAGATTGATTGATGGATGGACAGATCAATGTATAGATAGATAAATAGATACACAAATGGATAGATAGATGGATAGATGGATAGATAGATACATAGATAGATAGATAGATAGATAGATAGATAGATAGATAGATAGATAGATAGATTATATTAAAAGAGTTGTTCAATAGCCTAAATTCGAACTGATACTGGAATTTGTATGCCCATGTCAACCCCATTAATCTGACAAGGATTTGCTTTCTAAATAGTCAATTTAAATCTCTCTCTGATAATTATATACAAAAAATCGAATAAAATCAACCTAAAAACAGTTTTAAGCGGTCAATTTCTGCATCACATTTCAGCAAAAATATTTTTTTTGCAAACAAACGAACGAAAGTGCTTGGGAAATTGATCTTTAAAGAGCCATTCCTGTGACTGAGGCAGCCAGCTCTACCTGTTGTTTGGGCTCAAAATTCGATAATGTAAACAAGCTACGCATGCGCATAACAAACTTCCGTCTGCGTGAGATCCATTTCCGGTCACGTGACTTTGTCTGTTCGTGAGTAGAGCCTCGGTATCGATTCCACGCTTGTCCACCTGTTGTATTATTCCATTGTTATGTCTGTTTGAAATGGGGAGAGGGGGGGGGGGGGTTGGCTGAAATGGGATATTTGGACAGTATTGAGTATGGTGGTTGTCTGTGGTTAGAGAAGGTATTAAGGAGTTGAGCTGGGGTGGATTATAAAACTGTGTTCTAATCAAAGTGTCTTATATATTAAGTTTAATTGGTTTCGTGAAAATTCAAGAATTATAAAATTGCTTTAATTTATATTTTCTACAATTTCAATGCTCACAGTGCAAAAAAGAAAAATCGCAAGATTTAAGAACAATATTATTATAAATTTGGCGATATTAATTTCACTTCGCTATATAATTTTAAAACTACCTCTTATTTAAGACAATTTATTTTGTATTCAGTATTAACCTTAATATATGCGTAATAGCTGGACCTAAATTATGAATGATTACTCTAATTTCCATTTAAATCATATTCCTTCCATTAGCTATCTATATATAACCTCCCTGAAGCTGCATTTAATTTAGCTCAGTAAACAATAAGAATATTTACAGGAACTTGCTAAAATACTTCATTGTCTGCAATATCTTTCGTGCCGGGGGGGGGGGGGGGGTCTGGTGTTAGCCCCTACTAGGTCAACTCGCAAACCCTCATCCATATTCATGTTAGGGGGGTGTTTGGTTAAGGTTGGGTTGCTAACATTTGGTAATCGCAAATTAAGAGGAGAGGAGAGGAGAGGAGAGGAGAGGAGAGGAGAGGAGAGGAGAGGAGAGGAGAGGAGAGGAGAGGAGAGGAGAGGAGAGGAGAGGAGAGGAGATGAGGAGATGAGGAGATGAGGAGATGAGGAGATGAGATGAGGACAGGAGGACAGGAGGACAGGAGGAGAGGATGAGAGGATGAGAGGAGAGGAGATGAGAGGAGATGATGATAGGAAAGGAGATGAGAGGAAATGAGAGGATATATATTTTTTCACCAAAATATTGCTCATTTAATGAATGTGAAATTCTTTTTTCCACCACTGAACAAATGTACTTGGATACATATCATTTATAAACTTGCTGTAAAATTTGCAGGTTTGGTTGTAACGTGGTTAAAAAATGACAGAAGTATAATGTATTATTTGATAGTCTAAATGGTGAGGTGGTTTTGCTGTAATATAACATGACATAAAGCTGAATAATTAAGTAAAAAGAAATATTGATAATTTGTGTATGCTACATTTGCAAATAAAAACAACGCATTGTCAATTATTGACAGAAATAACATTTATGCTCAACTTTTACAAATACCCATTGATAGAATCGATTGTAAATAATACTTTGCAATGGTACATTAGACATTTTGGCAGGGTGATAGCACCATGCATAATATTGGTCCAAATAGCACATCCCCTATTCAATACTATTGGCATAGAAATGACTAACCGTATGGGAATATGGCATTTCCCACCAAAAATATTATGACCACAATTTTGTGGTTCAGTTATTAGTAATGGCATGAATGTCTGTAAATAGGGGTTAGTTTCTAATAATTATCATAGTTATGGGAAAGATCAGCTATAAGACTTACTCAATAAAAAGAGGATACAGAGGTTATAACATGATTATGATAGAGCAGTCCGGATAGCATTCCAAATTGGGCCAGCGTCGTTTCTACGTCGGCCACCGTCGGTACAACATCGTATCAATATCACCGACATCGCGCCAATGTTGATAAGATTTGGAATGCTCTCTGGGAAGTATTACGCAGATAACATTACAAATCGGGCCAGCGTCGTTTCTATGTCGGCCAACGTCGGTACAACATTGTATCAATATCGCCGTCATCACGCCGATGTTGATAAGATTTAGAATGCTCCACTATAAATTAGCCATTGTGGTCACAATATATGTTAATGTAAACGGAGTTTAAAGTCTATGGTATCTCCGTCCAAGCAGTCTCAACCGACTTTACAACTATCCGCTTGGCAGGCCTGTTCAAGCTTGAGCCTTTCTCAACTCCCTGGGGAGTATACAGGCCGTTGCACAGAATTACCAACAGGGGCTAAGCACTTACAATTGCCATCACGGCCCATAGCTAAGTTTTCATATAATATTGGGAAATATATCATGATAGTTTATGTTGCAAATGATCATGACAATATTGAGTTTTTTTTAGCCAGTGGGACTTCATTTTAGTTAGGGCTCCCTGTACACGTATGAAAATAAATATCATATATAGTTTGATTGAGCATTAAATAGTTAGACGTCTGGATACGGAAGCTTCTATAACATTTTTGATTATCTAGGATCCCAAAGATGTTGACACTTTTGTGGTCTACCAGATCAAAATGCAGAATCAAATCCCTGATAGCATTCCGAATCGGGCCAGCGACGTTTCTACATCAGCCGTCGTCGGTACATCATCGTTTTGACATCACCGTCATTGCCGACGTTCATACAATTTGGAACTCTATTTGGGATGGGCATTACCTATAATATGAGACTAAACAATAATCATGTATTAATAATTTTGCAATATTATGTGCATCAAGTGTAAATTTGGAAATATTTCTTGATCTTTGCATCAATTTCTCCCATAATTTTGTACAAAAATAACACAGCATTATATTTTCACCACTGAGCTAAATTCCCACAATTCCACAACCTAATTAACATGTTATTGACGTCATCACAACTCACTACACATAAATCCACCTTTAACTTAATTCTCGCGTGACTTAATTTGCCTTAAACTCATTTTATGGGTATTTGGGGAATAATGGGCCTTACAAAAGTAACATACTTTTTCTCTAAAATTCTACCTAATCCCTTATTTTGGCACCTGCTTTGAATTTTTTGGCAACAAAAGTGATTTCTTACAAAACCCCTGGTCGGATTGTGTCAGACTATAAGCTTTTAAAGAATCAATTATTGATAAGTTTGGGAGAGAGCTCTCTAGTTAGTTGTGTATTATTGAGTTGAAGTTGTTGTAAAATTGCTGCAAGACATTCAACTGTTCTTGAGAGCCTAGATAGATAGATAGATAGATATATAGAGAGATAGAGAGATAGATAGATAGAGAGATAGAGAGATAGAGAGATAGATAGATAGATAGAGAGATAGATGGAGAGATAGAGAGAGAGATAGCGAGATAGCGAGATAGCGAGATAGCGAGATAGACAGATAGACAGATAGATAGTTAGATAGATATATAGAGAGATAGAGAGATAGAGAGATGGATAGATAGATAGATAGATAAATAGATAGATAGATAGATGGAGAGATAGAGAGATAGAGAGATAGAGAGATAGAGAGAGAGATAGATAGATAGAGAGATAGAATGATAGAGAGAGAGATAGATAGATAGAGAGATAGAATGATAGAGAGAGAGATAGATAGATAGAGAGATAGAATGATAGAGAGATAGAGAGATAGATAGATATATATAGAGATAGAGAGATAGAGAGATAGAGAGATAGATAGATAGATAGAGAGAGACAGATATATTAAATAGATAGATACATAGATACATAGATAGAGAGAGAGAGAGAGAGAGAGATAGATAGAGAGATATGTAGATAGGTAGATAGGTAGGTAGGTAGATAGATAGAGTCATACAGATATAGAGGCCGAACAATAAAATACATGTTTAAAACGCAAAAATAGATAAAAAGGACTAAAAAAAAAGCGTATGACTTACTAAATCTTTACCCTAAAAAAAGTCCCCTATTATATAAGACCATGAACTTGAACTTGAACTTGGATCATTTTGGATCTTGCTTGAATCTCCCTTTCATATACCCTCAGGCAATAGTGAAATCTTTCCGCAGACTTTGCCATATACCGTCCCCTTCATCTGACAAGTATAATTTAGTGCTAATCAACCAGTGACTGCAAAATAAACTCTGGAATTTTTCTTCTTTTGTAAAAAGTCCTGACTCGGGGCATTTTATGTCTGGTACAATTTACTCCCACAATTTAGAAAATCTCTCTTCTCTTGAGAAAAAAGAGGCAGACTTTTTAGACATTTGAATGACAGAAGTAAATTAAAAAGCGACTCAAATTTGGTATGAATTTCTCTGAATACACTTCGCAGCATATATAAAGACAGGCCTGTGGATATTTCGAATAGTTGAGGGACAGCGGAGTTAATTATTTTGTAATATAAACCAGATCTGGAAACTATGAAATATTGGGACATTGAGGAATATTTTTCAAGGTGAAGTTCATGATGCATTTTAACAAAATCAACAAGATTTTGGGTAAAAATACAATATGGTTTTCTAGATTTAGTTATATCAGATTCTGTGAAATTTCAAACATTCCTGTCTGAATAAACTTATCATTATTAAAGAACTCAAAAGAGAAATTACAGTGAAATGATAAGTAAATGAATGAATGAATGGATCAATCAATCAATCAATCAATCAAACAATCAATCAATCAATTTGCCTTCAATAATTGTTCACTTAAAGCTAAAATTTATAATGTTTGCTAACATTCTGGAACAGATATATGAGGGTCAAAATATCTTATCAACAAAGCTGTCAAAATGCTATTTCGTATCACACCATCTTGAATAAATCTCAAGTTACCATAATGCACTGGAGTGAGAAACGCCATTACTGTCAATATATTTTGTGGCATGGGTGTATTTATCAATATATTTTATTGGTAGGTGCTAATTGGACAAGAGCCTGGTTGAAGAGGGTGTAGTTAAGTCTTATCTATAAACCCCCCTTTTTCTTTATTTCACCCAGTGTAGATAGGGGTCAGATCTTAAAGGGTAACAGGCTAGTTTGGGGTGAAACTTGAACTCATAATGATCCCCAGCCAAAGATGGTATCTTTTCACCCCCGGGGGCAAACGTTGGACCCTGCTGGAGCTGTGAAAAGGGCAAGAAATGTAATTACCCCTTTTTCTGTATTGAAAAGTTGAGCATTGACCACGGGGTTGTGTTACTAAAGAATGTACTCCCATACATTTGGAGTTATTAGCTGGGGATTGTGTTTAAAGTCTGAATGATTTAGAGTCTGTAAGTTGAAAGTTTGTATAATGCATGTGGTGAATTGAACTAAGAACTCGGAACATTTTATTTCACCCTCAAATGTCAAACATAGAGTGAGGAGGCTCAAAAAGCTATTATTGAGCCCCCTTGTAAATAATGAATGAATCAATCAATGAATCAATCAGTCAATCGAACAATCTGATTACAGCAATTGTTCGCTTGAAAATATCATTTCACTTATTGTTATCAATAACATATCTTTATCTTTAATATTGAATTATAATGGTTCAATCAAAAGAAGTAAATTTTGCTTCATTTTGCTTTTTTTTATATTGAATGGCAGATGTAATGATGAGATGATTAAATGATGTATACTGCTGTAGGGCCTCAAATATCAACAGAAAATCTCCCTATGATCAGGTCTGGTACACTAAACATAGAATGAAACCCAAGACGCTTTAAAACATCGGCTGTTGTGTTATCGTATTATTCTGTATTACAGTATTCTAGTACAGAATATAAACATTCATCATCATATTATTATGACATTTTAACTATTTTAGTTTTTATGTATAAATGCATTCAGTTGTTCATTTTCTTTATCCTAAACTGTGTCTCAGGCAAAAATATGACTTTAAGGTATGTCGAACGATGAAAGCTCAATTACTTACTTACTTACTTACTTACTTACCTACTTACTTACTTACCTACTTACTTACTTACTTACCTACTTACTTACGATTACCTACCTACTAACTTACAAACTTACAAATGTACTAACTTACTTACTTACTTACTTACTAACTTACTTACTACAAGTTTGCCCAATAGTCTCATATAACCCAATTCAGTGACAAACCTTTATGGAAGTCTGCTACCATCCTTTATGAAATCTAGTCAACATCATTTCATAAAGGATGGTACCAAAGTTGCTTTGCGGATGGTAGTGTTTTTGCTTTTGATTTTATTTAATTTGTTTCAAGAAAGTATTGTCATAAGAGATTATTACCAATAGCTTTTGTCATTATGAATTCAGTACATTAAACTCAAATGCAATGATTATAACTGTAAACTCTAAAAGCAAGTTTAATAAGTTGAATTTATACACATTATATGGTATACATAGAATTAAGATTTTTGACCAAAAGTTTCTCCTAATACTGAAAAACGTATCTCATTCCAAAATACTGTTGATATTTAAATGCTCTCAATTTCTTAAATGAGAATTACCTGAAGCAAATATTCTAAACCCAGAAAAAACTCAGTAAGACCTATCAACCAAATTTCCAACCAATCTACTCCTGCACACAGCCAACCAAACTGTCACCCCTTCACCAAAACCAACCAATATTAGCTCACTCATTCACCTGCCAAGTTGTGTGGAGTATTTCTCACATTTCTTACGTAATGTTTGTTAAGTTAACACCAAATTTTTGTCCATTTTGGCTCCACCTGCTTCTTCTCACAGGAAGGTGTTTGCTTACCCATCATGCATTGCTCATTTTCCTGGGTCTTGGATGTCGTTTTTTGCTTAATACTTTTTTGTCATCAATTTTCTTTTTTTTTGGGGGGGGGTACTCGATGAGGTGTGATAGTACAGGTGCGATTCAATGCTGAAGGAATTGTTTTTATTCTACTTTATGAAATCACAGGCGCCAGCAGGAAAATAATTTATCATTGCTTATGTTAATTATTAGGTAGTTAGTGTAATTTTCCGGCTAGCGCCTGTGATGAAATATTCTAACTATCTATCTATCTATCTCGCTAATTATCTAACTATCCATCTATCTATCCATCCATCCATCTAGCTATCCATCTATCTATCTATCCATCCATCCATCTATCTATCTATCCATCCATCCATCCATCTATCTATCTATCTATCTATCTATCTATCTATCTATCTATCTGTCTATCTATCCGTCTATCTATCTATATAACTATCTATCTATCCATCCATCCATCCATCCATCCAGCTTTCTTTCTTTCTTTCTTTCTTTCTTTCTTTCTTTCTTTCTTTCTTTCTTTCTTTCTTTCATTCTTTCTTTCTTTCTTTTTTTTACCTTCTTTCTTTCTTTTTTTCCTTCTTTCCTTTTTTTCCTTCTTTCTTTCCACCTGGTCTGTTATTTGTTGAGCAATTCCAATCCGTCAAACAGACGATCATATGT